>OY740801.1:10538274-10938274 GCA_963514005.1 Raja brachyura
ACCCTTTACAGGTGAGGCAGAGCTTCACCTGCACCTCCTCCAACCTCATCCACTGCATCCGCTGTTCCAGGTGGCAACTTCTCTACATCGGTGAGACCAAGCGCAGGCTTGGCGATCGCTTAGCCCGACTCCTCCACTCATTTCGTACTAACCAACCTGATCTCCCGGTGGCTCAGCACTTCAACTCCCCCTCCCATTCTGAATCCGACCGTTCTATCCTGGGCTGCCTCCATTGCCAGAGTGAGGCCCAGTGCAAATTGGAGGAATTCATAAACTACCACTTGGGTAGTTTACACCCCACTGAGAGTCAGGGGAGAGGGAGACTGGAGATATGGAAGGGTACGGTGTGAACAGGACAGATCAAAGCAGATGCCTGTACAGTCTGTGGAGGTCAAAGTGACCGCGGTGACTGACTTTTCACAATCTTTCTTCTCGGCTGAAGTTGAAGATGCTCCATTCAAGACTGCAAGAAATTGAAGCAAATTGTGGACGCAGCCCAGACCATCACAGAAATCAACCTCCCTTCTATTGATGATAGACCCAAAAAGCTGGAGCACCTCAGCTGGACAGGCAGCATCTCTGGAGAGAAGGAATGGGTAATGTTTCGGTTATAGACCCTTCTTCAGACCGCTTCTATTGCTTCCATTTATTCCTCTCGTTGCCGCGGCAAGGCCAGCAGCATAACCAAGGACGGGTCGCACCCTGGCCACTCCCTCGTTTCCCTACTCCCATCAGGGAAAAGGTATAGAAGTGTGAAAACGCACACCTCCAGATTCAGGGGCATTTTCTTCTCCGCGGTTATCAGGCAACTGAATTATCCTACCACAACAGAGAGAGCAGTGCTGAGCTACAATCCACCTCATTGGTGAGCCTCGGACTATCCTTGATCAGACTTTGCTGGCTTTACCTTGCACTAAACGTTATTTCCTTATCATATACATCTGTACACTGTAATTGGGTCGATTGTAATCATGTATTGTCTTTCTGCTGACCGGATAGCACACAACAAAAGATTTTCACTGTACCTCGGTACACGTGACAATAAACTAAACGGAACTGATATTTGGATATTCTGGAAGTTTGCCGTCTAGTGTTGCGTAAAGGGAACCCACGGAGCTGTTTTATTCTCTCTTTCTGGATACCAAGAGGAATTAGGCAAACACACTGTTGCTGAGATTGTAAGTTTCCTCCCTGTATGCTCCCAGCTCACAAGGGGAACATTTTAATTCAAAAGCCCCCTCACACCAGACTAGAACATACCTTGACTTCACTATAAAAATACAAGTGACCCATGGTCAGCAATTCATGGGACAACTGCCAGCTCCTGTTCCAGCGACAATGCCTTTGCCTTTTACAAAGTGCAGGTAGGAAATGCAGGTCTGCTTTGTCAGAAGCAAGCCAGTGCCAAGTTTGACCTAACTGCTGATGTAAGCAAGCAATAAAATGGCTGCCGAATGAAGTCTCTGAAGTGAACAGCGAGTGCAGAGTTGCATTGCCTGCGTTCCACAGCAGTTGAGCTGCCACCTTTTAACAGGATAATTTGACCATCAACAATGAGGTAGATTGTAGTTCAGCACTGCTCTGTCTGATGTGGTAGGATGATTCAGTTGCCTGATAACAGCACGTAAGAAACTGCCCCTGAATATGGAGGTGTGCGTTAACTTTCGCCTAATGGGAGAGGGGAGAAGAGGGAGTGGCCGGGGTGCAACTGGTCCTTGATTATGCTGCTGGCCATGCCGAGGCAGCGTGAGGTGTAAATGGAGTCAATAGAAGGCAGGTTGGTTTGCGTGATGGTCAAACTCTGATGGTCAACTCTGGGTCCTGTGCATACTTTTGATGGGCTATTTAACCTCATTCTTCAGTTTCCTCCCACACTCCAAAGACGTACAGGTTTGTAGATTAATTGGCTTGATATAAAAATTGTAAATTGCACCGAATGTGTCCCTAGAAGGGTAGTGTTAGTGTGCAGGGATCGCTGGTCGGTGTGGACTGGGTGGGCCGAAGGCCCTGTTTCAGTGCTGTATCTTTAAACTAAACTAAACTAAACGGGCCAGAAAGATAATTAATTACAATTAAAACTTGGTCGGATAATGTTTAACCCATCAAACAGTTAAACATTGAAGGTGTTCCGAGGGAAGACGACCAGAAGCCACTCTGTGAGACCTTCAAGTAAACTTTACTGGAATGTTTAGGTCGTTTTATTTAAGTCAGAAAATGCCATATTTATTCTTCACATTCTCCATATACCATTTCCTGTACAATTGACATTTGTGAGGCCCATATGTGTTTTTTTTAGCAAGCATAAACTTTAACTAATAACACTTTTGCTTCCAAAGTGCTCATGTCTCCAGGCCTCTGAAGTATGACAACTACAACCAGAAGGGAAGGATTTTCTACACAAAATTAAATCCACCTAAATGTAAACAAATTGAGAATAGCTCTCTGGAGCTGACCTTGTACCTATGTAACGTCTGAGGAAAATGACGTGATCCATTTATAAATCTAGACAAATATTTCAAACTGCAGAGGCATGGGGATTCTTCTGTTGGTAAGCACTTTTTTAACAGAACATACCACTTATAGCAATGTTACAACATTTTGAGATTTTAAAAATCAAGTCTGCAATTTGTCCCATCAGATAAAGCATAAAAAGAAGTTTAATTTGACACCTAATTCACTTTCATATCTTCAGTATTAAAAAAAGTTATGGCCATTTTCATACTTGGAAATTAGCATCTTGTTCCCCATTGCCTTTCCATTGACTTAACACAAAAACTGTGATCTAGGACAGTCAAAAGCCCATAACTTTCTTAAAAATTAAGAGAACTCAGTGAAATGTTCAGTTATTATAGATTGAAGCATTCTGAAACAAATATGAAACAATCTTACTTGGATGACCTGAAATTAAAGCATATAATTAGTTAGTTACCTAATTGTAGCTAATTACAAAATTCAATTACTAGATCTAAACATTTATCCATTTATTAAGAAAAGATAAACATTTTTAAATTGCCTACGTGTCCAAATAACATTCACACAATAAATCACAATATAACATGATTTTTAAATCTCATTTTCATGAATTTATAGGCCAAATGGAAGGAATTTAGTGTTTAATTCCTGTAAATGAATGGCCGTTTAAATCAACTTTCGAGTGGGTTTTAGTGGAATACGGTGGATGAGAATGTTGCGATTTGCGGTGAAGTCGGCAGGACAAATACTGCCGGTTCGTATTTTTTTTTCGTCTCCATTTTGCAACATAAAAATGTGATTAAATGCTTCCTAAGAAGCATGTTTTTATGTAAAAATAAACTGTACTTTATTAGATTAGATTAGATTAGATTAGATTATCCTTTATTGTTATTCAGACCTTTCGGTCTGAGCGAAATTTCGTTACCTTGCAGTCATAACATATAATAAAAAATAAAACACACAATAAACACATATTTAACATCCACCACAGTGAGTTCACCAGGCACCTCCTCACTGTGTTGGAATGCAAAACTCTTAGAGTCTCTGGCTTCTTCCCTGCTTGTTCTCCCTCTGCGCTGAGGAGATCCAGGCCTCAGATGTTGCCGTCCACCAGGCCCGCGGCCGAGCCTCCGAAGCCGGGCTGACGCCACCGCCGTCGCCGGAATGCCGGAACACCGCCACCGGGCCCGCCGCTGGAACGCTGGTGCACCGCAGCTCCAAAGCCAGGTCACCGCTGGAACACCGCAGCCCAAAAAGCCAGGTCGCCGCTGGAGCACCGCAGCCCCGAAAGCCAGGCTGCCGCAGGAGCACCGTATTTTCTCCCCTACGTAAAATCCTTCCCGTTGTCGGCGCTCACGGCTTTAGAAGATGATTTTTAAATTACTCTAGCTAATAAATAATCTAGTGTAATTTAAAAATACCTTCACAAATCAAATGTCGGAGCGATTTTTCTTCAGCAACGAAATCCCCTGACATGGATCGATTTGCCCTGTCAGTAGAAAAACGGCACTTTAAACACGCCCCCCTCTGAAAGGCGCCAAAGTCACGCACACGGGGAGTGGCAGAACTGCAGCGCTGCTCAAGGTAAGTTTTGTAACATACCTACTACTTATTATAACATAAAGTAGCCATTCGGCCCATCTGATTCATGCTGGTTTCCAGCAAAGGAATGCTGTCAGTTCAGTCTGCCTTCTCTTTATTGCCCTGTAACCTTGCAACTTATTCTCTCCCACATACACAGCAACACAATCTTCAATGAAGGTTAAATAATGAAAGATGGTGGCTGTGAAAACAAGGAACTGCAGATGCTGGTTTTCAAAAAAAGACAAAGTGCTGGAGTAACTCAGCATGTCAGGCAGCATCCCTGGAGAGCCCAGATAAATGAAGTTTTGAATTGGGACTCTTCATCAGACCAAAAATAATGGTGTGATATCCGATTAATACTCTACCATTTTTCAATTTAATTTTTATTGTGCTTTCCCGATTTTGCTGTAAATATGTGCTCTGAACATTGAATATTGTAAATTATTCCTCTCTTTCCATAATACAAGCCTCTTAAAATTTGTTTCCTTAATATGGAACGTAGCTCAAAGTAGTTTAATAGATACTATTCTGTACACACGTGCTTCAAAGTACAGTGCCTCGGCAAGGCCACCAACATAATCAAGGACGAGTCTCACCCCAGTCTCTCTCTCTTCTCCCCTCTCCCATCTGGCAAAAGATACAGACAGTTGAAAACACAGAGAGGGTCATGGAGGCACACAGAGAGAGGGTCACGGAGGCACACAGAGAGGGTCACAGATGCACACACAGAGGGACACGGAGGCACACACAGAGAGGGTCACGGAGGCACGACGTTGAGGCGGTGCGTAAATGCGTAAAAACGGGCCGACAGACCGTTGCCGCGCGGAATTTTTGAACATGCTCAGTTTTTCGGAGCCCCGCGCAATATCGGGACCTGCTCCGCACAACTCCACACGGCTCCGGCGATCAAAGTGGGACCGGCCCCGCGAGGCCGGACGGCTCAAGCGACCACGTGAGGTCGTGCTCACCGCTAGGAGTCGCATGTTGGTGGTACAGGCCCTTTACATTAAATGTTATACCCTTTATCCTGTGTCAGCGCACTGTGGACATTCCATTGTATTCATCTCCATTGTTTTAATGTACAGTCTATCCACTAACTTGATAACATACGACAAAAAACTTTTCACTGTACCTTGGTACACGCAACAACATACCAAATTAACTAGAAAATCCATTCATAGTGTTAATGGGGCAGAATTGGACATGGTAACATAGATAGGCCTCCTTCCAACTGTTGAATGCAAGATATTCCTACCTGTAATAAAACAGAAAATGCTGGAAACACTCAGCGGGTCAGGCAGCATCTGTGGAAAGAGAAACACAGTTAACATTTCAGGTCAAAGATCCCTTGTCAGACCCTCGTGGGAGTGTTTCCAGCATTTTGCGTTTTAGATTTAGATTTGCACTTGCATTGATTTACACATTCCTACCTTATCCCGTTTCTTGGGTTCCCGAGCTTTACAGTTTCCTTGAACATGGGTTTCCAGAATCCGCATGAACCTCTGCACCTCGGCTACTGCTTGGCATCTTCTGTGCTTCGAGCAATAGTTGTGAAGCAGTGAAGAAGCTCCGAGAAATGTCTGTCTACTTGCATCTGGTGATTCCATCAAAGCCTGCAAATAAAAAGCCCATAAGATTCACAAGCCAAGGTATTCCACTGTAAATGAAGATTAATAGCCGCACACATCTCACTCATTCCTACTCTCCGTCCAAGAATGTAGACAAAAGTGCTGGAGACACGCAGCGGGTGCAGCAGCATCTATGGAGCGAAGGAAATAGGCAATTTCCTTCGCTCCATAGATGCTGCCGCACCCACTGAGTTTCTCCAGCACATATGTCTACCTTCGATTTTCCAGCATCTGCAGTTCCTTCTTAAACACTCCTTCAAAGAATTCTGTGTTACTGTTCAATAATGCTGCCCTACTCATTTTAACTCAATCCAATACAGTGTACAAGAGAGCAACTTACCCAGTCAGAATATGCAAGCTAATCCGTTAAGTTTAGAGATACAGCACGGAAACAGGCCCTTCGGCGCACCGGGTCCTCGCCGACCAATAATCTCCGCACATTAACGCTATCCGACACTAGGGACAATTTTTACTTTAACCAAGCCAATTAACCTACAAACCTGTACGTCTTTGGAGTGTGGGAGGAAACCGAAGGTCTCGGAGAAAACCCACGCAGATCACGGGGAGAACGTACAAACTCCGCATAGGCAGCATCCGTGGTCGGGATCGAACCCGGGTCTCCGGCGCTGCATTCGCTGTAAGGCAGCAACTCTACCGCTGCGCCACTGTGACCGCCCTAAACCACAACTAGTTGTTCTAGTTGTGCACATTTGAGGCTTAGTTTTACCTTCAGTTCAATACACCCATTTGTTAAATGCATGATGCTATTAATACTAATTAAAGAAGAAGGTTTTAAAGTTTGCTCCAAGAAAAATAACCATACAATAACAGTGTCTTGCAGTGAAATTCAAACTCCCCCTCCCTTAATTCAAGATGGTTTGTTGCCTGTCTGGTCCGATCTGTACATAGTTCTTGAGCCCATTATATAGAACACGGAACAGGCCGTTCGGCCCACAATGTCTGTGCCAAACATGATGCCAAGACCATCACTTATCTACCTGCACATAACCTATATCCGTCCATTCCCTGCATGTCTGCATGCTTATCCACGTCTTTCAAATGCCACTATCGTATCTACTTCAGCCATCACCCTCCTGACAACACATTCTAGGTATTCACCACCATTAGATGCTAAATGCATTTCGTTGTCTCTGTACTATACACTGACAATGACAATTAAAATTGAATCTGAATCTGTATTATTAGTGCACAAAACATGTCCCGCACAATTCCTTTAAATTTTGCCCCTCTCACTTTAAAGCTGTATGGCTGTCTCTTCCTGCCTCAGTGTTGGTCTAGCAATGTCCCACTGTATAAATTATAATTAAGGGTGGGTAACTTTAATTTGCCTGGATAGCTGCATTCCCAACTAAATAGCAGCTTTAAAAAATGTTGAATCCCTCAACCCCCTGTCTTTTGCAGTCTATTGTTTTAAAATGCCCCCCCCCCACCCCCCCCCTTTGCATTAGGTCCAGTAAAACACTATCTTCTCATAGTCATAGTGATATAGTGTAGAAACAGACCATTCGGCCCAACATGCCCCAGCTACACTAGTCCCACCTGCCTGCGTTTGGCCCATATCCCTCCAAACCTGTCCTACCCAAGTACCTGTCTAACTGTTTCTTACATTTTGGGACAGTCCCTGCCTCAACTATCTCCTGTGACAGCTCGTTCCATGCAGCCACCACCCTTTGTGTGACCTTTCTCACACAACAATTTTACAGCATATCAAAAGTAGAAATAATTGAAAGCAACTTCTCACAATGACTGTGGAGACCATCGACACTGTTGGCTCCGGGATGAAAGCCAAGGACCACAGAAAGGAGTCCGTCCTATCTTTATCCAGCTCTTCGGACAGAATGAGTTCCGTCAGGAAACTGATGCACGCTCCGGTTCCACAGGCTGGTAAAGTGTCCATCAAAGGCTGCCTGGAAATGCACAGAGCACAGCGTGAGCTAAATAGCACAGTAGAACTAATAGGACTTGATGTTTCAATCCCTGCAGTAAGTTGGCCCTCTTGATATTGGCGGTGGGATTGGAGTGGTGAAAGGTCAGGTAGGTACGTCATCGGGGTCATCAGGTGGGCACCCTCCTTCTTTGACGTTTCATTGATAAGCCCACAACATCTCCAGAGGGCTCAACGGTGATACCTGGTGTCCCAGGTAAACCCTCCTCAGTTCCATACAGTCCTGTCTTCATCTTGCAGCCCAATTGTTGTCTTTCCTTTTAATCCAAAGCCAATTGCTGCTTTTTTTCTGTTGAATTTGACAATGACTTGAGTGCTTGTTGGAGGGAGCTTCCCTGTCCGACTTCCCTGGGCAGAATCATATTTAATTTAGTTTAGAGAAACGGTACGGAAACACATCCTTCGGCCCACCGAGTCCGCGCCGACCAGCGATCCCCCCAACTCTAGCGCTATCCTACACACTAGGGACAATTTACAATCTGTACCGAAGCCAATTAACATACAAACCTGTGCGTCTTTGAAGTGTGGGAGGAAACCGGAGCTCCCGGAGAAAACCCACGCGGTCACCTAGGAGAATGTACAAACTCCACACAGACAACAACCGTGGTCAGGATCGAACCTGGGTAAGGTGGAAACTCTACCTCTGCGCCACGGTGCCGCCCTATGTGGGATGTGGGAAGAAAGCGTAGATCCCAGAGAAAGTATTTTCTTTTGTAGCAGCCGAAAGGGAGTTTAATCAACACACGGTTTAAAATCGGTAGACTTTGGAAGTTGTTTTCCAAATTCTTTGAAGGAGAGCTAGGAATATTGTTGTGCTTCAGGCCAACTTGCAGTCTTTGATGACTGTGTAACTGGTTGGTCTCTGGCCCACAACAATGCACTTTGCCAACAACAGTCCACAAGTTCCAACTAGTCAGTGTTATCAATGAACAATACTGACAAAATGCAGAACTTCTAAAACACAAGGGAAAGTCTAATAATATTTGTTGAGTAACGTCTACTGGCCAGGGTCGATTTTTTTGAATTAGCTATCCTGGCACACATCTTTATGTAGTGTGACCGTATATCAAGAGCTTCGATGTGCTAACCACAGTGAATTAATGTGTGTGCGCAACCTAATCTTCATGCTTGACTTTCCAATACGTTTTGCCAGTGAGTGGGTTTTTTTTGTAGACAAAATGGTGCCAGTGCGTACCATTATCAAACATGAAGTCTCACGGGGTGAGAAAATGAAATAATGCTGTTTACTCTTCTATACTCGGACTCAACAATGCTGTTGAGTCAGAGTATAGAAGAGAGATCGAGCGACTGTCCATATGGTGCCAGCACAACAACCTGGCCCTCAACACCAGCAAAACCAAGGAACTGATTGTGGACTTTGGAAGGAGTAGGATGGGGACCCACAGTCCTGTTTATATCAACGGGTCGATGGTTGAAAGGGTCAAGAGCTTCAAATTCCTGGGCGTGCACATCTGTGAAGATCTTTCCTGGTCCGAGAACACAGATACAATTATTAAGAAAGCTCATCAGCGCCTCTACTTCCTGAGAAGATTACGGAGAGTTGGTCTGTCAAGGAGGACTCTCTCTAACTTCTACAGGTGTACAGTAGAGAGCTTGCTGACTGGTTGCATCGTGGCTTGGTTCGACAACTTGAGCGCCCTGGAGAGGAAAAGACTACAAAAAGTAGTAAACACTGCCCAGTCCATCATCGGCTCTGACCTTCCTTCCATCGAGGGGATTTATCACAGTCGCTGCCTCAAAAAGGCTGGCAGCATCATCAAGGACCCACACCACCCTGGCCACACACTCATCTCCCTGCTACCTTCGGGTAGAAGGTACAGGAGCCTGAAGACTGCAACAACCCGGTTTAGGAATAGCTACTTCCCCACAGCCATCAGGCTATTAAACCTAGCTCGGAACTCTGAACATTAATATCCCTCCATCTGTTATTTGCACTTTATTAATTTATTAATTCACGGGTGTATTTATGTATATAATTGTAGTCAATGCCTTCTATGTTCTGTTGTGCTATGCAAAGAAAGATTTTCATTGTCCTGTCAGGGACACATGACAATAAACACTTTTGACTTGACTTTGACTTGACTACTCCATACCGATGCAAACTGTCACAAAATAAATCACAGGAAGAGTCATACAGTGTGGAAACAGGCCCATCAGCCCAACTTGCCCTCGTCGACCAACATGTCCTATCTACATTAGAAACATAGAAACATAGAAAAATAGGTGCAGGAGTAGGCCATTCGGCCCTTCGAGCCTGCACCGCCAATCAATATGATCATGGCTGATCATCCAACTCAGTATCCCGTACCTGCTTTCTCTCCATACCCCCTGATCCCTTTAGCCACAAGAGCCACATCCAACTCCCTCTTGAATATAGCCAATGAACTGGCCTCAACAACCTTCTGCGGCAGAGAATTCCAGAGACTCACCACTCTCTGTGTAAAGAATGTTTTCCTCATCTCGGTCCTAAAGGAATTCCCCCTTATCCTTAGACAGTGACCCCTTGTTCTGGACTCCCCCAACATCGGGAACAATCTTCCTGCATCTAGCTTGTCCAACCCCTTAAGAATTTTGTAAGTTTCTATAAGTTCCACCTAAATCTTCTAAATTCCAGTGAGTACAAGCCGATTAGTTCCACCTGCCTGCGTTCGGTTCATATCCCTTGGAACCTGTCTAAATGTTTCTTAAACTTTGTGATCATCCCTGTCTCAACCACCACAAACTGGAAGCTTATTCCAGATACCCACCACCCTTTGAGTGAAAAGGTTGCCCATCAGGTTCCTATTTAATCTTTCCCCCCTCTGGCCCTCGATTCCCCTCCTCTGGGCAAGAGACTCTGTGCGTCCACTCGATGCTGTGACAGGAGTCCTACTTTTCTACATTGGGTATTGGTCATGGAGATCGCTGACTTTGATGTCCATTCGCCACAACTAAATGGAGGTGTAGGAAGGAACTGCAGATGCTGGTTTAAACTGAAGATAGACCCAAAAAGCTGGAGTAACTCAGCGGGACAGGCAGCATTTTTGGAGAGAAGGAACGGGTGACGTTTCGGGTCGAGACCCTTCTTCAGACCTCTGTGTCTACCTTCAATGTAACCCAGCATCTGCAGTTCCTTCCAACATATCACTCCTGCCTCTGGTCTCCTGGGTCAACAATAACGATGCTTCATATTTCGGGTCGAGACCCTTATTCAGACTCATCAAGGGAAACGGAAATGAAAGATATAGATGATGATGTAGGTAGATATTTTTAAAACTTAACTTGATTTTACGAGGCTGGGTTACACAGTTGTGGGCCTGTCCAACTTACGCAACTTTCTCGGCGACTGCCGGCACCCGTCATAGGTCGTTGCAGGTCGCCGAAAATGTTCAACATGTTGGAAACTCAGCGACGACCAGATAGATGCAACGACCTTTTGGGCGACTGAGGAGACTCCTCACGATCATACAGGCGACACCCTGGTGACATGTCGCGGGGTGAAGTCTGCATGGTCGTGAGTAGTCGCTCGAAGAGTCGTACCTTGTCCTGGTCGCCGCTGGATTTTCAACATGTTGAAAATGTTGGAAACCTGTAACTACCTATGACAGGTGCCGGCAAGTCGTTGAAAAAATCGCGTAAGTGGGACAGGCCCATTAGAACGACCTTTTTTCCATGAATGAACAGTCTGGTCCAAGTTGGTTGCGGTGCAATGTAGGTCATGCTTTTCCCTGCAGTCCTGACTTCCCATCTACCTGTTTGGGGACCTCTGAACTTTCTTTAATCGTACTTTGTGATTAACTACAATGTTATACCTTTGCGCTACATGTTACACTGTTTATCCTTTATCATTGCACCTTTATCATGCGTGGCCTGATTGTATTCATACGCAGACTCTTTTCGACTGGATAGCGCGCAAACAAATGCTTTTCACTGTATCTCGTTACACGTGACAATTATACACAAACAAGAGATTTGGTGAAAGAACACAACATGCTGGAATAACTCAGCAGGTTAGGCAGCATCTCCGGAGAACACGGAGTAATTGGAAGGAGGGTCTCGACCCCAAACGTCGCCCTACCCATGTTCTCCGGCGATGCTGCCTGACCTACTAGAGTCGGTTATTAAAGATGGGATAGCAGCACATTTGGAAAGTGGTGAAATCATTGGACAAAGTCAGCATGGATTTACGAAAGGTAAATCATGTCTGACGAATCTTGTGGAATTTTTCGAGGATGTAACTAGTAGCGTGGATAGGGGAGAACCAGTGGATGTGGTGTATCTGGACTTCCAGAAGGCTATCGACAAGGTCCCACATAAGAGATTAGTATATAAACTTAAAGCATACGGCATTGGGGGTTCAGTATTGATGTGGATAGAACATGTTGAAAATCCAGCGGCGACCAGGACAAGGTACGACTCTTCAAGCGACTGGCAAACAGGAAGCAAAGAGTAGGAGTAAACGGGTCGCTTTCACAATGGCAGGCAGTGACTAGTGGGGTACCGCAAGGCTCAGTGCTGGGACCCCACCTATTTACAATATACATTAATGATCTGGATGAGGGAATTGAAGGCAATATCTCCAAGTTTGCGGATGACACTAAGCTGGGGGGCAGTGTTAGCTGTGAGGAGGATGCTAGGATTCTGCAAGGTGACTTGGATAGGCTGGGTGAGTGGGAAAATGTTTGGCAGATGCAGTATAATGTGGATAAATGTGAGGTTATCCACTTTGGTGGCAAAAATAGGAAAACAATTATCTAAATAGTGGCCGATTAGGAAAAGGGGAGATGCAGCGCGACCTGGGTGTCATGGTACACCAGTCATTGAAAGTAGGCATGCAGGTGCAGCAGGCAGTGAAGAAAGCGAATGGTATGTTAGCTTTCATAGCAAAAGGATTTGAGCATAGGAGCAGGGAGGTTCTACTTCAGTTGTATAGGGTCTTGGTGAGACCACACCTGGAGTATTGCGTACAGTTCTGCTCTCCAAATCTGAGGAAGGACATTATTGCCATAGAGGGAGTGCAGAGAAGGTTCACCAGACTGATTCCTGCGATGTCAGGACTGTCTTATGAACAAAGACTGCATAGACTCGGTTTATACTCTCTAGAATTTAGGCGATTGAGAGGGGATCTTATAGAAACTTACAAAATTCTTAAGGGGTTGGACAGGCTAGATGCAGGAAGATTGTTCCCGATGTTGGGGAGGTCCAGGACAAGGGGTCACAGCTTAAGGATAAGGGGGAAATCCTTTAGGACCGAGATGAGAAGGACTTTTTTCACACAGAGAGTGGTGGGTCTCTGGAACTCTCTGCCACAGAGGGTAGTTGAGGCCAGTTCATTGGCTATATTTAAGAAGGAGTTAGATGTGGCCCTTGTGGCTAAGGGGATCAGAGGGTATAGAGAGAAGGCAGGTACGGGATACTGAGTTGGATGATCAACCATGATCATATTGAATGGCGGTGCAGGCTCGAAGGGCCGAATGGCCTACTCTTTTCTATGTTCTATGTTTCTATGTTTCTACTCTAGCGTTTTACGTCCTTGTGTGCATTAGGTCAAATGGTGATAAGGGATAGGAGTAGAATGAGGCCATTCAGCCCATCAAGTCTACTCCGTCATTCAATCATGGCTGATCTATCTCTCCCTCCTAGCCCCTTTCCCCTGCCTTCTCCCCATAACCTCTGACACCTGTACTAATCATTAACCAGTATCTGCAGTTCTTTGTGTTTAATTCTAGAGATTTTTGGTGAAGTTGCGTACTGGAAGCACTCAGGGGGTCGGGCAGCTTATGTGGAGAGAGAAGCAGTTAATGTTGCAGTCCAGGATCCTTCATCAAAACAGAAACACTTGGATATGCCGTGAATGGAGGGATAAGGATCACAGGCATGTTGGTTTAACTTGGCATGCCATCCGGCATGGACATTGGAAGCCAAAGGGCCTGTTCCTGTGCTGTGCTGTATTCTACGAGTTAATCCTTTTTTCAGTTGGTTGAAAGATAACAGTTGGATGGTTGTGGTTAAGGAATCATTAATCATGTACGGTAAAAAGATGACCGCTGAGAAATTACCATGGCAGAAACATAGAAACATAGACAATAGGTGCAGGAATAGGCCACTCTGCCCTTCGAGCCAGTACTGCCATTCAATATGATCACGGCCGATCATCCAAAATCGGTACCCTGTTCCTGCTTTCTCCCCACATCCCTTGATTCCGTTAGCCCTTAGAGCTTCTTCTTCTTGCGTATGATGTGCACAGCCTAAAGTTGTAAGACAACTTGTTCTGTTTGATCTTCTGTTTGTGTACGTCAGCTTGATTGCATTCGTCAAAACAGGGTGGACCACGTGAAGGTTGCAATCTCCCACCCCCCCCTAAAAGCTAAATCTAACTCTCTCTTGAAAACATCCAGTGAATTGGCCTCCACTGCCTTCTGTGGCAGAGAATTCCACAGATTCGCATCTCTCTGGGCGAAACAGTTTTTCCTCATCTCAGTCCTAAATGGCCTACCCCGTACTCTTAAACTGTGACCCCTGGTTCTGGACTCCCGCCAACATCGGGAGCATTTTTCCTGCATCTAGCCTATCCAATCCCTTAAAAATTGAGGGACTTGTTCACATTGGATTATGGTTCTTCATTTGTGTATTTTTCTAGGCCTATTTCTCTAAACTAAACTAAAACTAAAATATGCCCTGTTCAATCCTTAAAGGCCTGTCCCACTTGGGCGGCATTTGCGCGTCATTTATGCGTCACGCCGCACGACGTGCACGTGATGCTCGCATGGCGTGCATTACACACGCATGGTGCATGGAGACGTAGGCAGTGACGCGCGGTCGCACGCGGCAGGTCCAGGATTCGCAAAATCTGCACGTGCCACCTGCGTGACGCGCAAATGACGCCCAAGTAGGACAGGCCCTTTAACGTTCTTTTAGCATCTCAAGTCCCACAATGGCTTCCAAGATGCAAGCATACATCTAACTCTCTCGAAAACATCCAGTGAATTGGCCTCCCCTGCCTTCTGTGGCAGAGAATTCCACAGATAGCATTCTCACTTCCGTCTTGACTTTACATACACATATATCTCTGACGCATGGCTTGGGACAACCTGGCAAATCCATGAACATTCACTCCGCACCAACGGGAAGAAATAGTTTTTTATGAAAGGCCACAAACTTAAAAATATTTGGATAACTCTGAGCTTTATGCTGTGGTTAGCAATCTGTTGACTGTTAACCATGAAGAAAGGTGCCAATAAAGACCTGCTGAGGTTGGTGTGTGGGTTCCCTTTCCCAATTCCACTGCCCGTCAGCTACATGGAATCTGAATCACCCAGCCACAGTAATGTTACCGTATATAGGGGGAGGTTGCTTACGAAGAAGAACTGTCACGGGCAACAAAAAGACTGTGGTCAGCGCAATGTTTAACGTGTTTTAGATAGCGACCCATATACCCACATCCCAAAGACTTGCAGATTTGTAGAATAATTGTCCTCTGTAAATTGCCCCTAGTGCATCAGGAGTGGATGAGAAAGTGGGATAACACAGAACTAGTGTGAACGAGTGCTCGATGGTCCGCGTGGACTCGGTGGGCAAAGGGCCTGTTTCCAGGCTGTGTCTATAAAACCAAAACCAATCACATGGAGAATGCACAAACGACACAGAGTCTATGCCCGAGGTCAAAGTTGAACCGGGGTCTCTGGTGCTGTGAGGCAGTGGCACGTTGTGGAGCACATTAACCTGCTGCAATCTCCCAGCATCTACACTGGGGAACATGTGCCAAGATGGCAATTCATAAAGTGACAGGAGTAGAATTAGGCCATTTGGCCTATCAAGTCTACTCTGCAATTCAATCATGGCTGACCAATCTCTCCCTCCCAACCCCACTCTCCTGCCTCCCGTGACACCTCTGACACCTCTGATACCTGTACTAATTGGGTTTTCTACGTCGTGACAAGCTCCCCTTAACAGTTTTAACGTTCATTCACTCTCACCCAAACCCTCCGTTGCAATTCCCAGGCAGAATACACACACCATAGATAAATGGAGAGGTCAACCGTTTTTCATAGTCTAATCAAGGGAGGGGGCTCAGTAAACCTTGCCAACTGGCGGCATGGTGGTGCAGCAGTGAAGTTTCTGCCTTACAGCGCCAGAGACTTGGGTTCGATCGCAGCCACGGGTGCTAGTCTGTACGGAGTTTGTACGTTCTCCCCGTGACCTGCGTGAGTTTTCACCGAGACCTTAGGTGGCCTCCCACACTCCAAAGACGTTGTGTAGGTTTGCCGGTTAATTGGCTTGGTATGAATGTAAAATTGTCCTTAGTGTGTGTAAAGTAGGCTTGGTGTGCAGGGATCGCTGGTCGGCGCGGACACTGTGAACGGGGGGCCTGTTTCCCCGCTGTATCTCGAAATTAAAACCCAACCTAAAGACCGCGGAGCATCCCATTCCGTCAGCCACAAACACGCACACAGCTGTAATACGTGCCAGCACAATACTGTTTCTGCACAACGTTTGTTTATTTTAACCATGTACGCCTGGGCCCATCTACTGCCAAGAATTAGAAGGTACACTGCTCTTAAACCAATTTATAAATGCAAGTCTTTCATTCTTTCACAGTTTCTAAATGAATGTTAAGCAGTCAAGCTTAAATCTACACAGGGCTTCTATCTAGTTTCATCTCCTGTCAGAAATACCCACTGAATATAAGAGGCATAGATTATTTAACATTGCTTGGTATATTGGCCCGTCACCCGCTGGTCAGCTGACTGGTTTCAATTCCCCAGGGAACATCCTTAGTTGAAACAATGGAATAGTCGCTGCTTTCTCAGCCAAAAATAGAGGAGAAAAAATTGGACCACAATCAATTGTTAAATAATATCTAATGTTTATATCAAAAAATGTCCACCAACCATAGAACTAATTTTCAACGATGGGTTGAAAGGATTAATATACTTAAAAGTACAGACTGTGACGATTAGCACACCTATCCCTACTTTATGAGTCTTTAATTTCTTTCTTCATTCAGTGCCACACTTGCCAGGAAATTATAAAGATCTCTTTATAGCTTATAATTTGAGCCTCACCTCAAGTTCCTGGTCTCGGATATGGTATAATGTTGAGTCTGGTTTAGTTTAGTTGAGTTTAGATCATATGTGATAGGAGTAGAATTAGGCTATTTGGCCCATCGAGTCGATTCCAGCATTCAATCATGGCTGATCTATCTCTCCCTCCTAACTCCATTCTCCTGCCGTCTCCCCGTAACCTCTGACACCCGTACTAATCATTAACCAGCATCTGCAGTTCATTTGTATTTAAATCTAGAGATTTGGTGAAGTTGTACATGGTATCTATCTCTGCCTTAAATATATCCACTGACTTTGCCCCCACAGCCTTCTGCGGCAAAGAATCCCACGGATTCACCACCCTCTGGCTAAAGAAATTCATATGGTCATCAGACCTTTTGACCTTATATTTAGATTAGATTAGATTAGATTTCTTTATTGTCATTCAGACCTTTCGGTCTGAATGTAATTGTTACCATGTAGTCATAACATATGATAAAAAAAACAAAACCCACAATAAACACATATCCAGCATCCACCACAATGAGTTCACCAGGAACCTCCTCACTGTGGTGGAAGGCCAAAGTCTTAAGTCATTGTCTTCATCCCTCCTAGTTCTCCCTCTGTGCTGAGGCGATCCAGGCCTCCGCCGCCGTTGGAGCACCGCAGCTCTACACCAGACCGCCACCGCCGCTGGAGCACCGCAGCTCCAAACCAGGCTGCCACCGCCGCTGGAGCACCGCAGCTCTACGCCAGACCGCCGCTGCCGCTGGAGCACCGCAGCTCCAAACCAGGCCGCCACCACAGCTTCGCCATTAGGCCTCAGCACAGATGGTGACGGGGGACACGCATCCCCCCGAAGGGAGAGACTAAAACCCTGTATCACCCCCCCCCCCCCCCCCACATAGACAACCTAATAAAACAAAGTTCTACTAAAATACACACTAGAAGACAACAAAAAAAGAAAAAAACAGACGGACTGCAGGTGAGCCGCAGCTGCCAGCCAGCGCGGCCACTTCCAGATGGGATTTAGAGATATAGTCTGGAAACAGGCCCTTTAGCCCACCATGTCCATGCCGACCATCGATCACCCGTTCACACTAGTTTCATACTTCTCCCCATCCCCCCCCCCCACCATACATCAGTCTGACAAAGGGTTTCGGCCTGAAACGTTGCCTATTTCCTTCGCTCCACAGATGCTGCTGCACCCGCTGAGTTTCTCCAGCACTTTTGTCTACCCACACTAGTTCCTTGTTATCCCATGTTCCATGTTATCCCACTTTCTCATGCACTCCCTACACACTAGGGATAATTTACAGAAGCCAATTAACCGGCATGTTTTTGTGATGTGGGAAGAAACCGCAGCACGTGGTGGAGCACGTGCAAACTCCACCCAGACAGCCCCCGTGTTCAGGATTGAACCCGGGTCTCTGGTGCTGTGAGGCTGTGCCATTGTGCTGCGTGGGTTTCCTCCTGATGCTCTGGTTTTCTCGCACTTGTCTCGATGTTATGGGTAAAGGCAGAAAAACGGGTGAGTTTACAATTGAGTTCCCTTTTAGTCAACACAATTGGATCTATGCTGCCCACTGAGGCATCCGACTATCTTCTGAAGAACATTAGCTCCAAACATATATATATATATACACACACATACACACAATGTGTAGGAAAGGACTGCAGATGCTAGTTTAAATCAAGGATAGGCACAAAATGCTGGAGTAACCTGGCGGGACAGGCAGCATCTCTGGAGAGGGTGACGTTTCGGGTCAGTCTGAAGAAGGGTCCCGACCCGAAACGTCACCCATTCCTTCTCTCCAGGGATGCTGCCCGTCCCGCTGAGTTACTCCAGCTTTTTGTCTGCACACACACACGCATACACATACATATATACACTCGCCCACACACATTCATGTACACACACATACATGTATACACACGCACACATACACACAGGTGCGTGCACACACACACATGTTGTGTATTATGCTGTTTACAGTGTACTGTGTTTACATATTCTGTTGCGCTGTCACAAGTAAGAATGTCGTTGTTCCGTTTCGGGACCCATGACAATAAAACACTGTTGACTCTTGCCTTATTCCCGGGAGTGCTCACAATGTACGTACCCAAGATAGGACAGTCCAAGGTTGCCTCTAAAGCTCAGAAATTTATTGATTGCTTGCTACTTTATTATCACATGTAGGGCACGGCGGCGCGCGGTAGAGTTGCTGCCTTGCAGCGCCAGAGACCCAGGTTCAATCCTGACTACGGGTGCTGCCTGTACGGAGTTTGTACGTTCTCCCCATGACCTGCGTGGGTTTTCTCCGAGATCTTCGGTTCCCCCCCTCACTCCAAAGAGGTACAGGTTTGGAGGCTAATTGGCTTGGTGTAAATTTAAATCGTCCCTGGTGTGCGTAAAATAGTGTTAAGGGCCTGTCCCACTTGCCGATTTTTTTCGGCGACTCCCGTCGTCATATCAGGGTCGCCAAAAGGTTTTGAACATTTCAAAATCCAGCGGCGACAGAAAAAATGTTGCGGCACTTGAAAAAACACCGCGTGTCATAGGTCATCGCGCCGCATATTTTTCGGTGACCTGATACGTCAGTCAATGATGCCGGCAGTCGCCAAAAAAATCGGCAAGTGAGACAGGCATTTTAGTGTGCGGGGATCGGTGGTCAGCGTGGACCCGGTGGGTCGAAGGGCCTGTTCCCGCGCTGTATCTCTAAACTAAACTATAAGAAATGTGACATGCCACAGTGAAATTCTTTGTTTTGCACACCATACTCATGGTATGCAGAGAGTAACCACATGTCGGGTGCCGGCATAGTTACAAGAAACACTGCATTGGGAAGGATGTCATCCTATAACCCCTTGAAAAGGAGATCACATCGCAGGTGCAATGGTGACTTTTACAGGCAGAAGATCCTGGGTCAAATTTCCATCAAGTTGCAAGCTGACCTGAAGTGGTAGTTATATGTAGCAAAGAACCATAGATGCTGCCTTACACCAAAGATAGACACCAAATGCTGGAGAATGTCAGCGGGACAGGCAGCTTCTCTGGAGCGAAGGAATTGGTGATGTTTTGGGTCGACCCCAAACTCCACCCGTTCCTTCTGCCTGTCCCACTGAGTTACTCCAGCATTTTGGGTCTATCTTCCATGAAATTGTTGTTTCTGCGATTCGTTCCAGGGTAAGGATTTTCACCCAATTAATGCCGGAAAAGACTGCAGCATTATGCAACTGAGTGTCTAGACAACAAGTCTCATTTTACCTTTTGGGTTTCCTCAGCTCCGGGTTTGATCACTGTTCGCTGCGACTCTTTCCAGATTAAGTTTTAAACAAGGCTGCATTGCCTCAATGTAAACATGAGCAGAATACTGATCCGCAGATGTACACCACTGCAAGCTCCCAAAAGAGCAATACCATCTCAAACACTTGCTGCCAACTGCCAAGGCACAAAGCCAATGAAGCTGCATAATCGTTTTTGTTTCTCCCCATGCCAAACCAAAACTCCTCATTCCAAGGTGTACAGACTGTTGCTGGAAGAATTTCTTTGTGGTGGAGGAACAACTAAGACAGCATTCAGCCAGAGGCTAGATCCAAGAGAAGCTGAGTTGAACAAAGTGATTTAAATCGGTTTAGTGTAGATACAGCTTGGAAACAGGCCCTTCGGCCCACCAAGTCCACGCCGACCAGCGATTCCCGCACACTTACACTCTCCTACACACGCTAGAGACAATTTACAATGTTATGGAAGCCAGTTGACCTGCAAATTAACTGCATATCTTTGGAGTGTGGGATGAAACCAGAGAACCTGGGGAAAAACTATGCAGGTCACGGGGAGAACATACAAACTCCATTGGGACAGCGCCCGTAGTCAGGATCGAAACCGGGTCTCTGGCGCCGTAAGGCAGCAGCTCTACTGCTGTGCCACGAATCATGGATGAAAATATGATTGAGGAAAATCCTTGGGGAAAAAACTGAAGGCAAATACTTTTAAGGAAGAAATTTTATCATTTGAAGTAAGTTATCTTTGTGCCAATGATTTGATGCTGTAATTTTTCACCAGTACACTGCTGATTAAACTTGATTTCATTGTAATAAATAGTGACAAGAAATTTAAGTTGCAATTTTAGCCAAGTCTGTAAAAAGAGCAAGAACTGTTGCCATGAGCAATCAGTAAGATTGTTCGTCTCAGCTGATCTGGTTTGGTGATCCCACTGAGAAACAACCGATCTTCATCCATGATTCTACATTCATTAAAGCCCTTTAAACCGACAGGATTCCTCACTGCCTTTGCCAACCATGCCACCTTGTGAAACTTGATGAACAGGTCCAATTAATTGTGGTAATATATCAAATGAGTTTATAATAAGATTTGACATTTAATTTCCCCAGCCCCTGAGGCAGAACACACTGGGATTTATTAACTCCAATCTTAACAAACAACGAGCAACATTCATACATCAGTCTTCTCTAACTTCAAGTAATCCTTTCTTTCCCTCTCTCTCCATCCCTCCCCCTTCCCAGTTTTCCAACCAGTCTGACTGTTCCTCAATTACATTTTTTTATCTGTTTGCTTTGTTGTCACCTACTTCTAGCTAACAAGGATATATATATTCAACATTTAGCTTGACTACATCTCTTTTGATGTCCTGTTTTCACACCTTACCCTTCCTTATCTCTGTGTCTCCCTCTCCCCTGACTCTCAGTCTGAAGAAGGGCCTCAACCCGAAACGTCACCGATTACTTCTATCTGGAGATGCTGCCAGTCCCGCTGAGTTACTCCAGTGATTTGTGTCTACCTTCGGTGTAAACCAGCATCAGCAGTTCCTTCCTACAACACTGAAACATTTTTTGTCCTCACTGACATCTGAGAACTCTTGCACTTTAGCCCAATGTGGGTTGAGATTAGTGCATCCATAGAGGTTAGAATTAAGATATTAAAATAGTTTAGGAATGACACAGAACTAGTGTGAATGGGTGTAAGAAAGAACTGTAGATGCTGGTTTAAATCGAAGGTAGATAGAAAATGATGGAGTAACTCAGCGG
Organism: Raja brachyura; assembly: GCA_963514005.1. Next base: position 10,560,018 of record OY740801.1, read on the forward strand.
GACAGACAGCATCTGTGGAGAGAAGGAACGGGTGACGTTTCGGGCCAAGACCCTTCTTCAGACAGTCTGGCTGAAGTATGGTCTTGACCCGAAAAGTCACCCATTCCTTCTCTCCAGTGATGCTGCCTGTCCCGCTGAGTTACTCTAGCCTTTTGTGTCTACCTCATATGAATATGTGATTGTCAACGTGAACTAAGTGGGCCGAAAGGCCTATTTCCATGCCTTAGCTCTGTACTCTAAGTTTAGCGTTTAAACTACTTGATGTTGGAGTTTAGTTGAATTTAGCTCAGTTTAGTTTTGAGATACGGCATAGAAACAGCCCACCGGGACAGCGCCAACCAGCGATCCCCCATACACTAGTTCAGTCCTACACATAAGGGACGATTTGCAGAAGCCAATTAACTTACAAACCTACACGTCTTTGGAGTGTGGGAGGAAACCGGAGCACCCGGAGAAAAATCACGTGGTCGCAAACAAAACGTACAAACTCCACACTGACAGCACCCCTAGTCTGGAACGAACCCGGGTCTCCGACGCTGTAAGACATCAATTCTACTGCTGCTCCACTGTTTCCATCATTTAAACTTTAATTGAATATGTATCCATGACCTTTCATACATAAATACCCACGTCAGATCATATTTCAGGTCCACTTACCAATTGTCTCGGCACTTGAACGATGTTCGCTGCCACAAGTCTCGAAGATCACCGATGGAAAATCTCCGGAGATCAAACACCAGGGACATGAAAAGATCTGCAGACTGAATAGATGAAAGAAATTTGGTCTTTAAAATGTGAATTCATTAAATGGTCAATATTCCTACGAATGCCTGTAACCTATGACCCACCTTTAAGTAGACAGAGTACAAAACGGAAATCAATAGATCCTGGAATCATTTCCTTGCAAATTCCAATTTGCTATAATATAATACGATAATGGAATTGGCAAATAGGGACTCTACTGAGGTGCGCCTGGACCGATGTGATCTCCCTGTTGCTAAACACTAACTCCCCCTCCCATTCCCACACTGACCTTTCTGCCCTGGGACTCCTCCATTGTCACAGTGAAGCCAAACGTAAATTGGAAGCGCAGCACCTCATATTTCATTTGGACTTCTTACAACCCAGCGGCACGTGCATTGATTTCTCTAACTTCAAGTAACACTTGTATCCCCTCTCTCTCCGACCCTCCCCCACCCAAGTTGCCGTACTAGTTTCACTGTCGTCCTGGTGAGTTTCATTGTCTGTATGAAGGGCCTGTCCCACTTGCCGATTTTTGTCAGCGACTGCCGGCACCATTGACTGACGCATCAGGGTGGGCGAAAGATTTTAAACATTTCAAAATCCAGCGGCGACAAAAAAAATGTTGCGAAACTTGAGGAAACACCGCGTGTCAATACGTCGTCACCGCCACGTCACATCAGTGACCTGATACGTCAGTCAATGATGCCGACAGTCGCTGAAAAAATCGCCAAGTGGGACAGGCCCTTCACTCGTTAACTAACACCTTGCCCACAACAATGGACAGTTTCCTTTATCATCATTACTTTTTTGCATATCTTTCATTCATTTGTTCTCTATCTCTCTACGTCACCGTCTGTATCTCTCGTTTCCCTCTCCCCTGACTCTCAGTCTGAAGAAGGGCCTCGACCCAAAACGTCACCCATTCTTTCTGTTGTCTATCTACCTCGTTGGAAACGTTTGAACTCTACACTGTGCGGCACGGTGGCGCTGTGGTAAAGTGGCTGCCTGACAGCACCAGAGGGTGGGCAGACTTGGATTGTTTTCTCTGGAGTGTCAGAGGTAGAGGAGAGATAGAAGTGTATGCATTTATGAGAGGCATAGACAGGGTAGGCAGTCAAAACCTTTTTCCCCAGGGTGGGAATGTCAAAGATAAGGAGAGATAACTTCAAGGTGAAAGAAGTAAGGTTCAAAGGAACTGAGCAGGGAAAGTTTAGTTTAGTTTTGTTTACTAACGCAGAGGATAGTGGGTGCCAGGGGCTTTGGTTCAGTTCAGTTTAGTTTAGTTTAGAGATACAGCGAGGAAACAGGCCCTTCGGCCCACTGAGTCCGCACCGACCAGCGATCCCCGCACATTAACGCAAGCCTCCACACACTAGGGACAACTTACACTTATACCAAGCCAATTAACCTACAAGTGGTGGAAGCAGACACATTTGGGGCATTTACGTTTTTTAGATAGACAAGTGAATATGCAGGGAATGGTAGGCAATGAATCAGATGCAGGCAGTGGAGATTAATATAATTTAGCAGTCTGGTCGACTCAAACATTATGGTCCGAAGAGCCAATTCCTGTCCTGTACTATTCTAAGATTGAACACAAAAATCTTGCCAAAAGTGATGAGACAATATTACCAACAGGAGCTAACACTTTTTGAAAATGTGCGACTGTAGAATTATTTATTCAGCAGACGAGAAATAATACTTGTAACACCGTCCAAAATAACCAGCTCAATTTACCAATCGCCCTTACTAATCAGGCTGCTGATGCTTTTTTCAGTTTAAATAAAAATACTTGACATGTTCAAAGAGGAATCATCCTCATCTGGCTAAATTTGGGACAGGGAACCTAACATATAGCCTTGGCCTTGAACATCATTTGCCCAGTGTCGGAGAGAGCAGAGGCCACAATGTCACCACAACGCTGCATCTCACCATTACGAAGAGAGTAGATTCATTTGGCTCCAAGGCAGAATCAACGTTTAGTTTAGTTTAGATATGCAGCGCGGAAACAGGCCCTTCGGCCCATCGAGCTGCACCGATCAGCAATCCCTGCACATTAACTAACCTTTAGTCAGAGGGTGGTTAATCCGTGGAATTCTTTGCCACAGAAGGCTGTGGAGGCCAAGTCAGTGGATATTTTTAAGGAAGGGATAGATAGATTCTTGATTAGTACGGGTGTCAGAGGTTATGGGGAGAAGATAGGAAAATGCTGTTAGGAGGGAGAGAGAGAGATCAGCCCATGGTTGAATGGTGGAGTAGACTTGTTGGGGGACTGATTGGGGATGATCAGCCATGATCACATTGAATGGTGCTGTTGGCTCGAAGGGCTGAATGGCCTACTCGTGCACCTATTGTCTATTGAATGGCCTAATTCTATTCCTATTCCTTACAACCTCAACGCTCTCCTACACACACTAGGGCCAATTTGCATTTACATCAAGCCAATTAACCGGCAAACCTGTACGTCTTTGGAGTGTGGGAGGAAACCGAAGGTCTCTGAGAAAACCCACACGGTATCGGGGTGAACGTACAAACTCCGTACAGACAGCGCCCGTAGTCAGGATCAAACATCATAGCTCCAGCTCTGTAAGGCAGCAACTCTACCGCTGCGCCACCGTGCCGCACAAACTGGTAGGCAAGCATATGGAAGTGGAGACATCTAGAATGTCTGTTTGGATGTAATTTCCCTTGATCTAGGAGGAGCTTACTTTCTCCTAAAGACCCCTCAAAAAAAGTCTCCCAAAGGCTCATCACGTCGCCACCTGCAGGTTGGGCTCGTGAAGAATTTTTACCCGTCCCTAAATGAGAACTTCAAACGGGACCGTTGTTTCACGGAGTGACCACTAGGTGGTTGGAGTGAATCCCTTACTCTCTTATAGTGGACAATCAGCAATAACGGACACCACTCCCACTCCCCCCCTCCCCACCTTATGATCCGTTATAACAAAGGTTATCTGTAGTTCGTTATCAGAGATGCAAGATTAAATCTTGAGCAAAACACAAAGTGCTGGAGGAACTCAGCGGACCAGGCAGCATCTGTGGAGGGAATGGACAGAAAGTCATTCGGGCCGCGACCCTTCTTCAGACTGAAGGGACTCGACCCTAACCAGTGTCTGTGTATTTCCCTTCACAGATGCTGTCTGACCCTTTGAGCTCCTCCAACACTTGTGGGGTTTTTTTAAGAGTTGGGCCTTGATGCACATGAATCTTTTTATACGATACGATACAATACGATAGAACTTTATTTATCCCAGGAGGGAAATTGGCCTGCCAACAGTCATAAAGCTCAAGCTACATGAAACGTGAAGTTCTTGAGGTCCTCTGAGGGAGCGCTGTATGTATGTATCTATGTATGCATTGTTGATCTATGCACCACTGTTTGTAGCACGTTAGTACCTGCACTGATATAATGCACTTTAGTCAACAAGATTGTTTTTAAATGTGCTAGAGAAATAAAATTGACTCGACTTGACTTAAAATGACAAGTGGAAAAATTGGGGATGTGCAAAGGTCATAAGGACTAGGAGCAGAATTAGGACCATCGAGTCTACTCCGCCATTCAATCATCACTGATCTATCTCTGTGTTAAAGAAGGAACTGCAGATGCTGGAGAATCGAGGGTTACACAAAAATCTGGAGAAACTCAGCGGGTGCAGCAGCATCTAAGGAGCGAAGGAGATAGGGGACGTTTCGGGTCGAGACCCTTCTTCAGACTCTTTTGAAGAAGGGTCTCGACCCGAAACGCTGCCTATCTCCTTCACTCCTTAGATGCTGCAGCACCCGCTGAGTTTCTCCAGCTTTTTGTGTAACCCACTGATCTATCTCTCCCTCCTAACCCCATTCTCCTGCCTTCTCTCCATAGCCTCCCCAATGAGGGGGGGTGTCAGTCTACCCCTTAACGGAAGGGGGTGGGGGGGGGGGGAGTTGTACAGTTTGATAGCCACAGAGAAAAGGATCTCCTGCATCTCTGTTGCTGAGGTATGTAATTGAGGCTGAGGCATGACATGAGAATTAAGGGACAGAAATTTAGGGGTAACATGAGGGGGAACTTCTTTACTCAGAGAGTGGTAGCGGTGTGGAATGACCTTCCAGTGGAAGTGGTGGCGGCAGGTTCGTTAGTATCATTTAAAAATAAATTGGATAGGCATATGGATGAGAAGGGTATGGAGGGTTATGGTATGAGTGCAGGCAGGTGGGACTAAGAGAAAAAAGTTGTTCGGCACGGACTTGAAGGGCCGAGATGGCCTGTTTCTGTGCTGTAATTGTTATATGGTTATATGGTTATATGGTAATTAATGTGACCATATGAAGGACATGCTGTGGTCAGTAACCGGCTTGAAGTTGAGCAACACAACTAAAACATCTTTAGAAATCCTACCATTCATAGAACAACACAGCTGAGAGAGAGCGACAATGTTTAGTGACAACCCCTTCACTCATTTAAAAAAAAGCACACCATCGTACTGGCTGCTGATTGAATTCCTCTCATTTGCTCACTTATATTTACATATATGTCAATTAAACAATAGGATGGCTGATTAGACTAAATTCAAATATTTATGTTCGACTGCCCATTTCTCTCAACAGACGAAAGACACAAAAAGCTGGAGTAACTCAGTGGGACAGGCAGCATCTGTGGAGAGAAGGGATGGGTGACGTTTCGGGTCTTTGGACTGAAGAAGGGTCTCGACCTGAAACATCACCCGTTCCTTCTCTCCAGAGATGCTGCCTGTCCCGCTGAGTTACTCAAGCATTTTGTGTCTATCTTCAGTCTGAAGAAGGGTCTCGATCGGAAACGTCACCCGTTCCTTCTCCCCAGAGGTTCTGCCTGACCCGCTGAGTTACTCCAGCTTTTGGAATCTATCTTCGGTGTAAACCAGCATCTGCAGTTCCTTCTTACACATTTCTCTGATACTGCCTGGAGCTAGTTCCTCCAGCAGCTAGTTTCCTGCTATCTAGCAGATGCATTCAGTCCCTGGGTATGATTTTGCCAACAAATATTTGCATCTGACACAAACAATCCGAAATGTTTTTTTCTGAATTTCAAGGCACTTGGCACAACGTATCATTCATCAGGCTGGCTAACAAAGTCGTCCTTTGTAGGAATACTTATTCTCAACAGATTTTAACCTGTTGACCAGCCAAAACATTTAAAAACTGGATGATCCTCATTGCATCTGAATGATATTCTGAGCAATCTCCTATCGGGGCAGTGTGTGGCTAATTTGGCAGCTGTACCAAGCTGTCAAAACACAATGATCAGGTGTACGGGCAGTTCACAAGCCCTGATAAACCACAGCCCAGCCTGAAAGCAAGGGCTGTCACCAGATGCAGAGGTTTACCGGAATGCTGCCATGATTAGAGGGTTTCAGCACAGGTCGAGGTTGGATAGACTAGGATAGTTTTAGACTTTCGACTTTAGAGATACGGTGCTGAAACAGACCCTTCGGCCCACTGAGTCCGCGCCGACCTGCGATCACCCCGTACACTAGCACTATCCTACATGCACTAGAGATAATTTATAATTAACAGAAGCCAATTGACCTACAAACCTGTACATCTTTGGAGTGTGGGAGGAATCTGGAGCACCCACACTCGGTCACAGGGAGAACATACAAACTCCGTACAGACAGCGGCCATTGTCAAGATCGATTCCAGGTCTCTGGCGCTGAAAGGCAGCAACTCTACCGCTGGGCCACTGTGTATTCTCCAGAACGTCGGAGGTTGAGGGGAGACTTGATAGAAGTGTACAAAATTATGAGAGGCGTAGATAGGGTAGACAGTCAGAACCTTTTATCCAGGGTGGAAATGTCCAACGCTGGAGGGCACAGCTACAGGGCGAGAGGAGGAAAGTTTAATGGAGATGTGCGGGGCAAGTTATTTTTTTACACAGAGAGTGTTGGGAGCCAGGCGTGTTGTTGGATGCTGCGTTTAAGAGGCTTGTGGACAGGCACATGGAAGTACAGGGAATAGAGGGACATGGATCATGTACAGGCAGATGAGATCACTTTAACTTGGCAGCATGTTTGGCACCAACATTGCGGTCTGGACCGTTCTACATTCTATGTTTTATGTTCTAAATCACCTGGGAAAACCTCTCCCCTTCAAAAATGTGGAGAATCTTTGACGAACTATGACAAATCAACTGATGGAACTGTATGCAAATGCCCTTATTAATTAAAAAATGATGGGTAAACAAGGTTTTTAATCCAAATTTCTCAATTTGGTATTGGCATTGGTTGCATTTATTATTCACCTCTCAATAACTCACCTTTATGTACATATGTAAATTAAAAAAGAGAGTTATTGATTAGACTAAATTCATATTGAACTCGGTATATTATGTACACTAATGTCGTTGGAAATAGATGAAAACAGATGAATCCTGAGAGTCTGGCAAGAGATAAAATATGAGGCAAATCATCAAATAAATAAAATCCCACCTCGCAACCTCTGTGTTTTGACTTTGAAGCAATGCTTTGCTGTGGCTGTATGCGTTGGCATGACATGCTGCAACTTCTAACAGGCTAAACACTAGATTGATGGAGTTTGGTTTAGTTTATTAATGTCACGTGTACCGAGGTACAGCAAAAATCTTTTTTTGTTGCATGCTATCCAGTCAGCAATAAAACTGAACATGATTACAATCAGGTCGCCCACAGTGTACAGATACAGGATCAAGGGAATGACGTTTAGTGCAAGATAAAGTCCAGTAACATCCGATTAAAGGTTGCTCAAAGGTTTCCAATGAGGTAGATGGGAGTTCAGGACTGCTCTCTAGTTGGTGAGAGGATGGTTCAGTTGCCTGGTAACAGCAGGGTGGAAATTCCCCCTGAGTCTGGAGGTGTGCGTTATGCACACTTCTGTACCTCTTGCCTGATGGGGAGAGGGGAGAAGAGAGAGTGACTGGGTGAGACTCGCCCTTGATTATGCTGGTGACCTTGCCGAGGCAGCGTGAGGTGCAGATGGAGTCAATGGAAGGGAGGTTGGTTTACGCAATGGACTGGGCTGCGTCCACAACTCTCTGCAATTTCTTGCGTTCTTGGACACACAGTGGCCATTAATGTAGCAATGTTACAAAATTTTGAGATTTAAAAATCAAGTCTGCAATTTATCCCACCAGATAAAGCATAAAAAGAAGTTTAATTTGACACCTAATTCACTTTCATATCTTCAGTATTAAGAAAGTTATGACCATTTTCATACTCGGAAATTAGCATCTTGTTCCCCATTGCCTTTCAATTGACTTAACTCAAAAGCTGTGATCTAGAACCGTTAAAAGCCCATAACTTTCTTAAAAATTAAGAGAACTCAATGAAATTTTCAGTTATTATAGATTGAAGCATTCTGAAACAAATATGAAACAATCTTACTTGGATGACCTGAAATTAAAGCATATAATTAGTTAGTTATCTAATTGTAGCTAATTACAAAATTCAATGAGTAGATCTAAACATCTATCCATTTCTTAAGAAAAAATAAACTTTTTTTAAATTGCCTAAGTGTCCAAATAACATTCACACAATAATCCACAATATAACATAATTTCTAAATCTCACTTTCATGAATTTCTGGGCCAAATGGAAGGAATTTAGTGTTTAATGCCTGTAAATTAATGGCCATTTAAATCAACTAGCGAGTGGGTTTTAGTGGAATGCGGTGGATTGGAACGTTGTGGTTTGCGGTGAAGTCGGGAGGAAAAATACTGTTGGTTCATACATTTTTTTGGACCCCATTTCGCAACATGAAAATATGATTAAAGCCTCCATAAAAACCAACTTTTAATATAAAAATAAACTGTGTACCTTTTTTTCTCCCCTACGCAAAATCCTTCCCGTTGTCGGCGCTCACGGCTTTTGAAGGTGATTTTTAAATTACTCCAGATAATAAATAATCTAGCGTAATTTAAAAATACCTTCATTAATGAAATGTCGGAGCGATTTTTCTTCCGCAACGAAATCGCCCGACATGGATCGATTTGCCAGTCTGTAGAAAAACGGCACTTTAAGCCCGCCCCCCTTTGAAAGGCACCAAAGTAACGCACACGGGGAGCGGCAGAACTGCAGCGCTGCTCAAGGTAAGTTTTGTAACATACCTAATTAATGCATGATCTGCCCTGTGTTTACTGCCACCTTTTTGTTACAGAAAAAGCACTGCTGAGAGGGTATACCCCAACTGTCTGAAAACAGCACTTATCTAACAGATCTTCGGTTTCCTCCCACACTCCAAAAATGTACAGGTCTGTAGGTTAATTGGCTTGGTATAAGCGTAAATTGTCCCTAGTGTGTGTCGGATAGTATTAATGTTGGCGATTGCTGGTTGGTGCGGACTCGGTGGGCCAAAGGCCCTGATTCCGCGCTGTATCGCCAAACTAAAGTAAGCTAACTTTCATCTTTCTTCAATTCATTCTCAGTCCACACAGAGAAATTGGTTTGAGGGGTAAGAAATTCTCAATCATCAACTTATTGCACATTTAGAAACATTGAAAAAGCACAATAAAGGTAGAGTAATCGTCAAACTATCCCTGGGAAAAATATTCAGACACAAATCATGGACGTTTTAATGAAATAGATGATAACCGTTGACTAAATTGTTTGCCGATTGTTTTAAATACAGTCTGCATTTTGGGCATCTGAATTCAATCAGTCATGGTTGATACATGCAGCACAACACACAAACTCTGGTGGATTTTCCAATTGCAATGGCTCTTGTTCACTCTAGAAACAGATGGGAATACCAGGAGTTTACACTTGCGCAGTTAAATGCAGAAATCCGTAAGACGTAGAACTGTGTCAGCACAGCAACAGGCCCTTTGGCCCACCGAGTCCGCGCCAACCAGCAATCACCGCACACTAACACTATCCTACACACACTAGGGACAATTTCCAATTATACCAAGCCAATTAGCCTACAAACCTGTCCGTCTTTGGAGCATGGGAGGAATCCGGTGATCCCGGAGAAAAGCCACACGGTCACGGGGAGAACTGTCTGACGCTGTAAGCTCTGTAAGGCAGCAACTCTACTGCTGCGCCACCGTGCCGCCCGTAAAACATGTGTCAAATTTGTGTCAAATATGATGGAATTTTAAACTGCTTCTGCCTGCACAAGTTCCATATCGCCTTTTTCCCCAGTATATTCACGTGCCGCTCTAAAAGCCTCTTAAATGTCACTATCGTATCTGCTTCCATCACCAGCACTTGTCCCGGATATCACCTTTCACCTTTCCCCTCTGACCTTAAAGCTGCACCCTAGAGTCTCTGATATCTCCACCCCCGGTTAAAGGTTCGGAGTGTCCACTCCATCTGGGCCTCTCATCATTTTGTAAACTTCCATTCCATCTCCCCTCAGCCTCCAAAGCTCCAGACACAACAATCACAGTCTGTCCCAACCTCTCCTTACAGCTAATACCCTCTAATGCGGGCTGCATTCTGGTGAACACCTTCTGCACCCTCTCCAAAGCCTCCACATCATTCCTGCAGTGGGGCAACCAGAACTCCACGCAATTCCCAAATGAAGCCTCACCAAATTCCTATCAAGCTACAACATGACTCTAATACTCAATGCCTCAACCGTTGAAGACAAACAGACCACATGCCTTCTTTACCACTTTAACTGCTAGTGTTGGACTTGGACTTCGAGATCGCTCAATACGTCAATGCTGTTTAGGGTCCTGTAACCTTCCCTCTTACATTTGACCTCCCAAAGTGCAACACCTCACATCTGCATTTTGGGCGGCACGGTGGCGCAGCGCTAGAGTTGCTGCCTTACAGCGCCAGAGACACGGGTTCGATCCCGACTATGGGTGCTGCATGTACAGAGATTGTACGTTCTCCCTGTGACCAGTGTGGGTTTTCTCCGGTTTCCTCCCACACTCCAAAGACGTAACAGGTTTGTAGGTAAATCAGCTCGGTTTAATTGTAAATTGTCCCTAGAGTGTTGAATAGTATTAGTGTGCGTGGATTGCTGGTCAGAGTGGACGCGGTGGAGAGAAGGGCCTGTTTCCTCTAAGCTGTATCTCTAAACTAAACCCTCCCATTTGCCCGGGTTAAACTGTATCTGCCATTTCTCCTCCCATTTGCCTGTTACTGATCTATACAACAGTAACCTTTGACAGCCTTCTTCACTGTCCACGCTCTTCTTTTTTTTTACTGCTGCAATCTTCCTAACCAACTCATTTACATTTTCATCCAAATCATTTATATATATATATCACAAACAGCAGAGGTCCCAGCACTGATTGTTGTGGAACTCCAGCAGGAATAACATCCATAAATCATTCCCTTCTGTGGGAAAACCAGTTCTGATTCCATGCTACCAAGTCACCGAGGATCCCATGCATCTTACATAGAAACATAGAAACATAGAAAATAGGTGCAGGAGTAGGCCATTCGGCCCTTCGAGCCTGCACCGCCATTCAATATGATCATGGCTGGATCTACTGGATCCATCTTAATCTACTGGATCAGCCTACCATGAGGGACCTTGTCAAAAGCCTTACTAAAGTCTATGTAGACAATGGTGGCCACGGTGGCGCAGCGGTAGAGCTGCTGCCCTACAGTGCTTGCAGCGCCGGCGACCCGGGTTCGAGACTGACTATTGGCAATCTACAGAAGCCAATTAACATACAAACCCATTTGCCTTTGGAATGTGGATGGAATTCAGAGCACCCGGAGAAAACCCACGCAGTCACTTGGGAAAGAGTGTAAACAATGTGCAGACAGCACCCGCAGTCAGGATCGAACCCACTTCGCTGGAATTGAAAGGCAGCAACTCTACTGCCACCCATTAAATGTTTGTTCATATGTTTGTTCAAATATTCATATGCTGAGAGAATAGAGCGGCTGGGCTTGTACACTCTGGAATTTAGAAGGATGAGAGGGGATTCTTATTGAAACATATAAGATAATTAAGGGTTACACAAAAAGCTGGAGAAACTCAGCGGGTGCAGCAGCATCTAAGGAGTGAAGGAGATAGGCGACGTTTCGGGTCGAGACCCTTCTTCAGATAATTAAGGGTTTGGACACGCTAGAGGCAGGAAACATGTTCCCCATGTTGGGGGAGTCCAGAACCAGGGGCCACAGTTTAAGAATAAGAGGTCGGCCATTTTGAACAGAGATGAGGAAAAACTTTTTCACACAGAGAGTTGTGAGTCTGTGGAATTCTCTGGAGGGCGGTGGAGGGCGGTGGAGGCCGGTTCGCTGGATACTTTCAAGAGAGAGCTAGATAGGGCTCTTAAAGATAGCGGAGTCAGAGGATATGGGGAGAAGGCAGGAACGGGGTACTGATTGGGGATGATCAGCCATGATCACATTGAATGGCAGTGCTGGCTCGAAGGGCCGAATGGCCTACTCCTGCACCTATTGTCTATTGTCGATTCCTTTAAATGGTTTCTCTCTAAGATGTTAAATTGGTCTCATACAATCATACAAATGTTCAATGTTTAATGTTTTATGTATCATTCTTAACTGTCACTGCATGTCATGTTGTCACTTGCAGGCCGAGCACCAAGGCAAATTCCTTGTATGTGAATACTTGGCCAATAAACTTATTCATAACTCATAACTTATAAGATATAGGAGCAGAATCAGGCCATTCGGCCCATCAAGGCTACTCTGTCATTTGATCTCGGTGGATCTATTTTTCCTCTCAGCCCCATCCTCCTGCCTCCTCCCCGTAGCCTTTGAATCCCTTGCTAATCAAGAATCTACCATTCTTTACCTCAAAAATATCTAATGACCTGGCCTTCACAGTCATCTGAAGCAATGAATTCCACAGATTCAGCACTCTGGCTAAACTAAAAATCCTCCTAATGTATCAATAGCATATTTAGTCACGATTTCTACCTTCCAAAGTAATTTGGACTACAGACTCTTTACATAACAACGCATTTTAAAAATGCTACATATTTACTGTCCTCAAAAGAGTTCCAACTATCCAATTAGTTTTTGGATTGTCAATAACCAACTAATGCCTCGTATACGACTAAGAAAATTGGTCTTTTGTACAAATATTATTCATACAACTTTCAATGAAAGTATTCAAATTGCATTTTAAATAAATTGCGAGTGGTTATGACGTAGCATTAAGTAATTATTAATACTACCTTTGCTATTTAATAAGGGCGGCACGGTGGCATAGCGGTAGAGCTACTGCCTTACAGCACCAGAGACCCGGGTTCAATCTAAACTCTGGGTGCTTGTCTGTACGGAGTTTGCACGTTCTCCCCTGTGTGACCTGTGTGGGTTTTCTCCAAGATCTTTGGTTGCCTTCCACACTCTAAAGGCATACAGGTTTGTCAGTTAATTGCCTTGGCACAAATGTAAATTGTCCCTAGAGCATGTAGAATAGTGTTATTGTGCGGGGATCGCTGGTAGGTGCGGACGCAGTGGGCCGAGGGGCCTGATTCCGCGCTGTATCTCCAAACTAAACTAAACTAAAGAACGTGAAATTAGTCCAAATAACTAAGAGGCCAAGATGTCGAAAGCCAGTTTTGGCTCTGAGAATTTCCGTAGCTTTCATTGAAATTTTCTTGCTCCTTTCTTGGGTTATTGTTCGTCATTTTAAAATATAGAGATCATCATTAAATTAACGATGATCGTTCTAATGATTATAAAAGTACATGCAGTATTGACTTCAGTGGAAATAGCGTTCTTCCCAGTTCTCCAAAGGACTGCAAACGACCACATTTGGCTGCTACAGATGCTGCCCAGCAGCTAGTAAATTCAGCATAAGCCAATTTCAGCTGGCATCGTGCATGCATTTTAATTTGATTGGACCCACGCTGTTTTAGCATTTCATCCTGTGCCAGAATCCAGTACGTACATTGGGTTTGATTTCATGCTTTTGTTAGTCGTGATGGCCTCACTTATTTTCTTTATTTCTCCACCCCTGGTCCTTGGACAAACCTCCATGCCACCAAACTTGGAATAAATCAGAAATCATCAGGCTTTGTCGTGCCCCCTCCTCCTTTCCAGCTTCAGCCTCCCCCCCCCCCCCCCACCCCCGTACCACCACAATCAGTTGGAAGGTGGGTCTCGACCAAGCTTGCCAACTGTCCCGTATTAGCCGGGACATCCCGTATATTGGGCTAAATTGGTTTGTCCCATAGGGGGGGACCGCCCTTGTCCTGTATTTGAAGGCTACTACTCGGGTCGAGGGGACTGTCAGGTTGGAGCACCGCGTCCGGCCCCGCCTAACCCGTCCCAACGTAGTGCAGCCCATGGAGTGCAGCAGCAGCAGCACCTCACCAGTGGCCCCGTCGGTCGGCAGCCCAGCCGGCTATCCGACCTTCGCTTATGGCCGACACCACTCCTTCTCATGGCCGATCATCGGTTCATGAGTTGGATGGGGTACTGGGTACCAAAACTCCTCAGCTGGCCCGCCGGCTGGGCCTTGTGTGCAGTCCAGCACCCGGGCCAACTCATCATTCACCCAGCCACGGCCGAGTCGGTCAACGAATTGCCGTCGGGAATTTGTCCCTTATTTTGTCCCTTAATTTGACCTTTTGTCCCTTATTTGGGAGTGAGAAAGTTGGCAACCTAGTCTCGGCCCGAAATGTCACCTATTCCTTTTCTCCAGTGATGCTGCCCGCCAATTGAGTTACTCCAGCTTATTGTGTTTATCTTCAGCAAGTTAATCCAGACTGTTCCAATACTCTGTGCCAGAGGAAGCTGCTGGAATACTCCAGGTAGAATTACTGTCTCTCAGATACGTTCCCCCTCGAGTAGCTTGGCAATTTGAGGTTAGAAGCAGATACCTTTCAAGAATGCATTTAGAAACATAGAAAATAGGTGCAGGAGTAGGCCATTCGGCCCTTCGAGCCTGCACCACCATTCAATATGATCATGGCTGATCATTCAACTCAGTATCCCTTACCTGCCTTCTCTCCATACCCCCTGATCCTTTTAGCCACAAGGGCCACATCTAACTCCCTCTTAAACATAGCCAATGAACTGGCCTCAACTACCTTCTGTGGCAGAGAACTCCAGAGACTCACCACTCTCTGTGTGAAAAATGTTTTCCTCATCTCGGTCTTAAAGGAATACCCCCTTATCCTTAAACTGTGACCCCTTTTTCAGGACCTCCCCAACATCGGGAACAATCTTCCTGCATCTAGCCTGTCCAACCCCTTAAGAATTTTGTAAGTTTCTATAAGATCTCCGCTCAATCTTCTAAATTCTAGCGAGTACAAGCCGAGTGTATCTAGTCTTTCCTCATATGAAAGTCCTGTCATCCCAGGAATCAGTCTGGTGAAGCTTCTCTGTACTCCCTCTATGGCAAGAATGTCTTTCCTCAGATTAGGAGACCAAAACTGTACGCAATACTCCAGGTGCGGCCTCACCAAGACCCTGTACAACTGCAGTAGAATCTCCCTGCTCATATACTCAAATCCTTTTGCTATGAATGCTAACATACCATTCGCTGCTAACATACCATTCGGTACTTTGAATTACTTTGAAGTAATTTGAATAGTAAGATTAAACGAGAACTTACCAGTTTGAAGTTTGATCTTTATTTTATGAGGAGTTACGATGAGGGATTACGTGAAGACCCCGCCAGCACGCATGCGCGACATTCTTCAAAGCAGTGGTGTGAAATCACAGACAGTCACAATGACTAATATAGTAAGATAAGAGAGAACTTTCATACCAGGTGATCTTTATGATAGAGGGTTGGGAGCGGAGGGCACGTAATCCCTCATCGTAACTCCTCATAAAATAAAGATCAAACTTCAAACTGGTAAGTTCTCGTTTAATCTTACTATTTTATTTCGGTAGTCACGTGAGTGACTACGTGAAGATTTCAAAGCTCTGTGATTTCATGCCCTGGAACCTCCATGCTCACACACCGCTAAGGTTGGGATAAGAGGATGAACGTAATTCAGACAAGACACTGGCTGAAAAACAAAAATAGGTATTTATTCATACCAAAAACAATATAGTGTCCCATAAGGGTAAACTATCTGGCAGCACTCAAAATCCTCCCTGCATAAGTGTCAGGGGAGGTCACGGGTTTATAGTAAAAGCGGTGAAAAGTCTTTTTGTTACTCCAACCCGCTGTGGCCAGGATGTGGTCCAATGGTACTTCCATCCTCCTAGCCGCCGAGGTGGATGCCACCCTGGTGGAGTGAGGTTTGAATATGTTAGTGTCCACCCCCGCCGCATCCAGCACCACCCTTAACCATCTAGAAATGGTTTGCACCGTGACTTTATGATGGGGCTTCTTGTGACTAATGAGCAATGCTGTCTCCGTGCCCCTTAGATTTTTGGTGACTGTGATGTATCGTGAAATTAACGTGACGATACAGAGACGAGAATCTGCTGGAGAAGCCAGAAATTCCAAAGTATGACCAGACACTCCGGGTCGATCTTGTTTCAACAGTCCCTGCACATAAAAATGATTTTGTCATTGGTGATTGTCATAGCATCCAGATTAAGTTTGTGCAGGGACTGGACCCGTTGTGCCGTGATAAGTGCCATGATCATTACCATTTTGTAAGTGAGTTTTGCCAGAGTGAGTCCCGAGTTAGGTGTCCATCCTCGCAGCATAGTCAAGACTGTGCTGATATCCCAAGTATGGCTATATCTGGCCCTGGGGGGATTGGAATTGAATATTCCCCTCATAAGTTTGGATACTAAAGGATGTGATCCAATTCCCAATTGGTCACTCCCCCGGCCCAAGTAGGATGATAGGGCACTCCTGGCACTGTTGTATGGCACTGTAGCTCAATCCCTCATCGAAGTGAAGGGTAGCCAAGAATTCCAGCACTTCCGTTATGGTGGCGGTTCCATATGTGGTGTTGGCTGTGATGCAGAATCCTTCCCATTTCCTGATGTAGGTCAGGTACTGCTTCCTGGCCAGTCGGGCACCACCAAAATCCCCGATGCGGAATCTTGTTTTATTTTCTGCAAGACCCGACTGATGAGGCAGAAAGGGGGAAATGCATAGCAAAACAAATCCCCCCAATGTAGCGTGAAGGCATCCATCGCTACTGCCCCCGGGTCTGGTTCCCAAGCAACATATGTTGGTAGTTGGTGATTTAACCTAGACGCGAAAAGGTCGATATCTGGTGTCCCATAACGTTCTACAATATCTGAAAACACATTCCGATCCAACATCCATTCTATGTTGTCGTTGAATTTGCGTGACCTGGTGTCTGCCACTGTGTTTAGCTTACCTGGAAGGTAAGTGGCTGAAATCCAAATTTCCCTTTGCAGACACCAGTGCCAGATATTGTTAGCCAATTCATCACACGATATCGACTTTATACCGCCCATGTGGTTAATATAGGCCACCACCGTGGTGTTGTCAATTTGTATTCTAACATGAACTTTGTGCATATTTGTGCAGTATGCTTTAAGGCCGTGAAATGCTGCCAGCATTTCTGAATAGTTAGTCCCCAAGTTTTTGAATTGGGTTAACTCTGGTGCACTCCATCTACCTCCACAACTAGAGGTAGTGTTAGTAGCTCCCCACCCTTTGGCACTGGCATCCGTTTGTAAGATGATCGAGGGATTGATTATAGTGATCGGTTTAGAACAATTTTGGGCATTACCCATCCACCAATATAATTCGGCTTTTGCCTTTTCCAGTATTTTCATAGGCCTATCGAAATGGCCTGCATGACTTTTGAGCGCTGTAATTTTGGCTCTTTGTAAGTTTTGGTAATGTAAAGGCCCAAATTGTGCTGCAGGAAATGCAGCCACTATCTTCCCAATCACCCTGGCCACCTGCCGAATGGATGGGTCCTTAATGCCAATGAGGCTTCTGCAAGCCTCTATCAAGTCCTCCACCTTGCTTGGTGGCAACGTGATAGACATTTGCACTGAGTCAATAATGAACCCTAGGTATTTCATGGTGGTAGAGGGTTCTAATATTGATTTATCTGGATGTATAATGAAACCCAGCTTCTGAAAGAGATGTTTCGTGGCTGTAACTGCCAATGTAGCCATTTCCAAATTTTCCCCCACAATGAGGATGTCATCAAGATAGGCCATAACAGTATGATTCTGTTTCCTTAAGTAGGCCAAAGCTGGTTTTAATATCTTGGTAAACAATCTGGGTGCTGACGATAACCCATTAGGTAAGGCTTTGTATTGCCATAATTGTCCCATCCAGATAAATTTTAAGTATTTCCTATGATCCTTGTGTATTGGTACTGAATAGTATGCATCTTTGAGGTCAATGCATGCCATGTAGTACCCATCGGCTATTAACTGTATAGCAGTGTCGAAGGTGTCCATTTTGAAATGAACATACTGAACAGAAGTATTCAGTTCGGTCAAATCTATGATAATGCGGCAACCGCCGTCTTTTTTATTTTTGGTGAATATATTAGACACGAACTCCTGAGGTTCGCTGGACCGGGGTAGGGAGTTCATGAATAAATTCAATTTTGTAGCCCTGAATACTCCTGAGTATGTAAGGATCAGAGGTAAAAGTGAACCAATTCTCGTAGAACATGTGCAACATAAAGTGAATTTAGGCAAGATGTGTTTCTGGGGAACCCAGACCCACCTACCTCCATGGTTACTGCCGGTGTTGTGGTTTCTGTCCTTGTTTCCTTGGTTGGTTCGTTGTGTTGTAGGAGTGGCGCATCTTCCAAGAAGGCCGGGCTGGGCCATGGCCTAAAAAAGACCGCTGTGCAGGATTGCCGGCCTTCGAGCTTTCACCACCGGCAGACCTGTTATGGTAACTCTGTCCGGTGGGTGTGTAGGGGTGCTGTCTTTGTGGGTAGTGAGGCTTGGTGTAGCCAGAAACCTTGATCAGGCCTAAGGCCTTGGCCTCCTCATCAAGGTCTTTAACCTGCTTGGGGAGATCATCCCCGAACAGCAGGCTTGGAGGCTGAGTCTTCCCAGGCTTACACAACCCCGCAAACTTGGGGTTAAGCGCCGGCTTTATGATGCTTTTTCTGAAATTATTGATCTCATACTGGGTATTGCACAGTAGAGCCAAGGCATCTTGCAGTTCTTCCGGCATCTCAATACCCACTGCAGTTCTGGCCACTGCCGTAATCCCGGCGGTTAGGAGCTTCAGGATCCTTTGAAGTTTTATCTCCTGCCCTCTGCTCGAGGGGCTCATGTTCCCCCATATAGGGTTGTTTACCGCAGGGACATTTAGCGAGTTGCAGTTTTCAGGTGCCATATATTTGTCTGCAGTTGCATTAATGGCCTGTTCCTGCAGCTGGTTAGTTGCCATGTAGTTAATGCTGGCAGCCAGCTTTGGGTGGATTGGTAGGCCCTTCTGGTTGGGCATTGCATGTTTGCTTACCATATCCATGTAGTCTTCACACACCCCTGACACAGATGGTTGTTCAGCCAGCTCCCCTTCTTCTGGGTCAGCCCAGTTCTGACCCTCAATGCTCCCCTGCAAGGAGGGTGAGACATTTGGCAGTCCTCGGTAGGAACCTGCCGTGGGCCTGTTAAGAGGCCCACTGTGACTCTGCCCCTGCATTAGCAGGTCACGTTGGAGCAATTGCTCTATCATCCGCTCCATGCGGGTTAGACGACCTCCGTCGCTATCTGCGAACGGGGTGTCCTCGGGACCGGACTCCGCTGAGTCGGCGGCCCCGTCCGACTTCCGGGTGGCTCTACCGCCCGACCGTGGCGTCCCAACGCCCCCTATGGGCGAGAAGTCGGGAGCTGCAGGTAAAACCTGTAGCTCTGGAGAGGCGGCTCGCTGCTGGCTGCTCTCCTTGGCAGCTGCTTAGGCCGCAGCTCTTTTAGATTTTCGTGATTCCATTCCTGTACTATGTCGTCGACTCACTCCTCCGGTGAGACTTACCTGGCGTAAGTTATTTAAACTTACGCTGGAGGAGCCCCGCTCCTCCCGACCGTCGCTTTTGCATGCGTACGACGATATGTCGCGCATGCGTGCTGGCGGGGTCTTCACGTAGTCACTCACGTGACTACCAAAATAAAATTACTTTGATCTTGTACTTATTCTCCTATTTTGCCTGCAGTTTAGCGTCAGTTTTTAGTGTGCAGGAGGATGAGGGATGATCTTATAGAGTTGTATACGATCATGAGAGGAATAGATAGGGTAAAACCATGTAGACCTTTACCAAGAGCAGGGGAATCAAAAACCAGCGGGCATAGGGTTAAGGTGAGGGGGGGGAAAGGTTTAATAAAAACCTGAGGGACAACTTATTTTTTGCACACCAGGTAGTGGGTATATGGAATGAGTTGCTGGAGGAGATAGTTGAGGCAAGTACTATCACAACGTTTAAGAAACATTTAGACAGGTACATGGATAGGACAGGTTTAGAGGGCGATGGGCCAAACACAGGCAGATCACGGTGGATCTATCTTTCCCTCTCAAGCCTGTGATGCCCTTCCTAATCAAGAACCTATCAATCTCCAGTTAAAAAATTACCAATGACTTGGCCTCCACATGGGACATGTTGGCCGGTGTGGGCAAGTTGGGCCGAAGGGCCTATTTCCACATCACAAGACTCTAGTTCTTTTATTGCCAGTTAATAACGCGAGTGGCCACGAATCAGTGCTTTGACAACCATTGATAGTCCATATTAATGGATCGGAAGAAGGGACTACAAGGGAAATTCAGAGTCTGACTGAGGATCTTTCAATCCTTCTACTCTGGTGCTGTAGAAAGTATCCTGTCCAAAAACATCTCTATCTGGTTTGGCAACAGCTCTGCCCAGGACAGGAAGGCTCTGCAGAGAGTAGTGCGTTCGGCCGAATGCACCACGGGAACTAAACTCCCCCTACCCCTGCAGGACCTATACACCAGGAGGGGCAGATCCAGAGCCAGCAAGGTCATGAAGGACTCCAACCACCCCAGCAATGGACTGTTCCAGCTGCTATGGTCAGGCAAGCACCTCCGCTGTCACGCTGCCAAAACTGAGAGGATGAGACGGAGTTTCTTCCCATAGGCCATCGGGACTGTAAACTCTGATCTCACCAGGGACTAATTTACTGCTGTGTTTTCATTTTTTAATGTAAATACTGGTTCTGTTCTGTTCTGTTCTGTTGTTCTGGTGTTTTGCACAATCCTGTGGGCATTGTCACTTTAATTTCACTGCACATCTTGTATGTGTATGTGACAAATGAAGTTGACTTGACTTGTGGCCGAACTGCTAATGGTTGTTTGGAAGTTATGAAGAGCCTGGCAAAGGGATAAGGATACATTAGATGAATGAGCTTGATGCTGGCTGATTGAGTTTAAGGTGGCGAAATGTGAGGATATCTCTTTTGGGAGGAAGAATTGAAAAACAAATGGTTACTTACATGAAGTGAGACTGTATAATGTTGTGGTACAAGGTGATCTGTGGGATCTGGTCAATAAAACATCAAAGACGGGCATTGGAGATACAGCAAGAAATTAGGAAGACAAGTGTAATATTGACCTACACTACAAGGGATATACAGTGGCTTGCAAAAGTTTTCATACCCCTTGAACTTTTTCACATTTTGTCACGTTACAACCACAAACGTAAATGTATTTTATTGGGATTTTATGTGATAGACCAACACAAAGTGGTGCATAATTGAGAAGTGGAAGGAAAATGATCCATGGTTTCCAAATGTTATTACAAATAAAAAACTGAAAAGTGTGGCTTGCAAAAGTATTCAGCCCCCAGTATTCAATACTATGTAGAACCACCTTTCACTGCAATTACAGCCGCAAGTCTTTTGGGGTATGTCTCTACCAGCTTTGCACATCTAGAGACTGAAATCTTTGCAAAATAGCTCAAGCTCAGTCAGATTGGATGGAGAGCATGTGTGAACAGCAATTTTCAAGTCTTGCCAGAGATTCTCAATTGGATTTAGGTCTGGACTTTGACTTGGACATTCTAACACATGAATATGCTTTGATCTAAACCATTCCATTGTAGCTCTGGCTATATGTCCTGCTGGAAGGTGAACCTCCGCCCCAGTCTCAAGTCTTTTGCAGACTCTAACAGGTTTTCTTCCAAGATTGCCCTGTATTTGGCTTCATCCATCTTCCCATCCACTCTGACCAGCTTCCCTGTCCCTGCTGAAGAAAAGCATCTCCACAGCATGATGCTGCCACCACCATGTTTCACAGTGGGGATGGTGTGTTCAGGGTGATGTGCAGTGTTAGTTTTCTGCCACACATAGCATTTTGCATTTAGGCCAAAAACTTCAATTTTGGTCTCATCAGACCACAGCACCTTCCTCCACATGTTTGCTGTGTCCCCCACATGGCTTGTGGCAAACTGCAAACGGAACTTCTTATGGCTTTGTTTCAACAATGGCTTTCTTCTTGCCACTCTTCCATAAAGGCCCGATTTGTGGAGTGCACGACTAATAGTTGTCCTGTGGACAGATTCTCCCACCTGAGCTGTGGATCTCTGCAGCTCCTCCAGAGTTACCAGGGGCCTCTTGCCTGCTTCTCTGATCAATGCTCTCCTTGCCCGGCCTGTCAGTTTAGGTGGACAGCCGTGTCTTGGTAGGTTTGCAGTTGTGCTATACTCTTTCCATTTTCAGAAGATGGATTCAACAGCTCCATGAGATGTTCAAAGCTTGGGATATTTCTTTATAACCTAACCCTGCTTTAAGCTTCTCCACAACTTTATCCCTGACCTGTCTGGTGTGTTCCTTGGGCTTCATGAGCTTTGTTCACTAATGTTCTCTAACAAACCTCTCAGGCCTTCACAGAATAGCTGTATTTATACTGAGATTAGATTATACACAAGTGGACCAATTTACTAATTAGGTGACTTCTGAAAGCAAAT
Organism: Raja brachyura; assembly: GCA_963514005.1. Next base: position 10,582,483 of record OY740801.1, read on the forward strand.
GGTTGCACTGGATTTTATTTAGGGCTATCAGAGTAAAGAGGGCTGAATACTTTTGCACGCCACACTTTTCAGTTTTTTATTTGTAAAAAAATTTGAAAACCATGTATCATTTTCCTTCCACTTCACAATCATGCACCACTTTGTGTTGGTCTATCACATAAAATCCCAATAAAATACATTTACATAGAAACATAGAAATTAGGTGCAGGAGTAGGCCATTCGGCCCTTCGAGCCTGCACCACCATTCAATATGATCATGGCTGATCATCCAACTCAGTATCCCGTACCTGCCTTCTCTCCATACCCTCTGATCCCCTTAGCCACAAGGGCCACATCTAACTCCCTCTTAAATATAGCCAATGAACTGGCCTCAACTACCCTCTGTGGCAGAGAGTTCCAGAGGTTGTAACGTGACAAAATGTGGAAAGGTTCAAGGGGTATGAAAACATTTGCAAGCCACTGTATATAGTCTACAGAAGCAGTGAGGTTTGATGCAACTTTACAGGGTGCTGATATGATTATGCCTGCACTGTTTGCTTTTATGATATCAATAATTAAGGAAGCATTTGGAAGCGGCACTCAGAAGGGCCCCAGAGAGACGTAGCTAACTGGAGGCAGCATAGCCTTCATAGATGGAAGCAGAGGGTGGTGGGGGAAGGATATTTATTGGACTGGAGGCCGATGATGAGTGCTGGGCCTCAAGGATCGGTGTTGGGCCCATTGATGTTTGTGATGTATATCAATGACTTGGATGAGAATGTACAAGGCATGATTAGCAGGTTTGCAGCCTACACTAACGTGGGTGGTATTGCAGATAGTGAAGATGGTTATCAACAGTTACAGCAGGATCTTGATCAACTGGGCAAACGGGCTGGGGGATTGCTAATGGAGTTTAATGCAGATAAGTGTGAGCTGTTGTATTTTTGAAAGTCAAACCAGGGCAGGACCTTCACAGTGAATGGTAGGGGTAAGGGGAGTGAGGTGGAGTATTGAGTCTAGAAGTTGAGATGTGTAGGAAGGAACTGCGGATGCTGGTTTAAACCGAAGATAGACACAAAAAGCTGGAGTAGCTCAGCGGGAAAGCCAGCATCTCTGAAGAGAAGGAATGGGTGGCATTTCGGGTCGAAACCCAAGAAGGATCTCGACCCGAAACGTTACCTATTCCTTCTCTCCAGAGATGCTGCCTGTCCCACTGAGTTATTCCATCCTTTTGTGTCTATAGAAGCTGCGATGTTATGTTACAGCTTTTGCAAGACATTGGTGAGGCCGTCTTTGGAGTATTGTGTTCACTTTTTGTCGCCCTGCTCTGGGAAGGATGCCATTAGGCTGGAAAGATTTATGATGATGTTACCAGAACTCTAGCCTGAACGATTGCCAGAACTATAGCCTGAGCTATAGGGAACGTTTGGGCATGCTAGGATTTTATTCCTATGGGAGACTAGACTCCCCTCCCCTCCCTTCTCCCCTCCCCTCCCCTCTCCAATTTTTACACACCCCCCAATCCTTTCCACTCGTCACTTTAATTTCATTTTTCATGTATGTTGTCGTGTTTTATGACTGGCTGGCAGACCAATCTCCCTCCTGGGACAACTAAAGTTCTATTGTATCGCATCGTAACCTGCAGACTGCCAGTAGTGCGGATGGTTGCTTGCTGGTCATAGCAGGCTTGGTGGGCTGAAGGGCCTGTTTCCATGACTCAATTGCTCGAGTGTAAATACAGTTCCTGTTTAACATTGCAATAATGGGTGAAATCCAATTTCCAGGCCTTTTTCCACGACATAATATGAAAGTTTGAACATGCGCCTTAGAAACATAGAAAAAAGGTGCAGGAGTAGGCCATTCGCCCCTTCGAGCCAGCACCGCCATTCAATATGCTCATGGCTGGCCTTCCAGAGTCAGTACCCTGATCCTGCTTTCTCCCCATAATCCCTTGATTCCGTTAGCCCCAAGAGCGATATCTAACTTAAACCTTAATTAATCTTGTATTGTACTTATAATAAAGTAAGCACTTGCCTCTGGTGCATTGTGATGGACTTTGTTAATCAACTCTGGAGTTGTGCAAGCTCCTGCCAAAGTGAAGTTTCTAAATTATATTACGATACGATACAACTTTATTTATCCCAGGAGGGAAATTAATCTGCCGACAGTTATAGAAACACAAAATACATGAAACATGAAATTAAAGTGACGAGCTTTGGGATGTGCAAAGATTCAGGAGGTGGGGGCGCGGGGGGTGGGGGGCGGGGGGGTGGGGTGTAGGGGAGTCAGTCTGAATCTACCCCACGACAGAATGGGGAGGATATGTAAAGTTTGACAGCCACAGGGAAGAAGGATCTGGCGTTCTGTGCTGCATCTTGGTGGAACCAGCCTTTTGCTGAAGGTGCTCCTCAGGTTGACCAGTGAGTCATGGAGGGGGTGATCTGTATTGTCCAGGATGCTCCGCAGTATGAGTTGCATTTTGCGATGTGGCATTTAACACAGGAGCAAGTAGAGGAATGTTGACGTCAGTTAAAAGCATAAATGGGATTTTTTTCCCCCGCGCTATTTTCGAAGGCAAATTGCACTTGAGTGAGAAAGGCCAATATTGGAGGTTACGGCTCTGTCCCTTGGTGGTCAGTTCGGTCTGACAGTGGCAGTGTACGTGACAGACTTGGTGCAATTCCATGGACGCAGGGAAAAAACAGAGCCCCGTTGTTAGTAGGCAAAACAAACAGCATAGCCACTCCCCAGAGGAGCAGCGGTAGAATGTCTCCACACAATAGCGGGGAAAAAAGCTTGAAAGGCCGCAATCTCTTTTGTGGGCAACAGGCTGGCTTTCAGAATATCAATGGGTAAAAAATAACTAATGCTCAGAACTCCCACTGCGGCAGCGTTGGTGGGTAAGGCTTTGAATATACTTTAAAAGGAAACTGAAGCTTCACAACTAGAACATTGATCAGTGCAGATAAAAGGCAACAGGATTAGAATTTGACTCTTGTTTCAAGTTAAAAGATTGATTAACGTAGATGTGACAAAAAGCGCATAAAAGAAAAAAAAAGGAAAGAATATATCGGGCGAGATCGGGCTGAGGTTTTTCTGGTGGCTAAGACTGGAACTGTTGATAATTCAGTCAGTAAAATGAACGTAACTCGTGGACTTGCCCACATGTGCTGTGAAATCCAGCATTTGCAAACCAATTTGGAAGGTTCATTCTACTGTTTGGCATAATGTGGAGAAAGAATGGTTGATATCTTTCCCTCAAGACCATTAGCAAACTCATAGGCTGAGTGCAAGACTGCCTGCCTTGTACGGGCTCTGCCCTAATATTGAACATACTGCAAATCATTCCACAATGCATTGGCAGCACATTAAACGAAAAATCTTCAGGGTCCCTTCTACAGGTATTTTTTTATCTGTTCAAATTTCTGAAAAATCAAAGAACTGTGTTCAGGCACAGATTTCTAACCTAGCCTTGCGTTAGGTTTAGTAAGATAATGCTTCAAAAGAGAACAGACATGCATTCTCATGAATGTCGCCCTCAGCAGTAGAAATATCACATAGGTTCTGATTGTTGCAACCGTACGCCTCCCAGAATGAAAAAGCAAAGGGGGGGGGGGGGGGGGGGGGGTGAAACAGGCACCCTCTCTGTAATTAAACCATTGCAATAATGCAAACAAGATGCCCAGTTATGCACGAGTCTTCCTTTGGGAATGGAGAGGCCAGTTAAGGCGCTGAGGTTATTTTTCAAAGACTGGGGCTGTACATTGCTCCTTGTGTGTAGGAAGCAGGTGCGAAAGTGGGATAACACAGAACTAGTGTGAATGGGGTGATTGATGGTCGGCGTGCCCTCGTTGGGCCGAAGGGACTGTTTTCATGCTGTGCGTAACTTAACAAAATAAAATAACTTTTCTTTTGCATTTCAGTCTACATTGTGGAAGACAGGAATAAAAATGATGAAAATTGAACATCATTTTTTAGGAACATTTGTGAATTGGCGTGCAATTTTTATTTTTGGCTGATTTTGGTTCACCCATGTTTTAGAGTGGCTAATACAATTAGTCCGCCCCCCCCCCCACCCACACCCCACATCAGTCTGAATAAGGGTCTCGACCCGAAACGTCGCCTATTCCTTCTCTCCATAGATGCTGCCTCACCCGCTGAGTTTCTCCAGCATTTTTGTCTACCTTCGATTTTTCCAGCATCTGCAGTTCTTTCTTAAACACATTTCTTTAAGTGTCCCACGCAGAGATCGCACTTTTACTCATGAGCAAACCTGAGCGTTTTTGAAAGCAGTTGGTTCCCCCTTCGCTCAGAGACCTGGACAAAACATCTACTGTTTGCACGATGTGAAAGCTGCTCTCTCAAGCTCTAAGTAATAATGCCACACTGAAGTGCATATTCAGCTATTTATAAATGACCCTCTGAAGCAACTCTAGGTTATGGATGCACAGAATTATGCCACTTTTAGGCTCTAGCCACTGGATGTTTTCTTAATTTCATCCAAGTCATTCCTTGCAAATAGGCATTTTAATTGGAAACATTTATAAAAAAATCTAGAGGATGCAAGAGACAGCAGATGGTGGAATTTGGAGCAAAAAATTAACTCAACGGGTCAAGCAGCATCTACAGAGGAAAAGAGATGGTTAAGGTTTCAGGTCGAGACTCAGGATGTCAGGCTTTGAACCCCCCCACCTCTCTTCCAGCTTTCTCTCTGTCCCCACTAGAATTATGTCAGAAGTGATAATAGTAGAATTAGGCCATTCGGCCCATCAAGTCTCCTCCTCCATCAATCATGCATGATCTATAACTCCTTCCTAACCTCATTCTCCTGCCTTCTCCCCATAACTAAATGTTAATGGTCAGCTACTACACCAACCCCAAACCAATTAGGAGCAGACGAGGGCATTCGATCCAATTTGTGGTCCCAGCCACAAAGACAGATGTGTACAGCAATTCGTTCTTTCCATGCACTATTAAAGCATGGAATAATCTCCACCAAGCCACGGTTGCCCAGCCAGATGCAACTAAATTTAAAGTGGCACTTTCTTCCCAATAACCCTCTCTGGCTAAACCCCTCCCTTCACCACCTCCAGTTTAAATTCCAGTTGGAATATTTTGGAGGACCAAGTAACCAAGAACCAAGATAACCTCTGACACATGTACTAATCAAAAATCTATCTATAAAAAATATCCACTGACTTGACCTCCACAGCTTTCTGTGGCAAAGAATTCCACAGATTCACCACCCTCTAAATGCATTTCACCTCATCTTAAAAGAATGTCCTTCAGAATTAAAGGTAGACATAAAATACTGGAGTAACTCAGTGGGTGAGGCAGCATCTATGGGAGAGAAGGAATGAGTGGCGTTTCGGGTCGAGACCCTTCTTCAGAACTCTTCAGGTTTACACTGAAGAAGGGTCCAGATCCACAACATCACTTACCCTTTTCTCCAGAGATGCTGCCTGACCTGCTGAGTTACTCCAGCACTTTGTATCTATCTTCAATATAAACCAGCATCTGCAGTTCCTTTTTACACATCACATCAGACTTTATCGCGCACCAAACATTATTCCCTTTATCCTGTATCTGTACACTGTGGACGGCTCGATTGTAATGATGTCTGGCCTCTTTGCTGACTGGATAGCACGCAACAAAAAGCTTTCCACTGTACCTCGCTACACATGACAATAATAAGCTAAACTAAACAAGTCGGCACTTTATTTTATTTATTCATCTCCAGCTCCATCTTATCCACTTCAGTCGTACAATGCCAGCCTACAATGTCGATCCTGTTTTCCTTTTCGTAACCCAGCGTTTGGCAATTGTTTTAAAAATACGAACAAAGTTCTGCAATTGCCAGGGCTTTAAGGGCTTTCAAGGAAGTGCCGCAGCGCCTTAAAAGAATCTATAATTGTGAGATTTCGTTTTTTTCGTGAATAAAGAATTTAAACCAATCTATTAGTAAAATAATCCCATCTCTCAGTACATTTACAAGGGAGTTAATGGATGGCTTACCTCCAAGGTCATGCCTTTGGCTGAACAAAGTTGTCTCACTGCCTCTGCTCCTCTTTCTGTGCTTGCAAACTGTGCTTTCTTCCCTTGTTGACGTTCCCTCTCAAACAGCAAAGTACTGTGTCGCAATGGCTTCAGGTCCACTGCTAAGAAACAAACATGCATGTTTACAGAATGCCCAGCATTGAAATAGAGCTCACAAACCGGTGATGGGGCCCTGCATTTCCATTGCTCTATCTAAGTAGCAATGTTACAAAATTTTGAGATTTTAAAAATCAAGTCTGCAATTTATCCCATCAGATAAAGCATAAAAAGAAGTTTAATTTGACACCTAATTCACTTTCATATCTTCAGTATTAAGAAAGTTATGACCATTTTCATACTCGGAAATTAGCATCTTGTTCCCCATTGCCTTTCAATTGACTTAACTCAAAAGTTGTGATCTAGAACAGTTAAAAGCCCATAACTTTCTTAAAAATTAAGAGAACTCAATGAAATTTTCAGTTATTATAGATTGAAGCATTCCGAAACAAATATGAAACAATCTTACTTGGATGACCTGAAATTAAAGCATATAATTAGTTAGTTATCTAATTGTAGCTAATTACAAAATTCAATGAGTAGATCTAAACATCTATTCATTTCTTAAGAATAGATAAACTTTTTTTTAATTGCCTAAGTGTCCAAATAACATTCACACAATAATCCACAATATAACATAATTTTAAAATCTCATTTTCATGAATTTCTAGGCCAAATGGAAGGAATCTAGTGTTTAATGCCTGTAAATTAATGGTCATTTAAATCAACTAGCGAGTGGGTTTTAGTGGAATGCGGTGGATTGGAACGTTGCGGTTTGCGGTGAAGTCAGTATGAAAAATACAGCCGGTCCATACATTTTTTTTGTCCCCTTTTCGCAACATGAAAATGTGATTAAAGCCTTCCTAAAAAACAGGTTTTTAATTAAAAATAAACTGTGTGGCTTCTTTTATCGCCTACCTTAGGTCCGTTCCGCTGTCACCGTTCAGAGCTTTAGAAGATGATTTTTAAACTACTCTAGTTAATAAATAATCTAGCGTAGTTTAGAAATACCTTTATGAATGAAATGTCGGAGCGATTTCTCTTTAGCGACAAAATCGCCCGACATGGATCGATTTGGACAGCCTAGAAAAAATCGGCATTTTAAACCCACCCCCCTCTGAAAGGCGCCAAAGTCGCGCACACGGGGAGCGGCAGAACTGCAGCGCTGCTAAAGGTAGGTATTATAACATACCTAATCTAAGCCTCTCAATTCGACCAGCATCTTTCACCATCGTAGAGAATCCAATTCTCAGTCAATTCTCTGACTTCCTGGTATTGGAGATCTTCAAACTATCTTTTCAGACAATAACAATTCAGCCCTTTGAGCCAGCACCACCATTTAATTTTGATCATGGCTGATCATCCAAAATCAACACCCCGTTCCTGCTTTCTCCCCATTTCCCTCGATTCCGTTAGCCCTAAGAGCTAAATCTAACTCTCTCTTGAAAACATCCAGTGAATTGGCCTCCACTGCCTTCCGTGGCAGAGAATTCCACAGATTCACAACTCTCTGGGTGAAATAGCACAGCAGTTAGTGTAGATGCTACACAGACTCCGCAACTTGGGTTTCATTGTGTACTTGTGTGCTGTCCTTGTGGAGTTTGCATGTTCTGCCTGTAAGCGTGTGTGCCCCTCCTGACGTTTTGGTTTTCCTCAATCTTGCAAAGATGGGCTTGTAAATTGATGACTTAGCTCACGTCGAGTGCAGCTGAGCAGTACATGGATAATGATGGGCCTGTGAAAGAGGACACAGGGGCGCGGTGGTAGAGATGCTGCCTTACAGTGTGTGGTTCGATCCTGACTACGGGTGCTGTCTGTATGGAATTTGCACATTCTTTCCGTGACAGTGCGAGTTTTCTCTGGGTGCTCTGGTTTCCTCACGCATTCCAAAGACGTACGGGTTTGTAGGTTAATTTGCTTCTGCAAATTGTGCCTAATGGTAGGATGGGAAACTGGGATAACATTGACCTAGTATACGGGTGATATTTGTGTTGGCTCGGACTCAGTGGACTTGTCTCCACGCTGCATCTCTAAAAAAAGTAAGGGAATAGAACTGATTGGATTGGTTGGAGAACTGTCGTAGACTGAATGGACCAAATATTCTGCGTTACGTTTTAAATTAACTTGTTCAGTTTTGTTTAGAGATGCAGCAAGGAAGCAATCCCTTCGGCCCACCGAGTCCGCGCCGACCAGCGATCCCCGCACACTAACGCTAACCTACTCACTAGGGAAAATGTCCAATTTTTACCAAAGCCAAATTAACCTACAAACCCGCATGTGTTTGGAGTTTGGGGGGAAACTGCAGCAACCGGCAAAAACCCACGCGGTCACGGAGAGGACGAACGAAACTCCGCACAGGCAGCAGCCATAGTCACGATCGAACCCGGGCCTTTGGCGCTGTGAGGAGGCAGCAACTCTACCACTGCGCCAACGAGTTGCCCCAATTGTTATTAGTCGGGTTCCAGGTTTTACAGGTTAGTAGATAGTGAGTGGTGTTTAAAAATGTTTCTGCGTGATCTATGCTTGAGAATTAACGTGTTTTTCTGAGAAAATTCCCAGTGAGATTATTATGCAAATGAACCATAGAGCGTATTCGTTTTTAATTCAAAAGTAGCACATTGAACCACCAAAGAATGTAAGAATTCATTGATCAATTTGCTTTCAAGTTGTGCAATCTTTCTAAATTATTTCTAAAATAAAAACAGCACATTCCGTTATTCCTGCCACATAAACCTATTTCAAAGCCAACTTGTTCAAACAAAGCTTGGTGGTTCCACATAACCTGTCAGTGTAAATGGTAAGACTTGATTTGGGTTAGCACAAGCCAAGGAGTCATACAGTGTGGAAACAGGCCCTTTGGCCAAACCTACCCACATGTCCCAGCTACACTAGTCCCACCTGCCTGCGCTTGGTCCATATCCCTCCAAATGTGTCCTATCCATGTACAAGTCTAACTGTTTCTTAAATGCTGGGATAGTCCCAGCCTCAACTACTACCTCTGGCAGCGTGTTCCAAACACCCACCATTCAAGTGTAAATCACTTTGGGTCAGTCTTGCATATAGTTCATCTCAGATGAAAATGCACTGCGTTGATATGTTGGGCTCACCTCTAGGCACGGATGTCATTTCCTCCTTCCTCAAAAGTTTCATTGTGGTGAAGATCTCTGTCTTGGCACCTTTACCTTCTTTGGAGAAAGGCCGAAAGACGTTTGACTCACTGCAGGTAGTTACATCAATCACGCCACCTTTGTAGCTCTGCACACACTCCAGCTGGGAATCCAGTATCTGCTGGTGGGACTAAGAGGACAACAATGGCATGGATGCATTCATCCCTACAATTTCATTCATCCAATTCTTTTTTTATTTGGAGATACAGCGTGGAAACAGGCCCTTCGTCCCCACCGTGTCCGCGCCGACCTGCAACCATCCAGCACACACGTTCCAATCCCTACACTCCAGGGACAAATTACAGAAGCCAATTAACCTAAAAAACCTGCACTTCTTTGGAACTGGGAGAGGAAACCGGAGCACCTGGAGAAAACCCACGCGGTCACAGAGAGAACGGGCAAACTCCGTAGAGACAGCACCCCCTGAGTCAGGATTGAATCTGGGTCTCTGGTACGTAGGGCAGCAACTCTAACACTGCGTCACCATGTCTTGCAGTATAGACATTTCTCTTTTTAGCACAGTGTGGTTCCACAGTGATATATAGTGGCAGAAAAAGTATTTTGCCAAATGTCTTAATTATAACTTGATAAATAGAAAGTCGACTTAATATATTAATTGTACTATCTTATTTCAGTTAGTTTCTCTCTGCATTCGCTCGAGAACTACAAGTAAACTGTCTTGAATATATTCACTCATCATTTTTAATCTATTTAATTTAATGCTGCACAATTGGCAAAACAGTGTGCAGTTTTGGTCTCCTAATTTGAGAAAGGACATTCTTGCTATAGAGGGCGTGCAGCGTAGGTTCACCAGGATGGCGGGACTGACATGATAAAAGAATGGATTGAATTGACTTATATTCACTGGAATTTAGAAGGATGAGAATGGATAAGGGGATCTTATAAAAATATATAACATTCTTAAGGGATTGGACAAGCTAGATGCAGGAAAATTGTTCCCGATGTTGGGTGAGTCCTGAACCAGGGGTCACAGTTTAAGAATAAGGGGTAGGCCATTTAGGGCTGAGACGAGGAAAAACGTTTTCACCCAGAGAGTTGTGAATCTGCGGAATTCTCCGCCACAGAAGGCAGTGGAGGCCAATTCACTGGAGTGAGTTAGATATAGCTGTTAGGGCTAATGGAATCAAGGGATATTCAGAGAAAGAAGGAACGGGGTACTGATTTTGAATAATCAGCCATGATCATATTGAATGGCAGTGCTGGCTCGAAGGGCCGAATCACCGACCGTTTTTCCTCATCTCACCTATTTCCGATGTTTCTATGTTTCTGCGTAACATAATGGTCTGAAAGATGATCACAATAGACAATAGACAATAGGTGCAGAGTAGGCCATTCGGCCCTTCGAGCCAGCGAGCGGTGGGGGTGGAGGGTGGTAATTAAGTCTGGGAGGGGAGGTGTGGGTCAGAAACCAGCGTTTGCAACTGGGTGTTAGAAAGATGCAAAGTCAAAACGCTTTGGGGTGAATGGGGTCGATGATCATCATCACGATCAGATAACAATTGTCAGTTTGTGGTGTGTAGGTGCTGTGATCTTGACAGCAGTCAAGCTAAACGATAACCAGATCATTAGGTTACTTAAGGAAAGCCTACTTCCATGTCTCAGGCATGATTAGGAAGGGACTGCAGATGCTAATTTACACAGAAGATATACACAAAATGCTTTCTTTCTATCTATCTATCTATCTATCTATCTATCTATCTATCTATCTATCTATCTATCTATCTATCTATCTATCTATCTATCTATCTATCTAACTATCTATCTATCTATCTATCCATCCATCCATCCATCCATCCATTCATCCATCTATCTATCTTAGCTATCTATCTATCTTAGCTATCTATCTATCTCTTAGCTATCTATCTATCTATCTATCTATCTATCTATCTATCTATCTATCTATCTATCTATCTATCTATCTATCTATCTATCTATCTATCTATCTATTTATCTATCTATCTATCGTAAATAACAATGCTGGAGAAACAGCGGGTGAGGCAGCATCTTTGGAGCGAAGGAATAGGTGACGTTTCAGGTCGAGACCCTTCTTTAGTCTGAAGAGGGGTCTCGACCCAAAACGTCACCTATTCCTTCGCTCCATAGTTGCTGCCTCACCCACTGAGTTTCTCCAGCATTTTTATCTACCTTTGATTTTTCCAGCATCTGCAGTTCTCTCTTAAACATATCTATCTAACTATCTATCTCTGTATATCTATCTAATCTAGACACTCAATGCTGGAGTAACTCAGCGGGGCAGGCAGCATCCCTGGGGAGACCTTTCAGACCAAGGGTCTTGACCCAAAACGTCACGCATTCCTTCTCTCCAGAGATGCCGCCTGTCGCACTGAGTTACTCCAGCATTTTGTGTCTGGCATGTAGCCAATTTTAAGAGGCTCACTTTCAAGTCCTGTCGAAGCAAGTGACACAGGCATGCTGAAAGTTTGCTTCGGCACAGATTACTGATACAGTGCTGGATGGTACCACGAGATCCAGGGAATCTTCTGTGCATTCACATTAAGCATGAGGAGCAACTTTGGACAAAAACCTTGGACTTTGCTGGTCCCCAATTTCCACAGAAATCAAATGGTGCAATGCACAAAAACACAGCCCCAAGCATTAATGTGCAGGAAGGAACTGCAGATGCTGGTTTACACTGAATTCATCATCGTTGAAACCATTAGCAATATGGCGCTGGTTTCCAACGGGAACGGTGATGGACGCACCACACATCACTGTCCTCCAGTTCCTGCGGACTTCCGCCGCTGGAAGTATAGATTTGTGTGTGTGCTTTATCATCATTCTGTACAATGCTATGTACAACAGTGATCGCAACTTGTACTGAAGTGTGGATGGACGTTAGCTCGCTAGAAGCTCATCCGCCCTTTGACAGGTCTTGTTTTTTGGTCCTGCTGGGGGCCCAGCATCTCTGGTGAAATGATCAGACCCAAAACGTCACCTATTCCTTTTCTCCAGAGATGCTGCCTGGCCTGCTGAGTTACACCAGCATTTTGTGTCTATCCCAAGCATCAGTTCCCACACATAGGATTTCATTTAAAAATAAAATCTTCACACAAAGCGTGATGGGCGTATGGAACAAGCTGCCAGAGGAGGTAGTTAAGGCTGGGACTAACCCAACGTTTAAGAAACAGTTAGGCAGGTACATGGATAGGACAGGTTTGGAGGGATATGGACGAAGTGCAGGCAGGTGGGACTAGTGTAGCTGGGACATGTTGGCCGGTGTGGGAAAGTTGGGCCGAAGGGCCTGTTTCCACACTGTATCTCTCTGGTGGACAACAGTTAAATGGTCTTTGTCCACATACAGTGGATGATATTAAATCTCCTGCTTACTGTGGAATCTGGTAGAACAACTGACTGCAGTGAAGTGATGGCCATCGCACGCAGGGAACAACGGTTCAGGTCTTTAGACTTCACAAGGAGAGAACCTTGCACCGTATATGTAGATGGACACTTGCCCGAAACATCAATCTGTGTAAGACATTAATAAAATACCATAAACATAAGCAGATCTGGAATAAACTTTATATTCTCTTAAGTCATAAGTTCATAATTCATAGGTTCAGAATTAGGCCATTTGGGCCATAGGGTCTACTCCGCCATTCAATCATGGCTGATCTATCTTTCCCTCTAAATCCGATTCTCCTGCCTTCTCTCCTTAAGCTTTGACACCTTCCTAATCAAGAATCTGGCTATTTCTGCTTTAAAAATACCCATTGACTTGACCTCCACAGCCATCTGTAGAAATGTATCCCACAGATTCACAACCCTTTGACTAAAGAAATTCCTCCTCATCTCCTTTATAAAGGTTCGTCCTCTTATTTTGAGGATGTGGCCTCTGGTCCTGGCCGCCCCATGAGTGGAAATATCAATGGACAATAGGTGCAGGAGTAGGCCATTCGGCCTTTCTAGCCAGTATCGCCATTCAATGTGATCATGGCTGATCATCCCCAATCAGTACCCCGTTCCTGCCTTCTCCCCATCCACTCCTCATATCCTCTCCTCATCCACTCTATCCAGGCCTTTCACTATTAGGTCAGGTTTCAATTAGGTCCCGCCTCATTCTTCTAAACTCCAGCGTACAAGCCCACTTTCTAGCATGATGATAATGAAAATAATTAAAGACATTATTTTATTAATTATGTATCTATCCCAAAACATACAGCAGTTTCTGGTGGTTCTCTGGAACTCACTCATTGAATCCTTTCACTGCTCAAAGCCTCATTGACACCCATCCATCAACCAAAAGGCAGAGAAAGAGTGGATGTTCCCAGCAATGGGAGAGTCTATGACCAGAATGTGACTGTGCTGCCAATCAGATGTAACTTTCCTGTCATTACGGTCAATCTTAAGGTGGGTTCCAGTCTTAATTTCAGATCCTCGGACGACAACCTATTAATATGAAGACTCTTACCTCTTCAACTGTTGCCTTTTTGTTCACTGTGTACGAATCTTGGAAAACACTGAGGATTCCTCGTTTAATGTTCAGGGACCAGGTCTCCTCATCTTCCGCAGGACAGATCTCAGGAATGATCCCATCTTGAAAAGAAAAATGAAGTGGATGTTTCTCGAGGGCAGATCTGCAAATAATGGGAAAATAATGTGAAAAAAACGACAACAAATATAGGTCTTGACCCAAAACGTCACCCATTCCTGCTCTCCAGAGATGCTACCTGTCCCGCTGAGTTATTCCAGCATTTTGTGAACACCCTGATAGCAGACTCAGGGGATATGGGGAGAAGGCAGGAACGGGGTACTGATTGGGGATGATCAGCCATGATCACATTGAATGGCGGCGCTGGATCGAAGGGCCAAATGGCCTACTCCTGCACCTATTGTCTATTCTCTATTGAATGAATGAATGAATGAATGAATGAATGAAGGAATGAATGAAGGAATGATGATAATGAAGGATACTTTATTGTCAAATGTGACAAGTCACAGTGATATTCTTTATTTTGCATACCCAAGGTATACCAAGAGTTGCCACATAAAGGGCGCCACTTTAGGGTGTAAATAGATGTTTAAGGACGTAGTGTGTACCGCGGTTGTAGCGAGTGAACCAACATCTGCAGTTCCTTCTTACACACAAATGAGGGTCTGTTGTCTAGATGACAACTGCGATGACTCGACCTTCCGAAGGTTCAGTCCCATCCCCGTCACCAGCAAGCAGGGCACGGGGACCCAATAGCCAGCACTGTGAACACGCCAGGCCGCTGGTAAACATCAGCACCTTGGACAGCAGCGGACTAAGCTGAAGCTACAACCGAAGGAGCAACAGCGGCATCCAGGTGGCCAGGACTAGATCAACTCACCTGCACCTTGGCTACACAGTAGCGTAGTGGTAAAAACATAGAAACATAGAAAATCGGTGCAGGAGTAGGCCATTCGGCCTTTCAGGACAGCACCGCCATTCAATATGATCATGGCTGGCTGGATTTGGGCTGATCATCCAAAACCAGTACCCAGTTCCTGCTTTTTCCCCCATATCCCTTGATTTTGTTAGCCCCTACAGCGCCAGAGACCCGGGTTCGATCTTGACCACAGGTGCTGTCTGTCAGGAGTTTGCACATTTTCCCCGTGACCGTGAAAAATTGTGAACTACACAAGACGTTTGAGAGTTTATAGGATGGTTAGAAACATAGAAAATTAGGTGCAGGAGTAAGGCCATTCGGCCCTTCGAGCCTGCACCGCCATTCATTATGATCATGGCTGATCATCCAACTCAGTATCCTGTACCTGCCTTCTCTCCATACCCCCTGATCCCCTTAGCCACAAGGGCCACATCTAGCTCCCTCTTAAATATAGCCAACTAACTGGCCTCAACTACCTTTTGTGGCAGAGAACTCGAGATTCACCACTCTCTGTGTGAAAAATGTTTTTCTCATCTCGGTCCTAAAAGATTTCCCCCTTATCCATAAACTGTGACCCCTTGTCCTGGACTTCTTCAACATCGGGAACAATCT
Source organism: Raja brachyura (assembly GCA_963514005.1). The sequence goes on from OY740801.1 coordinate 10,597,724, forward strand.
TCCTGCATCTAGCCTGTCCAACCCCTTAAGAATTTTGTATGTTTCTACAAGATCCCCCCTCAATCTTCTAAATTCTAGCGAGTACAAGCCGAGTCTATCCAGTCTTTCTTCATATGAAAGTCTTGACATCCCAGGAATCAGTCTGGTGAACCTTCGCTGTACTCCCTCTATGGCAAGAATGTCTTTCCTCAGATTTGGAGACCAAAACTGTACGCAATAGTCCATGGTGGATTTATAGCACTAGTGCCTCAGCAGGTAACACAGCTTACCTGTGTGGTAGTCAATGAACCCTTTACTCTAATTTTCTCAATTTCTGAGATTTCTGCTCTGTCTGAAAAAGGGTCTCTGAAAATACGTCGCCTATCTATGTTCTCCAGAGGTGCTGCCTGTCCCGCTGCTACTCCAGCACTTTGTGTATTAACTAGCATCTGCAGTTACTTGTGCATCTCCCTTCACACCTGACCCCATCTATAATTATCTCTCTCCTCATCTTATCACCTACCAACCCTTGCCTCACCCCTCTCTTTCACCTCTTTGTATTAGCTCTCTTCCCCCTACATTCAGTCCTGGTGCAGGGTGTCAAACTGAAATATCAAATATCCCTTTGCCTCCACAGATGCTGCCTGACCCACCGAGTTCTTCCAGCAGTTTGTGCTTTTTAAGTAATTTAGCATTGCTGGGAACCGGCTCTTAGATATAGTCAAACATGTATGGGCAATAATATTTACTGGACACTCTTCAGAGTGCAAAATAACCTGAACATCATCGGCAGTCCACCACTTCTCTTTGTGTCCACTTAAGGAAGTGTGTAAAGCATGGATGCAAATTAAAAAGTTTAAAGGGCGAAGTTTCATTTCAATTTCAAATATCGCCATGGTGGCGCAGCGGTAGAGTTGCTGCCTTACAGCACTTGCAGCGCTGGAGACCTGGGTTCGATGCGGACTACGGGTGCTGTCTGTACAGAGTTTGTACGTCTTTCCCGTGACCGTGTGGAATTTCTCCGAGATCTTCGGTTTCCTTCCACACTCCAAAGACGGACAGGTTTGTAGGTTAATTGGCTTGGGTTTGTATACTTGGTATAAGTGTAAATTAGTGTGTTAGTGTGCGGGGATCGCTGGTCGGTGCGGACTCGGTGGGTCGAAGGGCCTGTATCTGTGCCGTATCTCTAAACTAAACTAAAATAAACTAACCTAAATAGCTTTGGGTGAAGCAGCAGCAGTAACGAGCTTCGACATCACAGCCGTGGTGAGGAGTCGGTTAACGGACATGAAGCTGGTTACTGAGGTAATGCTGTGCAACACACACTTTGTTCACTCATCAGACAATAGCTGAGGGGCTCCATTGATGTGGCATCAATGAAGATGCAAGTTGGACACAGCAGACGTAGGGACCGGGAGAAACAAACACATTCAGACCAAACGTGAATGACAGGCGCACTAGCTTGGTGTAAAGAATGGGACCTTTGGACACACACTGTGGTACTGATTTTCCCAGCCACGACCGTTCAATGTGCTACAGTATGGAACGCAGACCAAGATGAACTACTGGCCATCCCAGGGAATAGCGACCAGCATTTCATTGAAAAATGTGTTAGGCAATAGGAGTATCTTTGCTATTTAGTATTTTAGTTTTAGTTTTCGAGATACAGCACGGAAACAGGCCCTTTGTCCCACCGAGTCCACACCGACCAGCGATCCCCGCACACTAACACTATCCTGCACACACTGGAGACAATTTACACAAACACCAAGCTAATTAACCTGCAGACCTGTGGGGGAGGAAACCGAAGATCTCAGAGAAAACCCACGCGGTCATGGGGAGAACGTACAAATTCCGTGCAGACAGCACCCGTAGTCGGGATCAAACCCGGGTCTCCGGCGCTGCGCACGCTGTAAGGTGGCAACTCTACCGCTACACCACCATGCCGCCCTACTGTTACTCCAATGAAGTTGCATCAGTATGCGATAGCAATAGCATACTGATAGCATATCAGAGAGCAATGGCAGAGAGTTGCGCTGTGATTCACAGCACTATGTGCAGCGCTAATACACCGACATATTGGATGTAGACTGGCATCTCATTCTAATGTCTGACCTAAAATGCCACAATCATTATGGCAGTGACTTAGGGCAAACGGAATCAAGGGAGCAGGAACGGAGTCCCAATTTTGGATGATCAGCCATCATCATATTGAATGGCGGTGCTGGCTCAAAGAGCAGAATGGCGTAGTCCTGCACCTATTTTCAATACTGTCTATGTCCATGACTTCGACACTGGCCTTTTATAAGTCAAAGGATTATCCTCATTGTTAAGTGTTTTGAGGTGTCGGACACCCATTTTCATTGATTTGGTTTTGTCATCTTCATTTCAATAGTGATTAGTGACTGCTCCATGACATCATCTGGGAACCAGCCTGGGAGGAGTTTCCATGGCTGACAGCGTGTGGGAACCGGGCTAAGATCTCGGAGAATTTGCATAATTTGCAGAGGGTCTCTCAGTCCCCCTTGTCATTATAACCGCGCGTTTTCATTTATCTCCTTCATAGAAGCAAGTCTTGAGACGCTCCTCAAGCACGGCCGTGAGTGGGAACTCAAAGCAGAGGAAACTAGAAGACAAGATTCTTTCTTTAAATGAGTGATGGGAAGTTAGGGAAAGAATTATAAATGGACGTGTTTTCTCCCCCCCCCCCCATTTAAATTCATCAAACTCTCCAAGCACGTTAAAAAAAAAAACGATTCCAGTTGTAACTTCATCTGAAGGCGGCATCTCAAAGCGAAAAATTAAATTATTTTAAATTAAAAATATTTGATGCATATGGATTTCTGTCTTACAAACTTAAATCATTCTGGCTTTCAAACATTTCAAAACATTTTTGTAATCCGTTTCCACCCAGCAACAGATGGCTTACAAGGTTTATTTAATTTTTTGAGGCTGTGTGGGCTGTTTGCATTTAAATCCAGCACAGCTCTGAAAATTAGATCAGTTAGACACATGGATCTGTCCGGCTACGATGCATTGGGGAAAAAGCTGCAGCGAGGATTTTACAGAGGTTGAGACTCGCCCAGTAATGCATATTAAAGGGTTCGGAGAATATGTTTAGAGAGGATACAAAGATAATGGCTGTATGGGTGAGAGTGAAGAGGACACCTTTAGCATACAGGTGGTCTGGTTGGACAGAAAATGGCAACTTGCGGCAGCAGTGCGAGATGACGCATTATTAGAAAGCAATGCGCAATAGACTAGGAAATAGATGATTTATAAAATATAACATTTATAATAAATAGCTGAATATTGAGTCATTTAGTTTGGAGATACAGCGTGGAAACGGGACCATAGTCAGGAACCCGGATGGTGTAACTCTGGTGCTGTAAGGCAGTAACTCTACCGTTGTTCCACTGTGCTGCCCAAGTGTAGTGTGGAAAAATGGCAGAACATTAGGTTCTATATGAACCGATCCTTATAACAATGTGGCACTGATCAGTAATTTGGCTACAATACATTCAAGATGATTTCCTTTAGTAACCCTGCTTCAGAATATAAAAGCAGGGAGGTTATGTTATGATTAAATAGGGGCAGCACAGTGATGCAGCAGTAGACTTGCTGCCTTACAGTGCGTCCACCGGGTTCGATCCCGACCACGGGTGCAGTCTGTATGGAGTTTGTACGTTCTCCCCATGACCACGTGGCTTTTCTCCGAGATCTTCGGTTTCCTCCCACACTCTAAAGACGTACATGTTTGTAGGTCAATTGACTTGATGTTTGTGTAAATTGTCCCTAGTGTGTGTAGGGTAGTGTTACCCTGTGCGGGAATCGCTGGTCGCCATGGACTCAGTGGGCCGAAAGGCCTGTTTCCACACTCGATCTCTAAAACTACAAGACTGTACACAATACTAGTTAGACCATAACTTGAATAATGAAGACAATTCTGGTCACGTGCGAGAGGAAATATGTGATGGCATGAAAGTGTGATTCTTCAGACACTTCCAGGACTCGAAAACAATAGCTATGAGGAAAAGATAACAGAGGATCGTTAACTTTAGAACAGAGGTGGACGAGGGTGGATCTAATCATGGGATGTAAATTAATAAGGGGTAAAGGTAATGCAAATAAGAAAGACCTGTTTATCTGAAAGGGGTAATATTCCAGCGGAGATATATTTGAAGTGGGAAGTCAAAAATCTGGAGTAACTCAGCGGGTCAGGCAGCAGCACTGGAGAACATGGATCGATCATATTTCGGGCCGGGACCTTTCTTCAGCCCGAACGGGTGTAGAGGTCGGAAGCCTCATCACCCTTAAACTGTACTTGGATCCACTCCTGGCCCTAGAAGGTGGAGATTTTAAAGTTGGGGGGGGGGGGGCAATGATTAAAGGAGGTGTGCAGGGCAAGTGTTTTTTTTACACAGAGGGTGATGAGTGCCTGGAACACACTATTGGGGGTGGTGCTAGAGCCAGCTACAATAGTGGCACTTAAAGAGACTTTCGGAGAGGTAAATGGATATACAGGGAATGGAGGGATCATAAGGTCATATGTGATAAGGGTAGAATTAGGCCATTCGGCCCATCAAGTCCAATCCGCCATTCAATCATGGCTGCTCTATCTCTATCCCTACTAACTCTATCCCTACTAATCCCATTCTCCTGCCTTCTCCCCATAACCTCTGACACCTGTACTAATCAAGGGTGTATCTAAGGGAGGAGTGTCTTAAAAATATCCACCGACTTGGCCTCCACAACCTTCTGTGGCAAAGAATTCCACAGATTCATCACCATCTGACTAAAGAGATTTCTCCTCATCTCCTTTCTAAAAGAACGTCCTTTAATTCTGAGGGTATAACCTCTAGTCCTAGACTCTCTCAATAGTGGAAACATCCTCTCCACATCCACTCTATCCAAGCCTTTCACTATGTGGGTTATGTGCAGGCTGAGAAGAGTTGTTGGGCCCAGTCATTGTGGGCCATTGGAGCTGTTATTGTGCTGCACTATTCTACCTTCCAAGCGTGGGTCATTCTTTCTGGGCAGCCAGGGAGAGGACGGGTTGAATGGCCTCCCTCTGTGTCTATAACTTTCAATCGGTTCGCAAATAAACACCAGCGCTGGGCGTGGAGAAAGCATGCAGGATGAAGAATGTACAGAAAAATTACTTAATCTGGAGAGAAAATCTTGAACAATCTTCCAATTAGAAGCAGGTCATTTCAAGTCACAAGGCTTTTTTCCCCCCATATAAGGTAGTGGACTTTTCTTCCCCAAAGGAGCAAAATCAGCAACAGAAATGTTCAAGATTGAACGTTATTTTTTGGGTAAAAACACCAAGGGTCTGAAGAAGGGTCTCGTCCCGAAACGTCACCCATTCCTTCTCTCCAGAAAATGCTGCCTGTCCCGCTGAGTTACTGCAGCATTTTGTGTCTATTTAAGGGTCTGAAGAAGTTCTGAGTCCGAGAAAGCTCTGAGTATGAAGAAGAGTCCCAGCCCAAAACATCACAGCGGCACGGTGGTGCAGCGCCAGAGATCCGGGTTCGATCCTGACGACTGGTGCGGTCTGTATGGAGTTTGTACGTTCTCCCCATGACCTGCGTGGATTTTCTCCGGGTGCTCCGGTTTCCTCCCACACTTCAAAGACGTGCAGTTTTGTAGGTTATTTGGCTTGGGTAAGATTGTAAATTGGCCCTTATGTGTGTGGGACATGTTTCAGCGCTGTGTCTTTAAAGTCTGATCATCTATCCATTTTCTACAGGGATGCTGCCTGACCCGCCTAGTTACTCCGGCACTTTAGTCGAAAACACCAGGGGTTATGGGACAAAGCACTGTTTATTGAGTTTCAGTACATGGGTTCTCACTCTTCTAATGTTGGCGAGTTGTTCAACAGTCGAAGAACAACTTGTAGTGCTGGTTAAACAGGAAGATGCTCAGTTCATAGATTCCAATTGAAACAAGAACAACAGGTAACAAATACATGGCTGGAACAAGCTAATCATTGTTTAGCTTTGCCCCGATTGCAACAACTGAAATGGACTGGTAGCACAAAATGCTGGAGTAACTCAGCGGATCAGGCAGCATCTCAAATGGGCTGCCGAGTTCACACTGACAGTTTTAACAATTAAGAATTGAACTCACCCGACCTAGTATCAGAAATTGAAGGGAGGTTTGAGCTGTATCCCACCTGCCTTTTGAGGCTAGAAGATCAAGGAGGTGCCCAGGACAATACACAGAGACATTGAGGACTTGGAGCACCAGTCACTGTGGGAGTTTGTGTTTGGGACAGAATTAGGACATTCAGCCCATCAAGTCTACTCAAGTCCAACCGTGGCTGATCTATCTCTCTCTCCTAACCCCATTCTCCTGCCTTCTCCCCATAACCTCTGACACCCATACTAATCAAGAATCTATCAATCTGTGCCTTAAAAATATCCACTGACTTGGCCTCCACAGCCTTCTGTGGCAAAGAATTCCACAGATTCACCACCCTCCGACCAAAGAAATTCCTCCTCATCTCCTTCCTAAGGGAACATCCTTTAATTCTGAGGCTATGACCTCTAGTCCTAGACTCTCCCACTGGTGGAAACATTCTCTTCGCATCCTCTCTATCCAAGCCTTTCACTATGCGGTAAGTTTCAATGAGCCCCCCCCCCTCGTGCTTCTAAACTCCAGCGAGTTATAGGTGAGGGTAGGTGAGGGTGATGGAAAGCTGGAAATTGCTTAGCAAAAAAAGCTTAGCATGAAAATGAGAAAGCTTTTCACTGTATCTCGGCACACATGACAATAAACTAAACTGAACTAAACGCCTCCGGAGATGTTGCCTGTCCCGCTGAGTTACTCCAGCATTTTGTGTCTATTTTTCAACTGATTATCTTCTCGACAGTGATAAAGGAAAAAAGCTTTTGCTGGTCCAGAATTGAGATTCCTTCCATATTTGTCTGTAAATTATTAAATGCACACAAGTGCAAATTGGTCAAGATATATTTGGGTGCAGTAATGCTAAATGATGGCTTTTATTCAGCATTGGGTAATATTGGCATTGAATTTACATTGAGTGTAATGATACCACAACATTCAATGGTATTGTAGTTGCCCCATAAGACTAACACAGGGATTTCCTTGAATGTTTGTTTGATTTAATGCAGGGGAACTTAACGTCGCCATCACAAATCCTGCAGTCCTCCACAGCTTGGATTGTTTTGAAGCCTTTTATCTAATATAATAAATTTGTGATTTTTTTTAATGAAAGTCTCACATTACATCGCAGGGCAGCGCGGTGGCACAGCGGTAGGGGTTTAGAGACTTATGAAAAAAATTGGCAATTTTGAATCAGCACATTTGCAAAAATAAGAAAAATAATCCAGTCACCCACGTCACCGGATGGCACAATGGTGCAGCGGTAGAGTTCCTGCCTTACAGTGCCAGAAACCTGGGTTCAATCCCGACTACCATATAACCATATAACAATTACAGCACGGAAACAGGCCTGCTCGGCCCTTCCAGTCCGTGCCGACCATTCATTTTCCCCTAGTCCCATCTACCTGCACTCAGACCATACCCCTCCATTCCCTTCCCGTCCATATACCTATCCACTTTACTTTTAAATGGTAAAATCGGTCCTGCCTCCACCACTTCTGCTGGAAGATCATTCCACACAGCCACCACTCTCTGAGTAAAGATGTTCCCCCTCATGTTACCCCTAAACTTCTGTCCCTTAATTCTCATGTCATGCCCTCTTGTTTGAATCTTCCCTACCCTCAATGGGAAAAGCTTATCCACATCAACTCTGTCTATCCCTTTCATCATTTTAAAGGCCTCAATCAAGTCCCCCCCTTAACCTTCTGCGCTCCAAAGAATAAAGACCTAACTTGTTCAACCTTTCTCTGTAACTTAGTTGCTGGAACCCAGGCAACATTCTAATAAATCTCCTCTGTACGCTCTCTATTTTGTTGACATCCTTCCTATAATTAGGCGACCAAAATTGTACGGGTGCAGTCTGTACGGAGTTTGCACGTTCTCCCCGTGATCGCGTGGGTTTTCTCCAGGATCTTCTATTTCCTCCCACACTCCAAAGACACACAGGTTTGCAGGTTAATTGGCTTGGTAGAAAGTTAAATTGTCCCTAGTGTGTGCAGGATAGTGTTAATGTGCAGGGATCACTGGTCGGGGTGGTCTCGGTGGGCACAAGGGCCTGTGTCCGCGCTGTATCTCAAAACTAAACCAAACTGATACAATTTCAGGAAGAGATGCATAACTGCTACAGGTACAAATACGTTTTCACATTACCTACGGAGGCATAAAAATTGCTGAGAAAATGTTTGTGTTAGAGGAATTGGGTACATGCATGTTGATTGCAATTCCCCCCAGTTGATATTTCAAAATGAAATTAAACTTTTAGATGTATTACATTTTCAGCTTTTATCCGCATCGGATGTGCAATGTTGCAATCTTTATTGGGTGCTCTGTAAAATGAGCTATTTTCCTTTCCCCATTCTTGACTTTGTGGCTTTGAAAAATGACTAAATGTTTTTGGCAGCTCAATTAGTCAGATGTCGTAAATGCTAGACTCCAGGCGATGAATTAATGTCCAGCAGCAGATGTTGTACAAGGCAAGTCCACATCAACTAAAACATTAGATATTTGTAGGTGTTCTTCTCAGCAGTCGGGGACTTACAAAAGAAATCCGGATAGCAACAATCCAGTCAAATCTCCCAAACTAAATCTCCTATCTCTAGGAAGGGACTGCAGATGCTGGTTTACATTGAAGATAGACACAAAATGCTTGAGTAACTCAGCAGGTCAGGCCGCATCCCTGGAGAACATATTTAGGTGATGTTTCGGGTCAGGACCCCACTTATCTCAGTTAGATATTTTCAAAGGGGTGGAAGATTGCAACCTTCACGTGGTCCTCCGTGTTTCGACTAATGCAATCAACTCGACGTGCACAAACGGAAGATCAAATAGAACAAGTTGTCCTACAACTTTAGGCCGTGTACGCCACACGAAAGAAGAAGAAGATATTTTCAAACACTTCAAAATCTTCCTTTAGACTCTGGAGGTACAATGCAGAAACAGGCCCTTCGGCCCACTGAGTCTATATCGACCAGCCATCACCCCGTACACTAGCATTATCCTACACACTAGGGACAACTTACAATTTTACCGAAGCCAATGAACCTACAAACCTGTCTGTCTTTAGAGTGTGGGAGGAAACCACAGATCTCAGAGAAAACCCAGGCAGGTCACGGGGAGAACATAACTTGAACATACAAACTCTGTACAGACAGCACCCGCAGTCAGGATCGAACCCAGGTCTCTGGCACTGTAAGGCAGCAACTCGACCACTGCACCACAGTGCCACACTTACCATTGACATCAAGAAGCAAAAATTGATAATAAAAAATGAAAAATATTCAAAATATTTAACAATCTTTGAGTTTGCCGTCAACTCACTGCAAAATATTTAACTCTCAATGGCCAAAGTGCTCGTTTTATAACCATGGTGCACCACTTACCATCTGCCTGTACAATCTCTCTATCTGTCCCACCTCAGAATTACAATTGCCAGCAAGAATTTCATTATGTCCGTCATGAAAATGCTAATTCTGCTGAGGAGATGACCTCTGACCTTGGCTACCTGACCTGTCCTTTCCCCCTGCCCTCAACCTTTAACCTCCTTGCTTCAGGTCATCCTGCCTCTGTCCCCGTTGCCATGACAACGGCTCCAACTTATCCCTTTAGGCCCAATGCATCTCATAATTGCAACAAACTAAAGGCTTTTTTTTAATCCTCCATTCAGCTGGTGTTCATTAACTTCAAATGAGTGGGTTTTTTAGACTCCCCCACGACCTTGTAAGCAGAGGACAAGCAGCCATTAATTTAGCTTTTAGAGGAACAGTATGTAAAGTGGCTTTATGGCCCATGCCGACCATTAATCCCCCGTACACTGGACCTATGTTATCCCACTTCACATCCTACACACTAGGGGCAATTTACAGGAGCCAATTAACCTACAAACCTACACATCTTTGTGATGAGGGAGGAAACCGGAGCACCTGGAGAAAACCCACGTGGTCAAAGAGAAAACATACAAACTCCATACAGACAGCACCCATAGTCAGGATCGAAGGTTACACAAAAAGCTGGAGAAACTCAGCGGGTGCAGCAGCATCTAAGGAGCGAAGGAGATAGGCGACGTTTCGGGTCGAGACCCTTCTTCAGACTGAGTTTAGTCAGGATCGAACCTGGGTCTCTGTAAGGCACTGTAAGGCAACAGCTCTACCGCTGCGCCACTGTGCATTTATTACATTTCATTTTTTTTATTTCACCAGTATCGATTTACTGAAGGTTTTATGATAATATACGAAAGATTTATATATCAAATATACCACATGTTAAAGAAAGCACACTTCCACAGGTACATAAACTATTGTAGTTTCGTCATATGCATGGACAGTATGTTTTGGTTATCATGGTAAAAGGTCCCAATTTGTGAATGTGATTGAAGCCAGCACGGTGGCACAGCGGTACAATTGCTGCCTTACTGAAGGGAACCGGAGCATCTGAAGGAGACCCACACAGTCCCAAGGAGATCATGCAAACTCCACACAGACAGCATCCGAGGTCAGGACCAAACCCGGGTCTCTGGCTCTGCCAGCTGTGCTGAAACTGTGCCACCCTGTGCCCTGTTCACTGTGTGTGTTGAACAAATGTAACTTCTTTTTTCAAACTTCTAGGTCAGTGCGGGATAATTTACCTGGGTTGCAAGTGTCTGGTTCAGTTTGAGACAGTGGTCAGAGGGGAGGGTGGAATTCCTGGCATGTGCCAGAAGCTGGGGTGATCACAGCTCTTCTTAATCCACAAACTGCTGTGTCAAGAGTGGAGTGGTTTAACGTGGAAACTCTGAACAGTAACAAGGCTGTTAAACTCTGGCGTACACCTTTGAACGCTTAACTAAATACCTCAGCAACTAGATAGGTATGATTACAATAAATGGGTGGCACAGTGGCGCAGTGGGTAGAGCTGCTGCCTCAAAGTGCCAGCGACCCGGGTTCGATCCTGCGGGTGCAGTCCATGCGGAGTTTGCACGTTCTCCCTGTGACCGCGTGGGTTTTCTCCAGGCATTCCGGTTTCCTCTCAAATCTAAAGACGTGCAGGTTTGTAGGTTAATTGCCTTCTGTAAATTGCCCCTAGTGTGTAGGACTGTGTACAAGTGATCGATAGTCTGAAGGGCCGGTTTCCATGCTGTATGTCTAAACTATACTAAACAGAAATAATTGCATGTTTCAGGCAACTGGCCCTCAGGAATGATTACTGTTATCCCGATGAAAGCCTGTGCACCTTTGCTACAGTATTTGGCAAAATACAAGAGAAACTCCATAGCCTGCCATTCTCACGAGATGATAACAAATTCACAGAGGTCTTACGTCCATTATAGATGGGTCGGTTCATTGAGGTTACCAGTCACACTGCCCTTTCAATGTCTCCTAACATCCAATTAGCTCTTCAATAAATGTCTACATTCATGCCTCTATAACAGGAAGGGTGAAGAATAAATTTAACTTTTTGTCTCAAGTTTCTAGTGCAGTCCAGGATCTCCTTAGTCTTCCAACTAAAGCAACTATTATCAGAGGAAGCAGGTGAGTGGGAATTGCTACATATGCATAGAGTTGAATTTTCCTTTCATTAAAAATTACTCTTATTTAGTTTCGTTTAGAGATACAGCACGGAAACAGGCCATTCGGCCCACCTGGTCCAGCGATCCCCGCACATTAACACTATCCTACACACACTCGGGACAATTTTTACATTTACCAAGCCAATTAACCTACAAACCTGTCCGTCTTTGGGGAAACCAAAGATCTCGGAGAAAACCCATGCAGGTCACGGGGAGAACGTACAAACTCCGTACAGACAGCGCCCGTAGTCATGATCGAACCCAGGTCTCAGGCGCTGTATTCGCTGTAATGCAGCAACTCTACCGCTGCGCCACCGTGACTGCTTCGAAGTTCTGTCCCTCATCATCTACTTACTATATTGTCCCCAAAATGTCTGCACAAAGGAAACCCTGTTATAACATTGATATGATGATGGCATTGGTTAGGTACAGGGAATGTAGGGGCATGGATTACAAACCTGCACATAAGATTTGGTGTGTGGAAGGAACTGCAGATGCTGGTTTAAACCAAAGATAGACACAAAATGCTGGAGTAACTCAGCAGGACAGGCAGCATCTCTGGAGAGAAGGATTGGGTGACGTTTCAGGTCGAGACCCTTCTTGGTCTTGGCATCCTGTGCATCACAGACATTGTGGGCCGAAGGGCCTGTTCTTGTGCTGTACTGTTCTATGTCCCACGTTAATAGGGTCTGAACAGTGTGTAAGGAAAATTCGCAATGCAAAGATCAGATGACAGACGTTGTTAGCAGCAACGTAGATGGTGGGGATTATGGAATTAAACCTTGAAGAGAAGGTAATCACAGCATTACTGGACCTGTCTGTTTACATACAATAGCCTGTGAATCATTTGGTATGAACAGCAATTGGGGTGGGAGATTGCAACCTTCACGTGGTCCACCCTGTTTCGACGAATGAAATCAACCTGGCGTGCACAAACAGAAGATCAAACAGAACAACTTTAGGCTGTGCACGCCATACGCAAGAATAAGAAGCACAGCAATGCACCAATGTCATTGTCTAGTTGTTTAAGCTTGCAGGAGTTCAGGAACATCAATGCAGCCATGGTTTTACTTGCACTAACAGGGTTCAATTTGAACAGCATTTACCTATCATAAAATACACTACCAACAAGGTTTTGTGATGGAACTGGACTTGGCAGTCTTGATCTTTCTTATACCACAACTTCCTGTATTGGGTGGCACAGTGGCACAGCAGGTCGAGCTCAGTCCTACCACCCTTTGTGTAAAAAAAATGGTTGCCCATCAGGTTCCTATTAAATCTTCCCTCCCCCGCCCCAGAGTTATGCCCTCTGGTTCATGATTCCCCAACTCGATAAATGTACAATGAGCCATTGTATATTTCTTTGACCATCATCTGCTTTGATCTGTCCTTATGCTCTGTACCCTTCCATATCTCTAGTTTCCCTCCCCCCCCCCCCCCCCACCCGACTCTCACTCTGAAGAAGGGTCTCAACCCGAAATGTGGGGTGGGAGATTGCAACCTTCACGTGGTCCGCCCTGTTTCGACGAATGCAATCAACCTGTTGTGCACAATCAAATAAGATCAAATAGAACAAGTTGTCCGACAACTTTAGACTGTGCACACCATACATATGCAAGAAGAAGAAGTAGACCCGTAATGTCACCCATTCCTTCTCTCCAGAGATGCTGCTGGAGTTACTGCAGCATTTTGTGTCTATCTTGGGTGCAAACCAGCATCTGCAGTTTGTTCCTACACAAAGGACTCTGCGCATTTCACTCAGTGTTGTGTGGATGACGCAGCCAGTGGAGGGAGTGTGCCAGTCTGGTGGAATACCGGATGATGTCAAGCCACTTCAAACTCACCCACGCACGTGGAGATTATCCCATCCCACTCAAGACCATTGCGTCATAGATGTTGAAACGCTTGTGAGATTCAACTGCTGTTTGCTTGCCTCTGACCAAGCCACATAGCCACAATATTCATGAGAGTGTAGGAAGAAACTGCAGATGTTGGTTTAAACCGAACAGCGTCTCTGAAGAGAAGGAATGGGTGACGTTTCGATTCGAGACCCTTAAAGGGTCTCGACCCGAAATGTCACCCATTCCTTCTCTCCAGACATATTTATGAGTCTATATTCATTAGAGTACTCATTACAGAACAAAGACCCAAAGGCCACAACTGTGAAAATACACACCTCCAGATTCAGAGCCAGTTTCTTCCCAGCTGTTATCAGGCAACTGAACCATCCTACAACAACTAAAGAGTGACCCTGAACTACTATCCACCTCTTTGATGACCCTCAGACTATCCTTGATCGGACTGCTGGCTTTACCTTGCATTAAAAGGTTATTCCCTTATCATGTCTCTACTCACTGCAAATGGATCGATTGTAATCATGCACTGTCATTCCGCTAACTGGTTAGCCCGCAACAAAAGCTTTTCACTGTACCTCGGTAAAGCTAAGCTAAACTACGTGCGAGAGAAGCTCGGAGCCCCGAAGACCGGAGAGTCGAGGATGGGAGCCGCTGGCGGCGATGGACGTGAGGTGTGGGCCGGTACGTGATGGACCTCCAGTGCCTTCAAGGTTGACTGCAGGAAGCGCCCCCGAGACACAGTGGCAATCGAGCAGAGGAGTGGGATGTAGGGTCAGGCTTACCTAGGCCAGGGTTGCTGCATGACCTCCAACAGGTGGACTGAACTTTGCACTTTGGACTGTTTGTATTTTCTGGGGGTTTTTTTCTTTTCTTTTTTATTTAAATATATAAAGGCACCAAAATTATGGGGACTGTGCATTTTTAGTTGTGCAAAAGAATTTCATTGTGACAATAAAAAACCATCGCACAACGAACTAAGAACATTGATTGCGGGAATATTTGTTGAGGCCGATGCCATTTGGAAGGTTGGCATTTGTGTGGCATGAATGTGCTGTAAATATCACCAACAACCCGTGCAGGTTTATTGTCCGCTGTAGATTGCACCTGGTCTGTAGGGAGTAGATGGGGAAAGTGGGATAACATACAATGAGTGAGAACAGGTGATCGAAGGTGGGCCGAACGGTTGTTTCTACGCTGTATCTCCAAACTAAACCAAACTCAATCAATGCAATGAAACAAAAGCTGAAGCAAAAATACCAAGCAGCTTCTGGGAGCATCCAAAGGAGAAAAAAAGCTGCTGGCCTAGAAATTGTTTTTCCAAAAATGTTGGCCGAACTTCATGCATCTCAATCATGCCCATTTCTGGGCATCTTAACACCCATTAGGAAATGAGAATTCTGATATTCATTCAAATCCAGCATTTCTTTTCTTAAATGGTGCAAAACTCCTCCAGCTGTCCCCTAGTACAGTGCCAGGAATGACATTCAACTTCACTGGTGCGAACAACTATATATTTCTTAATGTGCGGGCTGGCAGAGTTGCTGTCTTACTGCGCCAGAGACCCGGGTTCGATCCTGACAGTGGTTGCTGTCGGTACGGAGTTTGTACGTTCTCCCTGTGACCGCCTGGGTTTTCACCAATCACCTCCCACACTCGAAGGATGTGAAGGGTTGAAGGTTAATTGGCTTTGGTAAAATTGTAAATTGTCCCTAGTGTGTAGGATTAGTGTACAGGGCGATCACTAGTCGGCATGGACTCACTGGTCCAAAGGACCCGTTTCCACGCTGTATCTCTAAAGTCTACATTTCCTTGTATCTTTGCCTCCAAGGACTGATGTTAAGCCAAGAGACTGATTAATTCCCTCTTTTATTGAACAGTGGTGTAGTATGTACGTTTGTTCGATTTGAAGGGACTTCCTTGGGTTCCACTCACAACACATGTGACTCAGTGCTTGACCAGTCGTCCCAAAAGGATGGTGAGTTGAATTAAGTTGGGGAGGGTGAATTCCAATATGGTCGTGTGGTCACAAAGGCACTAATCCACAACATCTGCAATATCTGAATTCATGAACTAGAGCGGAAACTGTCCACCATATAAATCTGCATAACAATAAATGCAAGTCAGAAGAAATAACATTAGCTCTGCTTCTTGCACACGATATATCCCTGTAAAGGCCAGCATTTGAACTGTAATTTCCTGTTCCTGACAGCAGTGTAGCCAAGTCATGGCAGAAACCAAATCCCACATTCGCTGTGCAGAGCTTGAATCCAGGAATTTGCAGGTTAACCTATGTGAGCATTTGTCAACGCTGGGCCTGTACTCGCTGGAGTTTAGAAGAATGAGGGGGGACCTTATTGAAACATACAGAATAGTGAAAGTCTTGGATAGAGTGGATGTGGAGAGGATGTTTCCACTGGTGGGAGAGTCTAGGACAAGAGGACATAGCCTCAGAATTAAAGAACGTTCTTTTAGGAAGGTGATGAGGAGAAATGGTGAATCTGTGGAATTCTGTGCCACAGAAGGCTGTGGAGGCCAAGTCAGTGGATATTTTTAAGGCAGATGTAGATAGATTTTCGATTAGTATGGGATGTCAGAGGTTATGGGGAGAAGGCAGGAGAACGAGGTTAGGAGGGAGAAATAAATCAGTTATGGTTGAATGGCGGAGTAGACTTGATGGGCCGAATTGCCTAATTCTACTCCTATTACTTATAACCTTATGCAAAGCTAAACTTTAAACATACTGGTATTATATTGCAGATAGACATAAAGTGCTGGAGTAACTCCAGGTTAGGGTTAGGGCGGTCACGTGGGGCAGCGGTAGAGTTGCTGCCTTACAACAAATGCAGCACCGGAGACCCAGATTCGATTACAACTACGGGTACTGTCTGTACGGTGTTTGTACGTTCTCCCCATAACCTGCGTGAGTTTTCCCGAGATCTCCGGTTTCCTCCCACACTCTAAAGACGTGCATGTTTGTAGGTTCATTGGCTTGGTATAAACGTAAAAATGGTCCCTGGTGGGTGTAGGGTAGTGTTAATGTGCGGGGACCGCTGGTCAGCGCGGACCCGGTGGGCCGAAGGGCCTGTTTCCGTGCTGTATCCCTAAACTAAACTAAACTCAGCGGGTCAGGTAGCATCTCTGGAGAAAAAGGATGGGTGACATTTCGGGTCGGAATCCTTGACCAGATTGAAAGTAGAAGGTGGTATTATATTTCACTCCACCCGCTGCAGACAATAAATTGCTGAGTTGGTTTTCATGCTAAAGAGACGTCTCATCCAAGACGTTGGATGATCAGCCATGATCATATTGAATGGCGGTGCAGGCTCGAAGGGCCGAATGGCCTACTCCTGCACCTAATTTCTATGTTTCTATGTTTCTATGTCTCTCTTCAAATGTTTCACAAAAGCGAATGAATTATTTCTGAAAGTGTTTCATGCTCAAGGAATAATGAACATCATCTACGCTTCATAAATAGACGATAGATTCTTGCTATTGAGGAAGTTGCAGCGTTGGTTCACCAGGTTAATTCCCGGGGTAGCGGGACTGTCATTTGTTGATAGAATAGAGCAGCTGGGCTTGTATATACTGGAATTTAGAAGGATGAGAGGGGATCTTATTGAAACATATGAGATTATTAAGGGTTTGGACACACTAGAGGAAGGAAACACTGGACTAACTTCGGGAAAATTGGACACCGAATAGTGGAGAGTGAAGACGTTCTCCTTCGATCTCCTTCGACTTTGATGAAGACTATCTACGACTATCTTCGACTTCCCTTGATTACCTACGACTAACATTACAACCTAATACGACTAAACCTACGGGTAAAAAACGTATCGATTTTTTCCATGACGACCTTTTTTGTTACTCGTGTGCATTTTTCAACATGTTGAAAAATACGCCGCGACCTAGCTGAGGCCTCGAGTACATGGGAACTAGTCTCGTGCATGAAGGAGAGTTATCTCCTACGACCTCATGTCGACCATGCTGCGAGTACGAGTCGAAGGCAAACTTGCCAGAACTCACTGATTAGGTCGCCCAAGTGGGACAGCCCCTTAATGAATAACAGTTCAATATTGCTTTCATGCAATAGCAAAATTACTTTTGAAACAAAAAAGAACGGATTTAAAACAAGACAAGCTTGATGTGACATTTTTGTTCAGCATCAAACAGCTGGACATCTCTCACTGGCCCTGTTTATTTAGCAACACTGCTGTCAGTTCTACAGACTGTGAAATATTCCAAGGAGAAAGACAGGCAAACGAATAACGAAACATTCAAGAAGGAACTGCAGGTGCTGTTTAAACCGAAGATTTAAATGTTGGAGTAACCTAGCGGGTCAGGCTGCATCCCTTGGGAGAAGGAATGGGTGACGTTTCGGGTCGAGACCCTTCTTCAGACTGAAGAATGGTCTCGACCCAAAACGTCCCCCATTCCTTCTCTCCAGAGACGCTGCCCGTCCCGCTGAATGACTAAACGTATTGCTTATAAAGTAATGCAAGTCAGTACTGCCCGACACGGTGGTGCATCCTAACACTATCACAGACCTTCATTCATTCCCTGACTGCCGACAGGCCCACAGAGGGAGGGCAGAGGGCCAAATACCACAAGAAATTCCACAGCGCTGCCAGACCACAACTTCCCCTGCAGAGTAGCGACGGGCCACAGGATCCCCTCCCCACCAGTCCCACCCCACACTAACAGCTGCACACATCCATTACTGTCAAAAAATGCTGGAGTAACTCAGCGGGACGGGCAGCATCTCTGGAGAGAAGGAACGGGTGACTTTTCAGGTCGAGGCCCTTCTTTAGACTCTCACTGTCTGTCCATTACAGTCACATCAGACTCATCATTTGGTACCACATCCGTTCAGAATCATCCCATTTACTCACCTTCAACTCTGGACTCTCTGGAGCCTCAGCTGCAAAACTCACTTACATAAAGTTAGCGGAGGCAAAAAAAGTTCACGTTTGCGCTTTACAATCTAGGAGTCGGATTCCCCAAATTCCATGTGATGGTATTTAGTTTAGTTTGGAGATACAGCGTGGAAACAGGCCCTTCGGCCCACCGAGTCCATGCCGTCCAATGATCACCCCGTACACTAGCACTATCCTACACACCAGGACAGTTTTCAGAAGCCAATTAGCCTGCAAACCTGTAGGTCTTTGGAATGTGTGGAGGAACCCGGAGCACCCGGAGAAAACACACAAGGCCACAGGGAGAACGTACAAACTCCGAACAGACAGCACCCGTAGTCAGGATCGAACCTGGGTCTGCGCCGCTGTGAGGCGGCAGCAGCAGCTGCATCACTGTGCTGCAACTGCAGAGGTCCCAAAGTGATCTTGCAAAATCCCGAATGGAAAGAGGAGGTGAGAGAATGAGCAAATTGCTTTAATTCTGCCGACTCTCTCTGTCTGTCTGAAAGCAGTGGAAATATACTTTAGATCTGAAACCAGATTGGGTTTAAAGTTGATTCTTTCTCTTGTTGGTGTACGTCTTGCAAATCTTTAGTATTTTCCACCTGATTATAGACAATAGACAATAGGTGCAGGAGTAGGCCATTTGGCCCTTCGAACCAGCACCGCCATGGTTGATCATCCCCAATCAGTACCCCGTCACTGCCTTCTCCCCATATCCTCTGACTCCGCTATTTTTAATTACTGATTACTATTACTGATTACTATTTGTAATTACTTAATTCTGATTACTGTGCTGAGTACTTGCAAGGCTGCACAGGTAATTACAGGGCCATAAGATTCAAGAACATAATTAGGCTATTTGGTCCATCGAGCCTGTATTGCGGTTCGATCGTGGCCGAGCTATTCTTCCCTCTCAATCCCATTCCCCTTCCTCCTCCACGTCATCTTTGACACCCTTGCTAATCAAGAACCTGTCAATCTCCGCTTTAAAAATACCAAATGATTTGGGCTCCACCACCCTCTGTGGCAATGAATCCCACAGATTCACCACCTTCTGGCTAAAGAAATGATCTTACCTCCTCATCTCCAAACTAAAGATGCGTCCTTTTATTCTGAGCCTGTCAACACTCTCCCACTATAGGAAACACCCGCTTCACATCCACTCTCTAGGCCTTTCATATTCAGTAGGTTTTAATGAGAACCCCCCCCCTCCTCCCTCACCCCTCCCCCCACCCGCCCCCCCCCCCCCCCCTTCCTCCCACCCCCCCCCCCCCCAAACTTCTAAATTCCAGTGGGTACAGGCCCAGTGCCCACGATGTGGTGATGACACAGGAAATACATAGCACACAGAATCCTATTGAACAATAGGACGGGCTGAAAGGCATGTGTGGCCAGCTTCTTTGAATAACGTGACTTTAGTACACCTCAGAGCAAGTAATCTTTGCATGTTCATTAGTCATAAGGTCATAATTTATAGGAGTAGAATTAGGCCATTCAGCTCATCAAGTCTAATCCGCCATTCAATTATGGCTGATCTATCTCTCCCTCCGAACCCCATTCTCCTGCCTTCTCCCCATAACCTCTGGCACCCGTACTAATCAATAATCTATATCTCTGCCTTAAAATTACTTGGCCTCCACAGCCTTCCGTGGCAAAGAATTCCACAGATTCACAACCCTCTGGCTAAAGAAATGTCTCCTCATTTCCTTCCTAAAAGAATGTCCTTTAACAGGCTCGGAACTCTAGTCCTTGACTCTCCAGTACAGAAAGGACAGAACATAGTTTCCATCTTGCCTCATCCAAGTAACAAGAATCAATTTGTAGGAAGAAACTACAGATGCTGGTTTGCACCAGATACACAAAATACTGGAGAAACTCAGCGGGTCAGGCAGCATCTCTGGAGAAAAGGAATAGGTGACGTTTTGGGTCTTAAGAAGGGTCTCGACCCGAAACGTCATCTATTTATTTTCTGCAGAGATGCTGCCTGACCCGCTGAGTTACTCCAGCATTTTGTGTCTATCAACAAGAATTAATTTGTTTTCTTTACCTCAAGACATGGTTGAACAGTCGGTATATATATATATATAAGGAAAGGTTAGCAATGGACAAAAAAATAACACTATTGGAGGAACTCAGCGGGTCAGGCAGCATCTGTGGAGGAATTTGATCGTTGATGTTTCGGGTCGGGACGCTTCTTCAGACTGCAGTTCCTGGTGTATCAGTTAGCTATTGATCTTTCTAGCCATATCCATGGTATTCAACATATTACAGACCAACTACAATTACCCATGACTTTATTATTGCCAGACTGGGCGATTTTCTAAATTGTTAAATTTTATTCCACGTACAATAAAATATAAATAATCTAATTCACTTTCAAAATAGGTTACACAGCAGCATAATAAAATATTCCAGTGGGCCTCGGAGAGTTGCAAGGAATGCAGGCGCACGTACAATGTGAGCCAGATATCAAATCACGGGGACTTCCAGATATGCCAACGCTACCGTATCCTGTACATGATTTATTATTATTTCAAAGTACAAGGCTCCACGATTTAGTTTAGTCATTCTGATGTTTGACAGAATTCAGCACTCCTGTGCTTTCTGAGAGAGGCTACACTTTAATGGCATGAGGACCAGAGTTATTTATTTATTATGATACCCTAAATCCAGTTCCCTTCAAGATTTAACCTTATTAGGAACGAAATGGATGGCCATTCCTTAGCACCACAGACCTGCACCAAGCTAGAAGAAGTCAAAAATGCAATGTGAATGTTTCAAAAGAAAAACTGATTTTTTTTTTAAGTAAGAGGATCATACCTTAGCTTCTCGTGACCTGGAACAAGCTCTTCCTTGTTTGACATCGATCCTTTAAGCTTGGTTTGCCCGAGCTGAAAACGCAAAACGATCATTCAGAAATGGAGGTTCTGCTAACCCACTGTCAATGTTTCCTCCCTCATTTCTGAAAATCCTTGAGAATAAGGGGTAGGCCATTTAGGACTGCAATGAGGAAAACCTTTTTCACCCAGAGTGTTGTGAATCTGTGGAATTCCCTGCCGCAGAAGGCAGTGGAGGCCAATTCACTGGGTGCATTCAAGAGTTAGATATAGCTCTTGGGGCTAACGGACTCAAGGGATTATGGGGAGAAAGCAGGGTACTGGTTTTGTTTGATCAGTCATGATCATACTGAATGGTGGTGCTGGCTCGATGGGCCGAATGGCCTACTTTTTGGGGTGTTTGGGACCTCAGCCAAGTGTAAAACTAACTTGGTGTAAACTCTCCCAAGGAGAATTGTTAGTACAATCCAGCAAAGGGAAGTAACATTGCTTTCAAATCAATACTGTATACTGTAGCAATTGAAGAGGAGACCCCAGTCTCTCCCTCAGTAGTCCAGGAAGACCAAGGCTAATGGCTACATCATGAGCATCTACTGCGATCCAGCATAGAATGGTTATTCTAGCCTAGGAATGTTAACCTAGGAATGGGATATTGAAGTCATACGTATCAAAAGGTGACAGCGCGTATCATTAATTCACGCTGACATAACTATGAACCAAGCACCCTGGAGAAATCAAAATCAGAAGGCATTTTACCCAGGGGAATTTACAACCAGAACACAGAGGTTTATGGTGAGCCCCTCAACCTTAAACCTACATCCTCTGGTTCTTGAAAGATTTAATAGGAAGCTGAGGGGCAATTTTTTCACACAAGGTGATGGCGGGTGTATGGAACGGGCTGCCAGAGGAAGGATGGTATGGGCTGTCAGACAGGTACCATAACAAAGGTAGACAAAAGTGCTGGAGAAACTTAGCGGGTTCAGCAGCATCTATGGAGCGAAGGAAATAGGCAACATTTCGGGCCGAAACCCTTCTTCACCATAACAATTTGTGTGTATCTGTGGATTTCTTTGCCACAGAAGGCTGTGGAGGTGGATATGTTTTAAGGCAAAGGTAGATAGATTCTTGACTAATACAGGTGTCAGAGGTTATGGGGAGAAGGCAGGAGAATGGGGCTAGGAAGGAGAGGTAGGTCAGCCATGATTCAATGGCAGAGTAGACTTGATGGGCCAAATGGCCTAATTCTACTCTTATCACTTATGACAGGCATGTGTGGATAGGAAAGGGATATGGTTCAAACACAGTCAGGTGGGACTAGTATACATTGGGCATCTTGGTTGGTGTGAGGAAGTTGGGTCGTAAGGCCTGTTTCAATAAACAATAGACAATAGGTGCAGGAGTAGGCCATTCGGCCCTTCTAGCCAGCACCGCTGCATACATTCAATATGACTGACAGTAGCAGATTTATTCACATTAATCAGAAAAAATAATTCTCTATCATCACCACATTCACCTTCTTGATAAAGAATAGCTTCTATCACACCATCACTACACTTATGAGAAACCAGAAATATACGTATATGAATCCCCAAGCAAAGTCTCATCACAGATTAGAGCTTGCAATTTTCTTCAGAGAATTATTTTTTTTAATTGATGATCAAAACGTTAAATCTTCTTTTGTGTTTTATGTGGGACTTTGTAGTGCAAAAAAAAAAGGATATTAGTTCAGTCAATTATCAATTAATGGCATTAGAAGAAGTCCAATGGAATATACATTTTTGCAGCAGCTGGAAGTGGACAATAAAAGGTGACCCAGGGATTAAATGCGAGCGGGGATCCAGTTAAAAATAATCGAATGAAGGGGAAAATACAACAATAAATTGAAGGGCAGTAAATGAAACTCCACCACATCCATGTGCTGCACAAGTGACAAACTAACACACTAACCGGTTGAATGAAAGAATAATAAATTAATGTTTTATTAGCAGGTTATAATCTGGTCACTGATGAGCAACTGGGATTGAGCTGAACCCAATCGATCATTATTATCCACAGGGGGATAAATAAAATGTTGATTTGTATAATCAATCTCTGCATTTGTGTGTTGTACTTGGGGTAACAGATGGTTGGCGCAGTTTGTAATTTCATCAGACTTGCCTGACAAGGTTAAAAATGAATCAGAAGGTCCCAACAATGTCCATGTTCCAATTGTTTCCATCATAATCGTTTGCTGAAATTCTACCAAAACCACTTTTCCAAATTTCATTATTCATCGCTGCTGGGGAGACCAGCAGGAGGTCAAGTCTGAAATGTTTTAGCATGAGGTTGGCTTTGTGGTAAAGGAGGGCTCCCATGCATCACCCTAGAGACCCCTCATTTTGGGAGGGGGGGGGGGGGGGGGGGGCTCTTGAGCCAAACGTTCATAAAAGAATAACATTAGCTAATAAAGCTTGTCGGTAGATGTTTGTCCGTCGGTTGTTTGCTCAGTAGGTGGACACAAAGTTCTGGAGTAACTCGGCGGGACAGGCAGCATCTCTGGAGAAAACGCCGCATCTATCTGGTCCAAAACGCCGCAGCGAGACTCCTGACGGGCACCCGAAAAAGGGACCACATCACCCCGATCCTGGCCTCTCTCCACTGGCTCCCTGTGCGGATCCGGATAAATTTCAAGACCCTCCTCTTTGTCTACAAAGCCTTCAATGGGCTTGCACCCACCTACATTAAAAGTCTTCTCACCCACCACACCACCTCCAGGTCCCTCAGATCGGCCAACTTGCGGTTGCTGAATGTCCCGCAGTCTAGGCATAAGCTCAGGGGCGACCGCGCCTTTGCCGTCGCAGCTCCTAGACTGTGGAACAGCATCCCCCTCCCCATTAGAACTGCCCCCTCCATCGACTCCTTTAAGTCTAGTCTAAAAATGTATCTGTTCTCCTGACGTCCTCTGAGCGAGGGCTATTTGTATATATGTATGTAGCCTGCTTGTGTATACTACTCTTATAACAAATGTAAAGCACTTTGGTCAATAAGAGTTGTTTTTTAAATGTGCTATATAAATAAATGTGACTTGACGAGAAAAGGAATGGGTGACGTTTCGGGTCCTGACCTTCATACACAGTTCTTTGCTCAGTACGTTCAAGTCAAACAAATTAAAGTCAGTCTGCAGAAGTGTCCCCACCCACCCCAATGTCAGCCATGATCATATTGAATGGCGGTGCGGGCTCGAAGGGCCGAATGCCCTACTCCTGCAGCTATTTTCTCTGTTTCCAAGAATGGTTCTGACACGAATGGTCACCTCTCCATGTTGTTCCAGAGATGCTGCCTGGCCCGCTAAGTTACTCCAGCACTTTTTAGTCATTTCCAACACTTTCTGATTCATTTTTGACCTTGTTAGGCAAGTCTGATTAAATTATGGTTTGCAAACCACACCGGCCATCTGTTACACCGCGTACGACACATGGACAAGTGATTGAATATACAAATCAACATCATTTTTTTAAAACTAAAGTTAGGTCCTGTACGAGGCTCAACCAATAAACTAAATTTTCATCGGATCGTTGCCAAGGGAAGCATTAGCAAGAGCAGATACAGGAAACATTAAACATTAATATTCAATGTTAAATTAAACATTAATGTCCTGATCTTGCTTTCAACTGGTTTGCATGTTAGCTTCCCTCTTGTGCAATTCTTGTTCACTTCAATCTAATTGCTCACCAGCAAATTGAAACTGCTGAAAATGTAAAAGTTCAAAAGGCGCACAGGTTTGGAGGTTAATTGGCTTCGGTAAAATCGTAAATTGTCATTAGTGTGGGTAGGATAGAGATAGTGCGCGGGGATCGCTGGACGGCACGAACTCGGTGGGCCGAAGGGCCTGTTTCCACATTGTACCTCTAAACTCTAAAGGTACAATACATCATAAAGCTAAGAGAGACAGAAAAGAGATGAAGCACTGATAAGCGGTCAAATACATTTGAAAAAAAAAAAAAATTCCATCCAATATCCCCCTCGCTAAACCATACCTGATAGCAAAAGAGCTGCTGCCTCACAAAGCCAGAGACCCGGGTTCGATCTTGACTACCTGTGGTGAGTTTGTACATTCTCCCTGTAACTGCGTGGGTTTTCTGCGGGTGCTCCGGTTTCCTCCCACATTCCAAAGAGGTGCATGTTTGTAGATAAAATGGCTTGTGTAAATTGCCCCTAGTGTGCAGGATTTAGAAGTAGGATAACATAGCAACGGTATACAGGTGCCGTGGACATGGTTGCCGTGGACTCAGTGGGCCCATTTCCATGCTGCATCTCCAAACTAAAACTCTAAAACTAAATAAAGCATTGTGCTGAATAAATACAATGGTCAAATCATAATACCTACCGTTAAGATGAGGTGACACTTGTCAAGAATATCGATGTTCACCAAACATTCAACTGTAAGCCCACCGCTCTCATGAGAATTTCCTTGCAAGAAGGTATTTGCCACAGTCGTGTACTCGTAGGTATACCGGAACCCTTTCTGGTATTTCAGATAATTGGTACCTACAAGAAATAACAACATTTCAGTAATCTGGACACCAAGGAAACATAGAAAATAGCTGCAGGAGGAGGCCATTCAGCCCTTTGAGCCAGCACCGCCATTCATTGTGATCATGGCTGATCGTCCCCAATCAGTAACCCGTGCCTGCCTTCTCCCCATATCCCTTGACTCCACTAGCCCCTAGAGCTCTATTTAACTCTCTCTTAAATCCATCCAGTGACTTGGCCTCCATTGCCCGCTGTGGCAGGGAATTCCACAAATTCACAATTCTCTGGGTGAAAATGTTTCTTCTCACCTCAGTCTTAAATGGCTTCCCCTTTATTCTAAGACTGTGGCCCCTGGTTCTGGACTCGCCCAACATTGGGTAACATTTTTCCTGCATCTAGCTTGTCCAGTCCTTCTATAATTTTATGCGTTTCTATAAGATCGCCCCCTCATCCTTCTAAACTCCAGTGAATACAAGCCTAGTTTTTTCAACCTTTCCTCATATGACAGTTCCACCATCCCAGGGATCAATCTGGTGAACCTACGCTGCACTGCCTCAATCACAAGGATGTCCTTCAATCACAAGGATGACCATGTGTGAGTTGGGCCAATTGGTCTGATTCCATGCAACATGACTCTCTGTCCCTCTTTTTTTAATGGTACATCTAAAAGTTTGCAATAATATATGGTACATAATGAATTTATGATTCTTTCATTTTAAATTTTGAAAATGATAATGACTGATCGAGACACGAGAAACTGGAGATGCTGGAAGGAAAGGCAGCCAGCATCATTGGAGACTCACACCACACTGGCCACACTATCATTTCACTCCTGCCAACCAGGAAGAAGGTGCAGGAGCCTGAAAAAACTATCACATCCAGGTTCAGGAGCAGCTTCTTCTCTACAACCATCAGGCTATTAAACACTACAACCTTCAAACTACATAGACTTGGGGCTTGTTTTCATCTTTGCTATATATAGAAATGTATACTCTGGAATTTATAAGGATGAGAGGGGATCTTATTGACACATATAAGATTATTAAGGGTTTGGACACGCCAGAAGCAGGAAACAGATTCCCGATGTTGGGGGAGTCCAGAACCAGGGGCCACAGTTTAAGAATAAGGCGTAAGCCATTTAGGACAGAGATGAGGAAACACTTTTTCACACAGAGAGCTGTGAGTCTATGGAATTTTCTGTCTCAGAGGGCGGTGGAGGCAGGTTCTCTGGATGCTTTCAAGAGAGAGTTAAATACTTGGCCAATAAACTTACTTACTTAAAAATAGCAGAGTCGGGGGATATGGGGAGAAGGCAGGAATGGGGTACTGATTGTGCATCATCAGCCATAATCACATTGAATGGCGGTGCTGGCTCAAAGGGCCGAATGGCCTACTCCTGCACCTATTGTCTATTGTCTAAATGTGGAACTTTTTTGTTATATGGTGTTTACAGAGTATTATTTTGAAGGGTCTCGACACAAAACATCACCCATTTCTTTTATTTTTGACCCTCAGCTTTTTGTGTCTATCTTCAGTGTAAACCAGCATCTGCAGTTCCTTCCTGCACATATTACGTTTACATATATTGTGCTGCTGCAAGTAAGAATTTCAATGTTGTGTTTCAGGATGTATGACAATTAAACATTCTTGACTTGCCAAGGACTGATATCTTTTTGCACTTTGAAAAAGGGACATTAAGGGAATGCACCACTCTAATAGGAGCTAATGGTGTGCGAGTATTTCAATGAAAATGTCACACCATTGAAAATAGAAAGCATTAGGTTGCTGGGTGTACCTGCATTATATGCATGTCTACCAATATTGCTGGGAATGGCTCTTGCTCTTACCTCAATTTTCCTTGACTAGTCAACTGTAAATGCTTAGTAATGCTGAGAATTCTGGAGAAGAACATGTTTAACTCTACTATAGGGAAGTCCACTCCTCCCCCCCCCCCCCCCCCAACTCCCACCCTCAAAAAAAGCAAGCTCACAGAGGACACACATTTAGAAGTTGCACCAGACTGTGAAATCAGTTTAGAGTTACTGCATGGAAACGAGCCTTTTGGCCCACTGAGTCCACCAATAATCCGTTCACACTATTTCAATATTATTCAAATTTCTCATCCACTATCAGCGCACTAGAGGGCAATTTTTACAAGTGGCCAATTAACCTACAAAACCCGCACGTCTTTGGGATGTGGGAGCAAACCGGAACACCCAGAGGAAACCAACGCAGTCACGGGGAGAACGTGCAAACTCCACATAGACAGCACCCGAGGCCAGGATCGAACCCTGGTCGCTGGCATGGAGAGACAGGAGCTCTGCCAGCTGCACCACTGTGTTGCCCAGTTACATGAAGATTTGGGATTTCTGTTCAAAGGTCACCATTCCCTGCTAGACTGTTTCTCTCTCCACAGATGCTGCCTGACCCGCTGAGTGTTTCTATTTTTAGTAGGCAGTAAAAATTGTTTACTCAATTGAGTTTTCAGTACAAGATTTAGTCATGCAACCATGATACACACACACATGGCTGTGCCATGCATTTGAATGAGGATTTTAGGAGACCCAACAGAATACTAAATAGCTTGGCAGGAACACGCGAAACAAGGCATTTAAAAAATGCAGCCATACAACTGTGATATAAGCAGTTGAAAGACCAAGTGCTGGAGTTACTCAGTAGGTCAGGCAGCATCTGTGGAAGGAAATTACCAGGTGACATTTCAGGGGGTTCACATTGAGCCTGGAGACGGGGCCCGACCCGAAAAACATCCCTCCATGGATGGACACAAAAATCTGGAGTAACTCAGCGGGCCAGGCAGCATCTCCGAAGAGAAGGAATGGGTGAGGTTTTGGGTCGAGACCCTTCTCCAGACTGAGAGTCAGGGGCGAGGGATTCTACTGCCCGACCCCCTGAGTTACTCCAGCAGTTTGTGTTTTGCTCAAGATTCCATCATCTCCAGTTCCTGGCTTCTCTATAATAAAAAGGGAATCGATTTCAAAGGAGCCGAGGTAGTCACGGTAAGAATTGGAGTATATAACACTACAATAACACGAGTTTATTGCAAAGGAGCCAGATAGTCATGACAGGAATCAGAGCATATGACACCATAATAAAGGGGATTTATTTCAAAGGAGCCCGGGGAAATGCCAGTAAGCATCAGAGTTTATAAAACTATACCGAGCTAGAGTGGACACACTAATAATGATGAATGGTAATTCGGAACAAGAACGTGACTCTACATTAATCAATTCCTTTCACTTTGAAGTGCCACGCAGTTTGCTGCAGTGACTGGAGGGACTGTTGCAAGGCCAGACTACTCCAGCGTCGACTTAATTGTGCACAAGCGGTTACAGAGCGACTAATGCATGTCTGTGTTAAAGAAGGAACTGCAGATGCTGGAGAATCGAGGGTTACACAAAAGGCTGGAGAAACTCAGCGGGTGCAGCAGCAGCATCTAAGGAGCGAAGGAGATAGATGGGCGACGTTTCGGGTCTCTTCATTCAGTGAGGCAGATGAACTGAGCGCTGGCCCGTCTGTGTGGGGAGTGGGAGACGACGAATGTGGGGCAGTACAGAGGCAGAGAACACCCCGTGATGCCCATGGCCCAATAGGTGCCCTGGCTCCAGGTTCCATTCTATTATTGACCCCTTGTCCCAAAGCTTTGTTTCGTATTCGATCCAAACACATCACACAATACCTAAGTAATTCAGCTGGACAGGCAGCATCTCTGGAGAGAAGGGATGGGTGACGTTTCGGATCGAGACCCAACTTCAGTCTGAAGAAGTTGCCTAGGCCTGAAACGTCACTCATCCCTTCTCTCCAGAGACGCTGCCTGTCCCGCTGAGTTACTCCAGCATTTTATGTCTATCTTCAGTTTAGACCAGTATCTTCCGTTCCTTCCTGCACAGATAATACCGAAGATAGGCACAAAATGCTGGAGTAACTCAGCGTGTCATGTAGCATCTCTGGAGATAAGGAGGTTGAGAAGTCTGAAGAAGGGTCTCGACCCGAAACATCACTCATTCCTTCTCTCCCGAGGTGTTGCCTGTCCCGCTGAGTTACGTGCCGCTGGAGTAGCGGCTTCGCAGTGCCAGAGAGCAGGTTTCAATCCCGCCTCGGTGTTTGTGTGTGTCACTCCCCCCCCCCCCCCCCCCCCCCCCTCTCTCTCTCTCTCTCAATCTCCGTCGGTGTCTGTATCTGTGGAGTTTGCATGTTTCCATAAGTTCAACAGTTCAAGGAGGAGAATTAGGCCATTCAGCCCATCAAGTTTTCTCTGCCATTCA
The DNA here is from genome assembly GCA_963514005.1 of Raja brachyura. Next base: position 10,627,781 of record OY740801.1, read on the forward strand.
GTCATGGCTGGTCTATCTTTCCCTCCCAACTCCATTTTCCCACCTTCTCCCCACAACACCCATTTTTCCCCCGTGGCTGCGTGAGTTTCCTCCGGCTTCCTCCCACATTCCAAAGACGTGCGGGTTTGGAGGCTAATTTGCCCGGTGTAAATTCCCCCTGGTGTGCAGTGTGTGGAGTATATACGACAGTTGGATAACATAACCAGTGTGAACGTGTGATCCATGGTCGGCGTGTTTGACAGTTTCTGCCTTGCTGTATCTCCAAACTAAGCCAAACATAGAGCGGTGGCAGCTCCCTACCCCGATTATCATCAGACGGCCGGCTGTGGAGGCCAAGTCAATGGGTGTTTTTAAGGCGGAGATTGACAGGCTCTTGGTTGAGTATGAGTGTCAGGGGTTTGTGGGGAGAAGGCGGGAGAATGGGGTTGAGAGGGAAAGATAGATCAGCCGTGCTTGAATGGCGGAGTAGACGTGATGGGCCGAATGGCCTAATTCTGTCCCTAGAACTCGTGAACATCATCAATGTTCACCATTGATGCACAGAATCTCTCGCCCAGAGTGAAGGAATGCAGGATCAGAGGTTCAAGGTGAAGGGGAAAGGATTTGATAGGAATCTGAGGGGTAACTTTTTCCACACAAAGGTATGGAACAAGCAACCAGATGAGGCTGGGACTATCCCTACGTTTAAGAAACAGTTAGACAGGTTGCGGATAGGACAGGTTTGGAGGGATATGGGCCGAGCGCAGGAAGGTGGGACCAGTGTAGGTGGGACATGTTGGCCGGTGTGGGCAAGTTGGGCCGAAGGGCCTGTTTCCACACTGTATCGCTCTATATGACTAATCCGGAAAGACAAGGAGTTGTAGGAAATTCGGTTTAAAATCTTACTTTGCCGAAAGCACCGAGCAATTGTGAATGAAGTGCTCCCGCGTGTGTTTACGATGCCCAATTTGTGCACAGATTAACGCGGTGAATGATAATGTGAAGAGACGGGCGTGATACCTACCGGTGCAGACGGCCACACAGCTACTTGGCCCGGGCTTGGCTCCACTACCTGCAACGTAAAAGATAAAGGAGAGACCATTAGCCCGATCTAACCAGACTCCTGCTCACCGCGGATAGACGCACACGCAAATGCTGGAGCAACTCAGCGGGACAGGCAGGGAGAAGGAATGAATGAATGGGTGACGTTTCGGGTCGAGGCCCTTAGTCACCCATTCCTTCTCTCCGGAGATGCTGCCCTGTCCCGCTGCGTTGCTCCAGCACTTTGTGTCTACCTTCGGTTTAAACCAGCATCTGCAGTTCCTTCCCACACATATCCAGTTCACCGCGGGGCAGCGAGGAAACTTCACCGTTGAGACTCGGCGCCTCTGTTCATCTCGCCACAGATTAGTTGGAGCCACCACAGAGGGACGGGAAGAAAAGTTTGTTTTTTTTTAAACAAAGTTCAGAGGAGGGGAGGGGGGGGGGGGGGGTGGTCAGCGTTTCACTATCCAAAGAGCCGACCCAGGGAACCAGCCCAATGAAGGCGAATGTAGCCCAGTTCTGGTAAATGAGTAGATTGCCACAATGTGCTGGAGTAGCGGTTCAGGCAGCATCTCTGGAAAACATGAGCAGACAACGTTTCGACCGGATCGCCTGTCCATGTGTCCCCAGAAATGCTGCCAGACCTGCTGAGTTACTCCAGCATGGTAGACAAAAAAATGCTGGAGAAACTCAACGGGTGAGGCAGCATCTATGGAGCGAAGGAAATAGGCGACGTTTCGGGACTGAGTTTCTCCAGCATTTTTTGTCTACCTTCGATTTTCCAGCACCTGCAGTTCCTTCTTAAACGAGTTACTCCAGCATGTTGCGTCTTTTTAGTTTGTAAATCAGCATCTGCAGTTCCTTGTATCAAATGTTTTGGGGTCAACGGAGGCATAATGGGACACTTCGCCCCAATAAATAATTCCAGAATGAAATACTCACTTGCAAATCAGCATTAGAGATATACAAGACAATACGGTTTTATTCGTCACATTGCACATAAAGTGTAAGTGAATAAAGTGCATGTTCGCTGGTCGTATGTGTGTGTGTGAGTGTGTCCACTCGCCTCCACGTTAATTCACGTTGCCAGAACTAACTATGCAACTTTCCAAAAATCTATTTCCCCAAACAGTTTATTTTTTTAAAACAATATCGGATCAAGGCCGATATTTATTGCTAATCATCAAACGCACTAAAAAAAAAGCTGCCTCTCCCAGAACTGAAGATGGGTCTCGACCTGAAATGTCTCCCATTCCTTCTCTCCAGAGATGCTGCCTGTCCCGCTGAGTTACTCCAGCATTTTGTGTCAATTGCTATGTAGCTAATCACTGCACGCACACGCTGTAGTCGTTAACAAATCCTTGTCCCAAGAATCACAGAGACAAACGCATTGGGATTAGAGTTTAGTTAATCAGGGACTAAGTTAGATGTGCCTTTTAAATCTTTTCCCCCACCCTCCCGTCTAATTTTAAGATGCATTTTGTCCAACAATTAAAGGCGGTTTGGATTGGTATTGAGCAGAACTCCTAACAGAATGGGCAAGTTCAGGCTGAAGACGTCCTTTTCCCCTCTCTAACTGCATAAAAGCACAGAGAGAGAGAAAAAAAAACCAGGGCAGACCAGACACTTACTTGCAATGGTGCTGAGAACCGCACAGAGAATCAGAACCGGCGGCAGTTTCATCGTTGTCACAAGAGTAAGCTTGCCTCGGCCAGCATTGAACGGAGCACTATCGGTAGCCGGGCACCGTGAACAGTGGCTGCAGAACAGCCGGCCGCCCCGAGATATTGGATACACACACTCACTCTCTCACTCTCTCTCGCTCTCTCTCCACCACGCGTGAGAGGAGTGCGGACAGCTGAAAACTTTCCCCCCAAACCCGGCCCTCTGCAGGCTGCCTAATGGTTTGATTGGTTTAAAACAAAAATTAATACTGGCGAGAAAAAAAAACAGAAGAAAAGGGCTGGGACAATATAACAGGAGAAGTTATCACAGGCAGAAATATAGACAGGGATGTCAATGAAACAACACACACTAGCATTGATACAAATTAATTGATCAAACCACTGGATTCTTCATATCTGGTTATAGTAGTTTCAGAATGTTTTATATTGGCCCAGTAACTGCTGCAATGTCGATGTATTTCCTTGAACATCAGTGATACGAATTAAGTGATAAAACCACTGGACGCTTCATATCCGATTACAGTTGTGCAGTAGTATATATATATATATATACATATACTAGACTGTGGGACCCGTTGGGTCCCATGTTCACACCGGAGGGCTGGTCCCCCAATGCAATATTTCCCCTCTCCACCAAATCCAATGTTGGTGGCCAAGAGGGGGGGGGAGGGGGGGGGGGCTTTCTGGTGCGCTGGTATAAGTAAGTAAGTAAGTTTGTTTATTGGCCAAGTATTCACATACAAGGAATTTGCCTTGGTGCTCCGCCCACAAGTAACAACATGACATACATTGACCGTTACGAATGCCTCCGAAAACACTAAACATTAATAATAATAAAACATTAATGATAAAACACCATTGATCAAGCATGTGAACCAACAAAATACCAGATCAAAGGGAGGCTACAGATTTTTGGCCGTTGAGTAGAGCAACTACTCGTGGCTAAAAACTGTTTTTATGTCTGGCTGTGGCAGCTTTCACAGTCCGGAGTCGCCTTCCAGAGGGAAGTGATTCAAAGAGTTTGTGGCCAGGGTGGGAGGGGTCAGAGATTATCTTGCCCGCTCGCTTCCTGGCCCTTGCAGTGTACAGTTCATCAATGGAGGGAAGGTTGCAGCCAATAAACTTCTCTGCTGATCGGACGATTCGCTGCAGCCTCCAGGTGTCGTGCTTGGTGGCTGAGCCAAACCAGACCATGATGGAGAAGGTGAGAACAGACTCTACGATGGCCGTGTAGAATTGGACCATCATTGCCTGTCGCAGATGCTTCCTCAGCTGCCGCAGGAAGTGCATCCTCTGTTGTGCCTTTTTGACTGTATGGGTGCTGTGGGCTGAAGGGAGTGGTTTCCAGAGGGTTAGTATGGACATTGTGGATTCTTGGGCTGGTAGCGCAGTCACTCAGGCCTGGTGGGCTGGCAGCTCAGTTACTCAGGGCTGGTGGGCTGGCAGATCAGTCACTCAGGGCTGGTGGGCTGGCAGCTCAGAAACTGCCAGAAATTCTGCCCAAAACAGGTGAGAGACTCTGTGAGAGAGAAGGGGGGAGAGGGTGGAGAATCAATTATAGACATTTTTCATCTTTTTTTACAGATCACAGCAATGAAGGAGGAAAGTCTATCCTGGCCTGGATCTCACAGGGAGCCAATGAAGGGAGTGTGAAAAATACTGGGGTGAGATTTAATACTTATAGGGGGAATATTTACTGATGGGCCGAAAAGGACTCCTCCTGGGCTAGTACATGGGGAGGTCCAGAACAAGGGGTCACAGTCTAAGGATAAGGGGGAATTCCTTTCGGACCGAGATGAGGAAAACATTTTTCACACAGAGAGTGGTGAGTCTCCGGAATTCTCCGCCACAGAAGGTAGTTGAGGCCAGTTCATTTGGCTATATTTAAGAGAGAGTTAGATGTGGCCCTTGTGGCTAAAGGGATCAGGGGGTATGAATAGAAGGCAGGTACAGGATGCTGAGTTGGATCATCAGCCATGATCATATTGAATGGCAGTGCAGGCTCGAAGGGCCAAATCCTGCACCTATTTCTATGTTTATATGTTTCTATGCCTGATGGGTTGAAGGGACAAAAAAAGGAGAGTGAAATCTCAGTGAAAGGCACGTTTTGTGGACTGTTCCTCGCCTAGCAGAGTGCACGCCACCAAATTCAAATGCAATTTCATACCATTTCAAGCAGAGTGCAGGCCACCAAATTCAAATGCAATTTCAAGCAGAGTGCAGGCCACCAAATTCAAATGCAATTTCAAGCAGAGTGCGGGCCACCAAATTAAAATGCAATTTCAAGCAGAGTGCAAGCCATCAAATTCAAATGCAATTTCATACCATTTGGGCTTTGTACTCTTGGCCCCCCAGAAGGGGCATTACCTTCATCATGGTGATTGACAGGCGAGAGGACCAATCAGCTTATCTTAAGATTTTTAAAACATTCATAACTTTTGTTTTTAATCGATCGGAAAAATCCTCGGGGCTGCCTCAGCGGAGGAGGACTGTGAGTAAGATGGCCAAAAATCATAGCGATATATGGTAGCATTTTTTCTAAAATCAATATACAGCGCAGACAGGAAGTGGTCAAGATGAGACTTTTAGTCAGATAGACAGGGCTCCCAACGCTCACGCATTGAGCGTGAGACTAACGCATTTGAGGAAATTCTCACGCTCTCACGCTGATGACGGAAGTTCTCACGCTCAAAAAAATATTTTTAAAAATATATGAATAAATAAATAAAGTCACACTTCACCACACTCACCAATGAGAATAGTTTTTTGTCGGCGGGTTCCCCGTAAAGAACGAGCAATTTAAGTGGCTTAAGCTCATCGCGCACTATTAAAATGGCAACGTAGACAAAAATGCTGGAGAAACTCAGCAGGTGAGGCAGCATCTATGTCTGAGTTTAACCCACACTCAAGCATTTCTCCAGCATTTTTGTCTACTGCTCTAAAGATGCTGCCTCACCCATATAATCATATAACCATATAACCATATAACAATTACAGCACGGAACCAGGCCCTCTTGGCCCTTCCAGTCCGTGCCGACCATTATTTTCCCGCATTCGCATCCTCGGCACCGACACCCCCATGAGGCACCGCTCACACCCCCCACCCTCACCTCCGGCGGCTCTGTGGCCGTCGGCCGCTCTGTCCACACCGCATGGAGGTTTAACCCCGGCCTGGGGCCAGGAGCGGACCGGGTGAGTGGGGGCGTCGGTGCTGCCTCTGGAGCTGCGCCGATGAATCTCGGGCTAAGTCTCCACTCCGATACCCGACCCCCGGGTCATTGACCCTCACCTCCCACGGACCCCAGCTAAAGGAGCACCTGGGCCGGCCCGCATTCCCGCGGAGGGGGGGGGGGGGGGAGGGGGGAGAGGGAAATGCTCCCCGGACATCGCTAAGTCTCCACTCACTCTGGATGTTGTCCCCACTTTACTGACACTGACACACTCTCATACACACACTGGCACACATAAAGTTTAAAGGGATATGGGCCAAATGCGAATAAATGGGACTAGTTTAGATGGGGCATCTTGATCTGCATGAACAAGTTGGGATGAAGGGCCTGTTTCCATGCTGTAAGACTATGACACATTGTAGAAAGGGTGCAGTTGCTCTGAAGAGGATCCAGGGGCGATTTATGAAGATGTTGGCAGGGCTGAAATTTTTTTTCCACTTTGAAGAAAGATTTGATAACTGGGATTGTATTCCCTGCAGCAAAGGAGGTGAAGAAACAACTTAGTTGAGGTGAATAATATTATGAGAATAGGACCTGTTTTGCTTAACAATTAGTGTAGGAAGGAACTGCAGATGCTGGTATAAACTGAAGATAGACACTAAAAACTAGAAAAACTCAGCAGGACGGGCAGCATCTCTGGAGAGAAAGAATGGGTGATGTTTCAGGTCGAGACCTTCAGCCTGAAGAGGTTGAAAACCAGCCATAAAACACAACGACTGGACATGCGTGTTATCCAACTAAGGGCAGAGATCAGAATTATGTGTTCATCTTTATTCACGTAACACCATAATAAATATATTACAGAAAAAATAATTTAATGGGGTGGCACAGTGGTGCAGTGGTATAGTTGCTGACTTACTACCACATGGGTTTTCTCTGGATATTCCGGTTTCTGCCATATCCGAAAGAAGTGTAAGTTTGTACGTTAATTGCCATCTGTAAATTGTCCCTGGCTTGATGGATGGAATTCGTGTATGATAGATTGCTGGCCAGTGTGGACATGGCGGGCTGAAGGGCCTGTTTCCATATATATTTTTAGAGATATATCTTAATTTCATTGAACCATATATGATTGAATATGTGGCATTATTTTCGTCTTGTTTCTATATTCAAAGGGTAAGGTTGATTGATTTATTTGTGCAGAATAGTGATGGAAGTCCAACTTTTGCTTTGCTTCTCTGTGTTTTTGTCTATATATATGCATAACAGCGTGAATTATAATCTGATTTCCATACATGAATATACTGTCATCCATGTGCTGCACCTGTTGATCAGAGCCTGGCTCTACTGTGGAATGTAATTAGGAATATAATTTAGTCTAACCTTATTCATACCTAATCCAATTTAAAGCATAAATGTTGCATTCAAGTGTCAATTAAAAGGCTTGCTACAGTATGCACCAGATTGCACAATTTCAAGCTGAAAAATGCAAAGGCTCCCCACCGTGGGAGGGGGGACATCCCCCGCCCACACCCTGCCCCCCCCTCGGTTGCTGCACTCCATCGCAATTTCTCACTCTCAACTCTCACCCAATGTTGGCAGCCCTGTATAGATAATATTCTGTTATATATGTATACTATATATATAAAAGAACATATAAATGTGATTAAAAAATATATATATATATACACTGTTATATGTTATATTATATATAATATACAAAATATATCCCGCTGCATTTGTCTCTGATATTGATATTATATCACAAATTATATTATAAATATTATAAAATATATATTACAAAATGTATTATATATATATTTCTGAATGTTATATATATATAACATTCAGAAATATATATAACACATTCTGTAATATATGTGAAATAATATTTATAATATAATATAATTTGTTATAATTTTTTCTAAATGTTATATATATTAATATATCTATAACATTCAGAAATATATATAACACATTCTGTAATATATGTTATATAATATTTATAATAATATATAAATGTTATTTTATGTATATATTAAATATACATACGTGATAGTATAAATATTATATAATATATAAACATGTTATATTATAAAAGTGCTGTGACATATTATATAACATTATATTATAAATAATATGTATAAATCACAGAATAGATAATATATTTCAGAATGTTATATAATATATATATTATACTACTGCACTACTGCAATTGGATATGAATCAAGTTCGCTAACGTCACCACTGTTGTGGGACGTATCACTGATGGTAACGAGTCAGAGAGATCGACCGACTGACAAATGGTGCCAGCACAATAACCTGGCCCTCAACACCAGCAAAACCAAGGAACTGATTGTGGAATTTGGAAGGGGTAGGATGGGGACCCACAGTCCCATTTATATCAACGGGTCGATGGTGGAAAGGGTCAAGAGCTTCAAATTCTTGAGTGTGCACATCTCTGAAGATCTCTCCTGGTCCGAGAACACTGATGCAATTATAAAGAAAGCACATCAGCGCCTCTACTTCCTGAGAAGATTACAGAGAGCATGTATGTCAAGGAGGACTCTCTGTAACTTCTACAGATGCACAGTAGAAAGCATGCTGACATGGTTGCATCGTGGCTTGGTTCGGCAACTTGAGCGCCCAGTAGCAGAAAAGACTGCAAAAATTAGTAAACATTGCCCAGTCCATCATCGACTCTGACCTCCCTACCATCGAGGGGATCTATCGCACTTGCTGCCTCAAAAAAGCTGACAGCATCATCAAGGACCCACATCATCCTGGCCACACACTCATCTCCCTGCTACCTTCAGGTAGAAGGTACAGGAACCTTGAAGACTGCAACGTCCAGGTTCAGGAATAGCTACTTCCCCTTCAGGCTGTTAATTCAACTCAAACAAAACGCTGAACACTAATAACCCATTATCTGTTTATTTATTCATGTGTGTATATATTTATATAATGGTATATGGACACACTGATCTGTTCTGTATTCATGCCTACTATATTCTGTGCTGAAGCAATGCAATAATTTAATTTCCTATCTGGGACACATGACAATAAACTCTCTTGAATCATAAATCTTGAATCCTGTGGTTTAATCACTTAATTGGTATCACCGACGTTTAAAGAATACATTGACTGAGGCAGTTACTGGGCCAATTCACACAAAGGGTGGTGGGTGTATGGAACAAGCTGCCAGAGGAGGTAGTTGAGTCAGGGACGATCTCAACGTTTAAGAAGCAGTCACACAGGCACATGGATAGGACAGGCTTGGAGGGATATGCACCAAATGCATGCAGGTGGGCGTGTAGCTGGCTATGTTGGCCAGTGTGGGCAAGTTGAAGTGCCTGTTTCCACACTGTATCACTCAATGATGCGTGGTTACCTTATGAGTCAAACAAAAAAAATCTACAATAAAACCTGAAAAAGCTGGAAACACTCAGAATGTCAGGGAGTGTCTTTAGAAAAACAGACTCTATAGGTCAGGTCAAAGTCCTTTCATCAGACTTGGCCTGGAAAATTGTTTATTTTAAAGTCATAGTGTTGTACAGCATGGAAACAGGCCCTTCAGCCCACCTTGCCTATGCTGACCAAAATGCCCCTTCAATGCAAGTCCCATTTGCCCATGTTGAAAAAGATCCCCCTCAGTTTCCAGGGCAGTCACGGTGGCGCAGCGGTAGAGTTGCTGCCTTACTGCGCTGGAGACAAGGGTTCGATCCCGACCACGGGTGCTGTCTGTACGGAGTTTGTACGTTCTCACCATGACCTGCGTGGGTTTTCTCTGAGATCATCGCTTTCCTCCCACATCCCAAAGACGTACAGGTTTATAGGTTAATAATTGGATTGGTAAATGTAAAATTTATCCCTAGTGGGTGTAGGATAGTGTTAATGTGCGGGGATCGCTGGTCGACACGGACCCGGTGGGCCGAAGGGCCTGTTTCCGTGCTGTATCTCTAGACTAAACTAAACTAAATCGATTCGTTGTTGTACATGCCTATTGGACAATGCAGTGTGTGAATGGACCCATGCAATTGTTATTGTACACAGAACACTGGAGTATGTCAGCGTGACAGGCAGCATCTCTGGAGAGAAGGAATGGGTGACGTTTCGGATCGAGACCCTTCTTCAGACACAGTCAGAGTTGCCTGACGAAGGGATCTGATCCAAAATATCACCTATCCATATTCTCTAGGGACGCTGCCTGACCCACTGAGTTACTCCAGATAGAAAGATAGAGATACAACAACGGAAATAAGCCCTTCAGCCCACCGAGTCCATGCTAACCATCACCTACACTAATCCTAGACTAAAATCCAGCATTTTAAGTTTTTCCTTGGTAAACCAGCATCCACAGTTCCTTTTTCTGGACTAGATTAGTCTAGGATTAGTCTGGGTGATGGTCAGCATGGACTAGGTGGGCTGAAGGGCTTATTTCCGTTGTTGTATCTCTATCTTTCTATCTGGACTATTACTTGAATCACTAAGGCATAGCAGGTTATGGACCAGGTGCTGGTAAATGAGATTAGTATAGATAGGTACTTGGTGGTTAGCATGGACGCAGTGAGCTGAAAGGCCTCTTTCTGTGCCGTCTGATGCAGTGAAAACAGGCCCTTCGGCCCACTGAGTCCATGTCAACCAGCGATCCTCGCGCACTAACACTATCCTCCACATACTAGGGACAATTTCCATTTGTAAATGCAATGTACACTTGTACATTACTGTACCAGCTATGAGTCCATTGAATAGCTTAATAGAATTCAATGGTGCCCGTGGACCTTGCATTTCCAACTCTCCCAACCTCTCATTCCTGCTCGAACCCCTCTGATCATTCAATCTCTTTGTCACAGGGTGGAAAATAGAGAAACTCCCTCAAAAACATGTGCCCTTGACGTTCAATGAAAGACGGAATCCCCTCAAGCTAAAAAAGGTAACCTTGACCTTCTTCCTGGTCTTTGCAGGTCAATGTGGTGCAAAACACTTCCTTAGTGGTAAATGGTTGAGGGCAGGAAAACATAGTGGCATCACGGTCAATATAGACCCCAAATACTGCAGATGTTGTCAATCTGAAATAAAAGAGAAAACCCAGGAAGAATTCAGCAGGCCTGTAATGTCTAGGATGGCATGGTGGCGCAGCGGTAGAGTTGCTGCCTTCCAGCGCCAGAGACCCTGGTTCGATCCTGACTATGGGTGCTGTCTGTACGGAGTTTGTTCGTTCTCCCCGTGACCCTGCGTAGGTTTTTCCAGGGTGCTCCCACACTCCAAAGATGTATATATTTGTAGGTTAATTAGTTTGGTATATAGTGTGCGGGGATCACTAGTCTGTGCGGACACGGTGGGCTGAGGGGTCTGTATATTTCTGGTGCCTCAACCTCCTGCACTGGGCACTCCAAATGCCAGAAGCATTGAGAAGGACAGGGATTACTGGTGCCTAGTACCCCATGAGATATGTACTTGGCTCACTGGCCTCTAGCAATTGTTCGCCCAAAAATACCTTGATATCAAAACACTCATTCCCAAGTTCATATTATCCAGTTACTTTATCCAATTGAGGGCAGTGTGCTGGCACAACAGTAGAGCTACTGCCTTACATCGCCAGAGACCAGGGTTCGATCCAGACTACGGGTGCTCGTCAGTATGGAGTTTGTTTGTTCTCACTGTGACTGCATTGGTTTTCCCCGGGGGCTCCGGTTTCTTCCCGCACTCCAAAGACGTACAGGTTTGTAGGTTAATTGGCTTCGGTTAACTTGCAAATTGTCTCTAGTGTGTGTAGAATAGTGCTAGTGTGCGGGGTGATCGTAGGGCCTGTTTCCGCGCTGTATCCTTAAGGTCTAAAGATTTACACCTTTGTATTTCTGCCTCCACATCTCCAAGAACCGTGTTCCCTCAGTCAAGGCCTCTTTACATCCTCTCTTCTCTTGCGTCTACCTTGGTAAGATAACACTTACTTCCTCTAGTCATGTTTAAACAGCCATGGTGCTGGGAGGAAGTGCTTAATGTTTTGTATTATTAAATATTATTAGTGAGTGTTTGCAGAACGTTCATAGTAGTGTGTTATTTTTGCAGTGGTGTGGCCAATCAATATTCCACACACATCAGGAAACAAGAATTGTACAAATGCAATCAGTAGCAACCAAACCTGTTCAAACCATGGGACCTAATTGTATACAAATTCAATTTGTCGCTTTTTGTTAATGATGAATTGATTTGAGTGCCGTCTGTCGCAGGCATATTGTGTTTCTCTGAAACACTTAGTTCATTTTTTACTTTGCAATGCTTAATGTCAAGCTACCTATTTTATGTTTGCAATTGCTGCTCATTAGAGATTGCGAAAGGAAGCACACTTCATTCGGAAATTTATACTCAAGAAATATTTATTTATGTAAATTTTTCTTTATTAGAAGTAATATACATTACAATGATATAAGCCCAAAAATAACATAATACATTTCCTGTACCACTTCTTATTTTAAACTTTAAGAAGAAGAAGAATAGAGTGAGTTAGATAAGATAGTAAGTGCGTGAGAGAGTGAACAGGAAGAACCCGTAGAAACCCGTTGAGTTACTCCAGCTTTTTGTGTCTATTTACGGGTTAAACCAGCATCTGAAGTTCCTTCCTACACAAATATTTAGTTTAGTTTTGATTAGTTTTGTTTATTGTTACGTGTACTGAGGTACAGTAAAAAGTGCTTTTAACAATCTATCAGTCTTGCCTTTCTGTTTTTAAGATGAAAATTGTTATAGCATTAAGGATACTCATTTAATGCTGGAGTGGACAGCAGCATCTCTGGATAGAAGGAATGGGTGATGTTTAGGGTCGAGACCCTTCTTCAGCCTAAATTTTGTGTCTTGTGTATTTCCAGCATTTTTGTGTCTAGCTTCGGTTTAAACCAGCATCTGCAGTTCCTTCCTACACAAAGACACTCATTTGTCTAATTGTTAGACCCATATAGTAATACAAGAATGATACCAGGAATTATTTGTCAGCACTGGGCCAGTACTCGCTGGAGTTTAGAAGAATGAGGGGGGCGCTCATTGAAACACACTGAATAGTGAAAGGCTTGGATCGAGTGGATGTGGAGAGGATATTTCCATTAGTGGGAGAGTCTAGAACTATATTGTCTATTTATCCTTTTCATACATACCTATCCTTCGGTTAATTTATTGTGTTGCACAGGGAGCCAAATGCAACGTAATTTTGTTTGGAACTGCATATATCAATGTATTTCTAAATGACAATAAAGTTTGTTTGACTTGACTTGTTTGACTTTGACTTGACTATAGGTCATAGCCTCAAAATTAAAGGACTTTCTTTTAGGAAGGAGATGAGGAGAAATGTCTTTAGTCAGAGGTGGTGAATCTGTAGAATTCTTTGCCACAGAAGGCTGTGGAGGCCAAGTCAGTGGATATTTTTAAGGCAGAGATAGATAGATTTTTGATTAGTACGGGTGTCAGAGGTTATGGGGAGAAGGCAGGAGAATGGAATTAGGGGGGAGAGATAGAACAGACATGAGTGAATGCTGGAGTAGACTTGATGAGCCGAATGGCATAATTCTACTCCTATTCCTTAGACCTTAGTACATTAACCTGATATTTTTGCATGGCAATATGAGGCTTATGGACCAAGGAGCCATTCTGACCTTCGTAACAGAGCCTCACGATTTAGTCAGATATCCTCAGTTTCTACAATTTAATTCCTTTTCAACATTTAATCCGAACCAGCAGGTGGCAGTGTTGTTCCGCTAACATTCAACATAAATTACTTGATACTGTGGCTGTTTCTGTGATACTGATATTTACTTGACACTGTGGCACAAAACCAGCAGCACATTAGTAACAGCTCCAGTGCAAGCACCTCAAGCCTGCTGTTAAAACCGGGCAATCTTAACCTTTGTAAGATCAAACTTATATACATTGAGCCTTCTTGAATAGCTGACAGCGTTTAAGATGTAGAAACAAACTGCAAGTGCTGGCTAATATGCAAAAGGACACGAAATACTGGAGTAACTCAGCAGGTCAGGCAATATTCATGGAGTCTGAAGAAGTGTCTGGACCCGAAACGTTACCCATTCCTTCTCTCCAGAGATGCTGCCTGACCTGCTGAGTTACTCCAGCTCCTCGTGACTATCCCTGGAGGATATGGGTAGGTCGCGTTTTGGGTCGAGACCCTTCTGCAGACTGACTGTGGGTTGGAGAAGACAGCTGGAAAAAGGCAAGGTGATGCCTGGCAGGTAATAGGTCGACACAGGTAAGGGGGGGGGGGGGTGTTAATAGGCAGATGGTTGGAGCAAGTGCCAGAAATAAGAACAGAAGCTGTGAGACAGGTTTGAAGTGTTGCTAATTGTGAAGCTAGAGGGAGGAAAGTAGCAGGGAGAGGAGGGAGGTGTGGAGGGGAGAAATTGGTGGGAGTCCAGGTGGGGCAAAGGGGAAGGAAGGGGAGTGGGGGGGAAGAGAGGGGGAAGTGTGGGGGAGAAAGGGGGAGGGGTTTGGGGGGGAGTTAGTGAGAGGTTACTAAAAGTTGGCGAATTCTACGTTGATACCATTGGGTTGTAAGCTGCGAACATACAAAGATAATGACATGAAGTGCTAGAGTAACTCAGTAGACTGAAGCAGTCCGGAGAAGGGTCCCAACGTCACGTACCCATGTTCTCCAGAGATGCTGCAACAGTTTGTGTCCTTCTGTGTGTTAACCAGCGCCTGCAGTTCTCGGTTTCTGCTACATTCAATGATCACACCTTACTCGGTCATTGGGGACAATTGGCAATAACAGACATCATACCCCTCCAGTATCGCCCGTTATAATGAGGGTTTACTGTACATGATTACAATCAAACCGTCCACACTGATACAGGATAAAGGGAATATTCAGTGAAAGATAACGTCTGGTAAAGTCCGATTAAAGATAGTCCGAGGGTCGCCAATCAGGAAGATGGGAGGTCAGGACCGCTCCCTAGTTGGCGATAGGGTGGTTCAGTTGCCTGATAACAACTGGGAAGAAACTGTCCCTGAATCTGCAGATATGTAGATATCTAAAAACCCAGAGTGACACAGTGGCGCAGCGGTAGAGTTGCTGATTTCTAGCACTAGAAACCCGGGTTCAATCCTGACCACGGGTTCCGTCTGTACGGAAGTTGTACGTTCTCCCTGTGACCGTGTGGGTTTTCTCCGGGTGCCCCGTTCTCCTCCCACAATCCAAAGACGTGCAGCTTTGTAGGTTAATTGGCTTTTGCAAATTGTGGGTATGATAGAACTAATGTACGGGTGTCAAGTCAAACTGGAATGAAAGGGCAGGTGCAGAGATTAGCTAAATTGAAATCACAAGACAGTGATTAAAGTGGGCGGAACCCCAGCCTGTCTGGCTCTGCCCGGGCTTTTTTAAAGGGGCACACAGCACCAGAAGCCAGGGATAGCTAGAAGAGGCAAGCAGGACTGATTTTCTACAGACCCGATTGGCAGCCGGTAAGGACTGAACTCTAAATAAACTGAGCCGAAGACTGCAGCCCAGAGACTCTGTTTAACCTGTTAATGTCCGAGAAACTTGTCTGGCTAGTGTGTTGAGATTAAGAAAGTTTGAAATAGTGTTTGTTGTCTGTGTGGGGTTAAGGGCTAATGTGAGCTGATCTCTAATGCTAATATGCTATGAGTTGGAATGTTACAGAATGGAACAGATACATGGAACTTTCTGTTAGTTATATTTGGTTACATGTAATGTGTGTTTTCTGCCTTTATGTCTAAAGGTTTTTCACCTGATAAAGACTAAACAACTGCTAAAGGCTAAACCACTGAAAAGTCTAAAACTGCCAAAATAAAAGGTGGAAAAGAAGTGTTTGGTCTGAGTGAATCCAGTTCATCATTTCGGGGTAGATAAATCAAATCCCTTTCAAGCGGGGAAACTGCAAAACATTAAAAGACTTGACAACGGGGGTGATTGTTGGTCGGCGCGGACTCGGTGGGCCGAATGGCCTGTTTCCACTCTCCAAATTTAGTTCCATCGGAATGCTATTCATTTGGTATAATAGAGGAACTATTGAGAGAAGGAACCATGTGATGTTTGGAGGAAGTAAGGAACCTACACCATAAATCCTCACACAATCCACATGATTTGTGTCGTTCCTTGTGGCGAACTATGAAAGGGATTGTACAATTTCTTTCTGTAAAGAAGTCCAATAGAAAGTGCTGTAATAACAAAATATGACGCACAGGCTGAATGGGTTTCATAAGAAAGATTCTTATTAATGGCAGATGGATTATAGGATTCTAACATGACTATAAAAGGGATTGTACGACAATTACTATTAACCAGTGTAGGCTATGTCAATAATTTTGTGAACAGATTTCAGAGAACCAGAGGACATAGGTTAAAGGTAAGGGTGGGGAAAGATTTAATAGGAACCCGAGGGGTAACTTTTTCACGCAAAAGGTGATGGGTGTATGGAGCGAGCTGCCGGAGGAGGTAGTTGAGGCAAGTACTATCACAACGTTTAAGAAACATTTAGACGGGTACATGGATAGGACAGGTTTAGGTTTGGACAGGGATTGGCTTAGATAGGACATGGACAGGTTTAGAGGGATATGGGACAAATGCAGGCAGGTGGGACACGTTGGCTGGTGTGGGCAAGTTGGGCCAAAAGGCCTGCTTCCATGCTGCAGCACTCTATGTAGCAATGTAACAACATCTTAAGATTTAAAAAATCAAGTCTGCAATTTATCCCATCAGATAAAGCATAAAAAGAAGTTTAATTTGACACCTAATTCATTTTCATATCTTCAGTATTAAGAAAGTTATGACCATTTTCATACTCGGAAATTAGCATCTTGTTCCCCATTGCCTTTCAATTGACTTAATTCAAAAACTGTGATCTAGAACCGTTAAAAGCCTATAACTTTCTTAAAAATTAAGAGAACTCAATGAAATTTTCAATTATAGATTGAAGCATTCTGAAACAAATATGAAACAATCTTACTTGGATGACCTGAAATTAAAGCATAAATTAGTTAGTTATTTAATTGTAGCTAATTACAAAATTCAATGAGTAGATCTAAACATCTATCCATTTCTTAAGAAAAGATAAACTTTTTTTAAATTGCCTAAGTGTCCAAATAACATTCACACAATAATTCCCAATATAACATAATTTTCAAATCTCATTTTTCATGAATTTCTAGGCCAAATGGAAGGAATTTAGTGTTTAATGCCTGTAAATTAATGGCCATTTAAATCAACTAGCGAGTGGGTTTTAGTGGAATGCGGTGGATTGGAACGTTGCGGTTTGCAGTGAAGTCGGAAGGAAAAATACTGTTGGTTCATACATTTTTTTTGGACCCCATTATGCAACATGAAAATATGATTAAAGCCTCCATAAAACCAACTTTTAATATAAAAATAAATTGTGTACCTTTTTTTCTCCCCTACGCAAAATCCTTCCCGTTGTGTCGGTGCTCACGGCTTTTGAAGGTGATTTTTAAATTACTCTGGTTAATAAATAATCTAGCGTAATTTAAAAATACCTTCATGAATGAAATGTCGGAGCGATTTTTCTTCCGCAACGAAATCGCCCGACATTGATTGATTTTCCCAGTCTGCAGAAAAACAGCACTTTAAGCCCGCCCCCCTCTGAAAGGCGCCAAAGTCACGCACACGGGGAGCGGCAAAACTGCAGCGCTGCTCAAGGTAAGTTTTGTAACATACCTACTCTATGGCCCCATGACAATATATCAAGATGGTGAGGCAAATAAGGCAATACTCAAAGTGAGGTAAATTTAAATATAATCTGTGTTAATCTATCTATCTTCTATCTATCTTCTATAGTTTTACTAAAACTCTCATCTTGACCACTTCCGGTTTGCAGTTTTTTTAATTTGCCCAAAAACGGTAACCTACATCGCTAGGATTTTTTGACACCTTACTCACCGTTCTCCTCTGCTCCAAGCACACTAAGTTGTGCTCTGATCGGTGAAATAATAAAGTTATGAAGGTTTAAAGCAGATTGGCCTTCTCGCCTGTCAGTCACCGTGAGGGTAACGGCCCTTCCAGCACCCGCGGCGAAAATCCCCGGAGGTGGGGCTGAGTCCATGAGCAGCGTGCGGGCAGAGAGCCTCTGAGTGAAGTAGGAGTGGGACCGGGAGCTACTGCATGCGGCCGAAAGCTGAAGGTGCGGGGTGAGCAGAGTGCGGGCTGCATCTGCTTGGACCACCTCCCCTTCCCACACACTCCCTTCCCCATCTTCCTCCACCCCCCTCCCCCCGGGTTTAATCCTGACTATGGGTGCTGTCTGTACGGAGTTTGTATTTTCTCCCATGTGGGTTTTCTCCAGGTGCTTCATTTTGCTCCCCCTCTCCAAAGACGTACAGGTTTGTAGGTTAATTGGCTTGGTTGAGTTTAAGTTGTCCCTAGTGCGTAGGATAGTGTTAGTGTATGGAGTAGTAGCTGGTTGGCGCGGTCCCAGTGGGCCGAAGGGCCTGTGTGCACGTTGTATCTCTGAAGTCTAAAGTTGCCGCTTCCCAGGGTCGATATCAAATCAAGTTGAAAATCCCGCATAGACCATTTCGCGTTTAACAAACCAATCTCAAATATCTAACTCGGTGTGCTCCAAATTGCCCATTCCAGAACAACACATTACTTCCTTAGAAAGGTCATTTATAAAATCATGAGAGGAATAGATCAGGTAGATGTTTAAGAAGGAATTGCAGATGCTGGAAAATCGATGGTAGACAAAAGTGCTGGAGAAACTCAGCGGGTGCAACAGCATCTGAGGAGCAAAGGAAATAGACAATGTTTCGGGCCGAAACCCTTCTTCAGACTTCAGCATTCAGGTAGCGCAGTCGCTTGCCGTGTAGGGAAATAGAGGACCAGAAGACATAGGTTTAAGGTGAAGGGGAAAATATTTAATATGAACCTGAGCGGTAACTTTTTCCCACAAAGAGTGGTGGGTGTATGGAACGAGCTGCCAGAGGAGGTAGCTGAGGCAGGGATAATCGCAACTTTTAAGAAACAGTTAGACAGGTACATGGATAGGAACAGGTTTGGAGGGATATGGGCCAAAAGCAGGCAGGTGGGACTAGTGTGGCTGGGACAGCAGAAGGGTTTCGACCTGAAATGCTGCCTATTTTCTTCGCTCCAAAGATGCTGCTTCATCTGCTGAGTTTCTCCAGCATTTTTGTCTACCTTTGTAGCTGGGACATGTTGGCCAATGTGTGCAAGTTGGGCCGAAGGACCTGTTTCCATGCTGTGTCATTGTAACTCTATCTGCAAGATATGCATTTTAGATCCTGCTCATCAAAAGTTCTTTGTAACTGTGCAAGTTCAGAAATAATGCATGCAAGTCATAAATTCCTATAGAAAATATACCTTTTATTACCCATTACAAGTTGTTACAAAAAAGCTTTGATATTGTTTAAAATCACAAAACAATCATTAGGGCCCTGATCTTAACATTTAGAGATACACAGCAATATAGGCTTAAATAATTTTAAATAGTCACCAAGCTTGAAGGGATATGGACCATACGCAGGCAGGTGGGACTAGTGTTGCTAGGACATGTTGGCCCGTGTGTGGGCCAGTGGGGCCGAAGGGCCAGTTTCCACACTCTACCACTCTATGACCAATCAAATTGGTCAGAATCCAGTTGACATCATCAATTCGCCCACTCACGCCAGCAACTGAGGCCAAGAAAAGTCATTACAACGAGCTGTTTAGACAAAAGTCAAACACTTCTGTGCTTTTAGAAACACAAACACAGCTGTTCCATGAAACTGTGGTTTAATAAATACTCCCCTTCTGCTTCTCGTTTGTTCCCGTATGGACCAAAGGCCATTTTGTACATTCTCAGATGGTGAGGATCATGCAAATTCTTTATTCAAATGAATAACACTCATAATCTGAACCTACACACGCTATCCAAATCTACTTGCAAGTGAATGGAAAATAAACCGATCGTTTTGTAATCAGATCCCATCGCCTTCCTGTAAGCCTGGTTCGGGTAAAATAGTGCAACTATTGCAACAATTTCAAAATACTTCACTTCCCTGTCCAAAATGGTGAAATCTTACCGTTAGCAATTGCATTACTAAACCCTGTCCCGGAAAACGTCATAATACCTGAAATTAAAAACCAGGGTGACCACAAAGTCACGAGCGCGGCACGGTGACGCAGCAGTAGAGTCGCTGCCTGACAGCGCCAGAGACCCGGGTTCAATCCCGACCACGGGTGCTGTCTGTACGGATTTTGTACGTTCTCCCAGTGACCGCATAGGTTTCCCCCGGGTGCTCCGGTTTCCTCCCACGCCCCAAAGTCGTATAGGTTTGTAGGCTTTGGTAAAAAATTGTAAATGTTGTCCCTAGTGTGTGTAGGATGGTGCTAGTGTGCGGGGATGGCTGGTCAGTGCGGACTCGGTGGGTCGAGGGGCCTGTTTCCGTGGTGTATCTCTAAACTTAATTCTTCAGTGTTGCGGCAATCTTTAGCCGTCAATAAAAACATTATTAAGGGTGAATCTAAGTCTCTTTAATTCTACATCCCTCCCCCACTGTGACCGCTTTACTTTGACCTCTTATACCGTCTTTAGGCTCCCCGAGCTACATTTTTTGCACAGTCCTGCTTCCCACCGGTCCACCTTGTTAAAAGTGTAGATTAGTCACATGTTGCTCCAGTATACAGGAACATAATGTGCAGAGTAAACCTGTCCAGTTAAGTGACTAATTGAGAAATAGTTCGTTTTGCTTCAATTTGTATTGAAACTAGTTGTATTACAAATTCATGCACTTTAACAGCCAATCCAACCAGAAATGCAGAGTACAATTTCACCACTGGTTTTACACTGTGGTCCTTAATAGTAGTTAAGACTCTATTGTTACAGTTTCATCAAACACCGTTGCAGATGAAGGTTTAAGCTGGTGTCATATTTTTACAAAGTAACCATTTTAAACATTGCATCTTCAGTGCTCTGGGTGGTAAGGCCAAGATCACACAGAAATGATCATTTGTTTTGCAGGCAAAAGAGGAATTAGTCACATGCCTGACTGTTAATGTGTCTGATCACAGGTCTGTCATCCATCATGGCATTTGTCTTCTGCTCGACAAGTTGTCTTTTTGAATGGAAGAGCAGCTTACTCGAGCTTAACAATTACTAGTGAACGATATTATGTAAAGGAGGGGTTGAACACCGTGTTCTAGGAAAGATGCCATCAAGCTGGAAAGGGTGCGGAGGAGATTTACGAGGATGTTGCCAGGACTCGAGGGCCTGAGCTACGGGGAGTTTTGCCCAGAGTAGGGGAAATCGAGAACCAGAGGTCATAGGTTTAAGGCGAGGGGGGAAAAGATTTAATAGGAACCCGAGGGGTAACTTTTTTTTAAAAACACAAAGGGTGATGGGTGCATGGAACGAGCTGCCAGTGGGGGTAGTTGAGGCAGGTATATTCATGACATTTAAGACATTTATGCAAGTACATAGATAGGACAGGTTTGAAGGGTTATGGGCCAAGCGGTAGCAGGTGGGACTAGTGTAGATGGGGCACGTTGGTCAGCATGGGCAAGTTGGGCCCAATGGCCTTTTAGCAGGCTGTATGACTATGAGTGGTCAAAGCTCCTGGTGGGAGATTTTCAGAAGTGATTTCAATCAAAAACTAGTTCTAGCCCTGAAACAAATCTGGTATAAATCACTAAAAAGCAAATATAACATTAGTCGGTAAATTGCATAAATAAATGGCTACTTATGAAGTCTGAATAGCCTGCTGCCTACCTCCACAATTCAATCTGTTAAGGAAAGGGACAGGGGCATTAGTGGGACAGGGGCATTAGTGGGACAGGGGCATTAGTGGGACAGGGGCATTAGGAAGCAGATGAGGAGGAATTTCTTTAGTCAAAGGGTGTTGAATCTGTAGAATTCATTGCCACAGACGGCGGTGGAGGTCGTCAATGGATATTTTTTTAAGACGGCCGTTGACGGATTCTTGATTAGTACAGGAGTCAGGGGTTATGGGGAGAAGGCATATAAGCATGGGGTTGACAGGGAGAGATAGATCAGCCATGATTGAATGGCAATTTAGACTTGAGGGGCCGAATGACCTAATTCTGCTCCAAGAACTTATGAAAACGGCCAGATCTTGAGGCAATTGTTTACAGGCGTTTGTAGTTCCCAAGGTGTACTCCACAATTGGGGCATCTGTGTTGCACATCCTGGAGGCTATCCACACAAAATGGGATCAGGCAGCAGCCAAGCATACACCTGGCAAAAGACAGAAATGTTACACAATTAGTCAAATTAATTAGGTCAGGTGGCATTATAAAGATTTGAGTAAAGTTGACACTATGGAAATGTAAACCATTTTGAATCGGCACATTCATTGAAATAAGAAAAATAATCCAGTCGCCCAAGCTACTGGGCGACACAGTGGCGCAGCGGTAGAGTTGCTGCCTTGCATCGCCAGAGACCCGGGTTCGATCCTGACTACGGGTGCTGTCTGTACAGTGTTTGTATGTTCTCCCAGTGATCTGCATGGGTTTTCTCCGGCTGCTCCGGTGTCCTCCCACACTCCAAAGATGTACAGGTTTGTAATTTACTAGTCTTGGTGTCATTGTCAATTGTCCCTGGTGTGTGTCGGATAGTGTTAGTGTGCGGGGATCGCTGGTCAAGGCAGACTCGATGGGTCACAGGGCCCGTCTCTGCGCTGTGTCTCCAAACTAAACTAAAGAACTAAAGTATGAGTGCAAACTAAAGCTAGTCACAGAGTGCTGGAGTAACTCAGCAGGTCAGGAAGCATCTCTGGTGTAAAAGGATGGGTGACTTCATGTTGGGATCCTTCTTCAGGTGCTCCCTCACCTGCTGAATTACTCCAGTACTTTGTGCCTATCTTTGTTGTAAACCAGCAGTCGACATGTGTTCAAACTACCCTGGCACTCCATCCACATCAGCCTGGCAATGCTCTCACTTCTGCCATAGTGAAACAGGTATTGGAATTTCACACAGAGAGTTGTGCGTCTGTGGAATTCTCTGCCTCAGAGGGCGGTGGAGGCCAGTTCTCTGGATGCTTTCAAGAGAGAGCTAGGTAGGGCTGTTAAGCATAGTGGAGTCAGGGGATATGGGGAGAAGGCAGGGACGGGGTACTGATTGGGGATGATTAGCCATGATCATGTTGAATGGCGGTGCTGGCTCGAAGGACCGATTGGCCTACTCCTGCACCTATTGTCTATTGAGGCTGAAAACAGTAACATCCAGGTTCAGGAGCAGCCTCTTCCCTCAAGCTATTGAACACTACAAACTCAAACTAAACTCCGAACTACAAACTATCAGGGTTGCACTAAGGACTCTGGGGCTGTGTTTTGTTTTTGCACTATATTGGGTTTTCTTTAAATTTATTGAACCTTTTAGTTTGTGGTGTTATCTATCGAGTGCTGCAGGAAAGAATGTGCAGGAAGGAACTACAGATGCTGGTTTACACCGGAGATAGACACAAAATGCTGGGGTAACTCAGCGGGACAGGCAGCAACTCTGGAGAGAAGAAATGGGTGACGTTTCGGGTCGAGACCCTTCTTCAGTTACTCCGCCATTTTGCGTCTATCTTCACAAGAAAGAATCATATCGTTCACATTTTGGGACATCTGACACGAAAACACTCTCCACCCTTGAAAATGGAATCCTACATTTGGCTGTGAATTTTAACAATTACTCATGGCCGCACAGATACATGGATGAGTACAATTAATCTCAGCATTTATTGGCTAGTGGGGCCTACGTTACAGCAGGGCTTAAGAAAAAGCTTCTTCCCAGTAATCATTGGGCTTCAGATGGAATTCATTGCCTGTGGAGGCCAAGTCAATGGACATTTTTTAAGGCGGAGATTGACAGATTATTCATTAGTCGGGGTGTCGGGGGTTATGGGGAGAAGGCAGGAGAATGGTGTTGTGAATGAAAGATAGATCAGCCATGATTGAATGGCGGAGTAGACTTGGTGGGCCGAATGGCCTAATTCTGCTCCTGTAACTTGTGAACACCCAATTACTGCACAACGCTAACCATCACCTCGGCAACTGTGATCGTCTATGGACTGTTTTAGTTGTACTACGGATTTTAGCCTTGATTAACTAGTATTACAGTGATTAATTTGTTGGATTATTTATCACTGTATATTTGTGAGTCATTGCATTAACAGGCCCATTTTTAACTGCTGTAAGAATCTACTTTAGTTTAGAGATACAGCACAGAAACAGGCCCTTCGGCCCACCGAGTCCGTGGGACCAGCGACCCCCCCCCTACACTGGCACGATCCTATACACTAGGGACAATTTGGAGTGTGAAAATATCAGAGCATCCGGGAAAACCCCACCCGGTAATGGGGAGAACATGCAATCTCCGTACAGGCAGTACCCCGTAGTCAGGATCGAACCTGGGTCTCCGGCGCTGCACTCCACGATATCACAGCACGGAATGAATGGAGCCCTTCCCACATCGCAATCACCTTTCATGAGGAATTAGTAATCACATCGACCTGCTTTATTCCCAGATCCTCCTTTTTGGGCGCTTGCTATATTTCTTCAACGTTTTTCTTTCGTCTAGAGATACAGTACGGAAACAGGCCCTTCGGCCCACCGGGTTCGCGCCGAACAGCGATCCCCGCACATTAACACCCACTAGGGACAATTGTTACATTTACCAAGCCAATTAACCTACAACCTGTACGCCTTTGGAATGTGGGAGGAAACCGAAGATCTGGGAGAAAACCCATGCAGGTCACGGGGAGAACGTACAAACTCCGTACAGACAGCGCCCGTAATAGGGATCGAACCCGGGTCTCCGGCGCTGCATTTGCTGTAAGGCAGCAATTCTACCGCTGCGCCACCGGGACTGCCCTCTCCGTGAGTGCTCTTTCTTTACACAGGGGGTGGTGAGTGCCTGGAACGCTCTGCCCGGGTGATTGTGGAGGCAGATACAATAGTGCCGTTGAAGAGACATGGACATGCAGGGACATGGATTATTTGCAGGCAGACAGGAGTTGGTCTTGGCATCAGACATTGTGGGCCAAAGGGCCTGTTCCTGTGCTGTAATGTTCCATGTACTATGTACACCGCAACCAATTGTGGGAAGCGCAAGAGGAGAGGAAAGGAAATGACTAAATCCATTCAAAGGGAACTCCCCTCCATTTCAAACAAAATAATCTTTCCAGGAAATGGACATTTTCAAACAAATTAGCTGTGGTCGTGGTAACTTTCAATAGAATGCTACACTCCATTGGCAGCATGTAGTATCGAGTGACTGCGTTAATCAGAATCAGAAGAATCAGAATGCCTTTTATTGTCACTATACACATGTACAATGAGATTAAAAGCTACTTCTACTTAGTGCAAAAACAGGGGGAAAAAAGGGGGGATAAGGTGCACAGTTTCTGCAGCAATATATACATATCTATAAAAAGACAATGGATAAATAGAATGTATAAATAGGATTCCTATATCCAGTATGGGTTATTGCACATATTAGAAATTAGTTACAGTACAAATTACAGTAGGTTGATAGATGAAAGTCCAGGGGGGTTAGGCTGTGAAGTCAGTGCATGTGTGAGTTCAGGGAGATAATGGATTTTGGAAAGAAACTGTTCTTGAGTCTATTTGTCCTTGTGCTGATGCACCTATAGCGCCTCCCTTAGGGTAGCAGGTTGAACAGGCCAAATGCAGGATGGGAGCTGTCCTTGATAATGTTCTTCGCCCTGCTGAGGCAGCGGGAGGTGTAAATGGTTCAGGTTTCACTCAACGTGACCCAGTCTAACACAACACATTGACACCCTTAGAATTACTGCCTCAGCTCCTGCGATCTAGGAGGATCCTACGAGGATGTTGCCAGGACTAGAGGGTCTGAGCAACAGGGAGAGGTTGAGAAGGCTGGGACTCTATTCCTTCGAGCACAGGAGGATGAGGGGTGATCTTATTGAGGTGCCTAAAATCATGAGAGGAATAGATCGGGTAGATGTACAGAGTCTCTTGCCCAGAGTAGGGGAATCGAGGACCAGAGGACATAGGTTCAAGTCAAGTCAAGTTTATTCGTCACATACACATACGAGATGTGCAGTGAAATGAAAAGTGGCAGTGCTAGCGGAATTTGTGCAAAAAATCAAACAGACTACAAACATAATGGAACAGTTGAAGTTAAAGGGGAATAGAAATTTGAGGGGTAACTTTTTCTACACAAAGGGTGATGGCTGTGTTGAACAAACTGCCAGAGCAGGTAGTTGAGGCAGGTACTATCCCAACGTTTAAGAAACCGCACAGGTTTGCAGGGATATGGACCAAGCACAGGCAGGTGGGATTCTTGCAGCAGGGACATGTTGGGCGGTGTGGGCAAGTTGCGCCAAAGGGCCTGTTTCCACACAGTATCACTCTAACCTACCCTCCGCTGTGTGGAGATTGCACGACCCCCCCCCCCCCTCAAATCCTGAGGGCTTTCTCCAGGTGCCCTGGTTGCTGCTAGAGACACAAAGGTCTGATTGAATAATTGGCCACTGAAAGTTGCCCCTGGTGTGTAGTACGTGCTAGAATCAGGGGAGCTGATGAGAATGGGAGGAGAAAATGGGGAGGAGGGTACCTGGGCGTTTTATGGTTGGTCTGGGCTTGGTGGGCTAAAGGGTCTACTTCCGTGATGTACAATGGTGGCACGGTGGTGCAGCGGTAGAGATGCTGCCTTACAGCGAATGCAGCACCGGAGGCCCGGGTATGATCCTGACTGCAGGTGCTGTCTGTACGGAGTTTGTACGTTCTCCCCATGACCTGCGTGGGTTTTCTCCAAGATCTTCGGTTTCTTCCCACACTCCAAAGTCATACAGGTGTGCAGGTTAATTGGCTTGGTAAATCTAAAAATTGTTCCTGGTGGATATAGGATAGTGTTAATGTGCGGGGATTGTTGGTCGGCGTTGACCCAGTGGGCCGAATGGCCTGTTTCCGCACTGTATCCCTAAACTAAACAATTCTACGATTGGTACTATACCAGTCAAGTGCTTTGTAATTCTCTGCCACAGAAGGCAGTGGTGGCCAATTCACTGGATGTTTTGAAGAGAGAGTTAGACTTAGCTCTTTATGCAAATGAAATCATAGAAACATAGAAAATAGGTGCAGGAGTAGGCCATTCAGCCCTTCGAGCCTGCACCGCCATTCAATATGATCATGGCTGATCATCCAACTCAGTATCCCGTACCTGCCTTCTCTCCATACCCCCTGATCCCCTTAGCCACAAGGGCCACATCTAACTCTCTCTTAAATATAGCCAATGAACTGGCCTCAACTACCTTTTGTGGCAGAGAATTCCAGAGATTCACCACTCTGTGTGTGAAATGGACATCAAGGGACATGGAGAGAAAGCAGGAACGCGGTACTGATTTTGGATGATCATCCATGATCAAATTGAATGGTGGTGCTAGCTTGAAGGGCCGAATGGCCTGCTCCTGCACCTATTTTCAATGTTTCTATTATCAAACAAGGCAAAAGACAAGCTTCAGTGTGGACATTTCCAAATCCGCATCACACTCCATTCTCTGATTAATGTCCAATTGATCGATCATTTTTAGTCCAATTTAATCACTCGATTTCTATAATCTTGACCCATTGTCAAGGTAGTGTCTACTTTATCGGTTGTCAGTGACTAATGTTCAAAGCCTCGAGGTGGACGATTGTAATTGAGTACTTTTTTCATCAACTTTGTTCCAAATGCCTTACCCTCTTATGGTGAGACCAACTCTGAGATCTAGATGTGTTGGAAGGACCTGCAGATGCCGGTTTAAACTGAAGATAGACACAAAAGGCTGGAGTAACTCAGCGGAACATGCAGCATCTCTGTTTCACTCATTATCACCTTGCCCACAGCCAACAATAGACCATTGTGGGCTCCACTTTTCCTCGATCATCGTTGCTGGCTTTGATTTGTCCTTTTGCATACCATTCATTAATTTGTTCTTTGTATGTTTTCATATCTCACGTTTTCCCCTCTCCTGACTCCCAGTCTGAAGAAGGGTCTCGACCCGAAGCGTCACCCATTCCTTCTATCCAGAGATGCTGCCTGTCCCGCTGAGTTACTCCAGCATTTTGTGTCTGTCTGAGATCTAGATGTTCTTGGATTTAGCAACTTTAGAATGGAGGCCAAAACCAACTCCAAAATGTGTCAAATGTTGGCGGGTTGGCACGGTGGCGCAGCGGTAGAGTTGCTGCCTTACAGTGCCAGAGACCCAGATTTGATCCCAACTACGGACACTGTCTGTATGGAGTTTGCACGTTCTCCCCGTGACCGTGTGGGTTTTATCCAGGTGCTCCGGTTTCCTCCCACTCTCCCAAAGACGTACAGGTTTGTAAGTTAATTGGCTTCAGTAAAAATTGTAAATTGTCCCTAGTGTGTGTAGGATAGTGTTAATGTACAGGGTGATCGCTGGTCGGCGGGCAGAAGGGCCCGTTTCCGTGCTGTATCTCGAAAGTCTAAAAAGTACAACAATCCTTGTGAATGAAGAGATCTGTGACGGATGCCAGTCAAAGGCTGGGCTCCTCGAAGAGACTCGCCTCCTGATTCCCAAACTCAGAGCAGAAACACAACACTCTTCTCCTTCCCGGACAAGTGATGCTCCAGCTAAACTGGCAGCACGAACCATCCCTGGTGGACCAGTCTCGAGGATTCTGGACCTTCACTCCTTACAGCCCACTTATCCTACACACTAGGGACAATTTACACTTTTCAGAAGCCCAATTAACCTATAGTCCTGCACGTCTTTGGAGTGTGGGAGGAAACTGGAGCACCCAGTGAAAACCCACAAGGTCACATGGAGAACATACAAACTCCGTGCAGACAGCACCCGTAGCCAGAATCGAACCTGGGTCTCTGTGCTACAAGGCAGCAACTCTACCGCTGCGCCACCGTGCTGCCCCAAAGTCAGCAAATGCCAGGAATGTGGAATGGTTAGTAAAGGGCCTGTCCCACTTTCCCCGAGTTACTCACGAATTCCCCTCGATTCAAACTCGGAGATGCCAGCCGTAGGTATTCGGGGCTATTTATTTTTACTCCTGGACATTTTTCAACATGCTGAAAAAACGTCCCGACCTACCTGATGCCCCGAGTACCTACGGCTGGCATTACGAGCCACTACGAAATATCTATGGTCTCCTACGACCTCGCTACGGACATTCTCCGAGTTTGAATCAAGGGAAATAACTCGGGAGAATTCGTGAGTAACTCGGGAAAGTGGGACAGGCCCTTAACGTTGCCAAAATGAACATGCGACACAAAACGTGCTTGCCCCTGTTGGAATGCTACCACACCAGCTCATCAGGAGCAAACCCAGCATCCCACAATAACATTCAACAGGGGTTCCCAACCTTTTTCGTCCCATTTACCCCGGGCAACTTTAATAGCACATAACAATGTTATTTCACTTATTTATGAACTGATGATTAACAGATACCGGTATACCAGAACCAAACACAGTCAGTCAATGAGCAAAAATATGTACAAATCCAGAATCAACAGATTTACCCACTGGGTAGGCGAAATTTACCCCCGGGGGGTAAATTTATCCCAGGTTGGGAACCCTTGACTTAGAATTAGCCAGGGGCAGAGAGAGTTTAGAGTTTATCTTGTCCTTGTGTTTTTTTTTTAAACAAAGTCATTTATTTTAAAACATCTTTCTAACTTAACATAGGTGATTTAACCCTTTTCTACTTGGCTATTGAGCCAAAGAGGTGCCATCTTGGTTTAGTTTTATTTAAGGGCCTGTCTCACATGGCGATTTTTTTCGGCGACTGCCGACATTATATCAGTGTTGTTAAAAGATTTTGAACATTTCAAAATCCAGCGGCGACAAAAAAAATGTTGCGACTCATGAAAAAACATCGCACGTCATAACGCCGTAAATTTTTCGGTGACCTGATACGACAGTCAATGATGCCGGCAGTCGCCAAAAATAAATAAATCACCAATCGGGTCAGGCCCGTTAGTTTATTGTCACGTCTCCAGAAGTGCAGTGAAAAGCATTTGTTGCGTGCTATCGAGTCAGCAGAAAGATAATGCATGCATTACAATCGAACCATTCACTGTGTACGTGTACATGATCGAGGGAATAACCTGAATAACGTTTAGTGCAAGATAAAGCCAGTAAAGTTCGATCAAAATTAGTCCGTGGGCCTCCATTGAGTAGATGGCAGTTCGGGACCACTGTCTAGATGTTGTTGTTGATATGGTTCAGTTTCCAGTTGCCTTGACGTTGTGTTTAACAGCATTTCTACCTGTGTCAGACTACTTCATTTATATTTCTGCTGGCATTGATTTACACTAAAAAATATTTTAGAAATAATATATTAAAGCAAGCAGAGCTCGAATCACAATTAAAAAAAAAAAAATTGATATGCATGTATAACGAAGGGCACACTTCATCAAAGTTTAACATTTGTAACTTTGTTGGCGGCAATATGTGGCGACACTTGCGTATTGCAAAACATAACTGTTCACTGTAGCCAGGTACCCTCGGTACGTGTGGGCGGCACGATTTCACAGCGGTAGAACTACTGCCTTAGAGCGCCAGGGACCCCGGTTCGATCCCGACTACGGGTGCTGTCGGTACGGAGTTTGTTACTTTCTCCCGCGTGGGGTTTCTCTGACAGCTTTGGTTTCCTCCCACATTCCAAAGATGTACAGGTTTGCAGGTTAACTGGCTTGGTATAAGTGTAAAAAAAACAATTGTCCCTAGTGTGTGTAGGGCAATGACAATGTGCGGGGATCGCTGGCCGGCGCGGACTCGGTGGGTCTGTTTCCACACTGTATCCTTAAACAAAACTAAATTTGGGCCAATTGTGTTTATGTCGTGACTCAGAGAGTTCTCTTTAATTCCATTCCCCCTTATACTTCCCTGTAACCTACTCTCCTACCCGTGCATGTTCACAACCCTATGAATCGCCAACCCTCGCACCGGTACAGCTCGGCATTTAACACAATCATCCCCTCCAAGCTGGTTACCAAACTCGCAGAACTGGGTCTCTGCGCATCCCTCTGCAATTGGATCCTCGACTTCCTCATCCACAGACCAGTCTGTTCGTATTGGTGGAAATGTGTCACACTCGATAACAATCAGCACGGGAGCACCTCAAGGCTGCGTGCTCAGCCCCCTGCTGTACTCACTCTATACTCATGACTGCATAGCCGGTCATAGTGCGAACTCCATCATCAAGTTCACTGACGACACCACTGTTGTGGGACGTATCACTGATGGCGATGAGGCAGAGTATAGAAGAGAGATCGAGCAACTGTCCATATGGTGCCAGCACAACAACCTGGCCCTCAACACCAGCAAAACCAAGGAACTGATTGTAGACTTTGGAAGGAGTAGGATGGGGACCCACAGTCCTGTTTCTATCAACGGGTCGATGGTTGAAAGGGTCAAGAGCTTCAAATTCCTGGGAGTGCACATCTGTGAAGATCTTTACTCGTCCGAGAACACAGATGCAATTATTAAGAAAGCTCATCAGCGCCTCTACTTCCTGAGAAGATTACGGAGAGTTGGTCTGTCAAGGAGGACTCTCTCTAACATCTACAGGTGCACAGTAGAGAGCTTGCTGACCAGTTGCATCGTGGCTTGGTTCGGCAACTTGAGTGCCCTGGAGTGGCAAAGACTACAAAAAGTAGTAAACACTGCCCAGTCCATCATCGGCTATGACCTTCCTTCCCTTGAGGGGATTTATCGCAGCCGCTGCCTCAAAAAGGCTGGCAGCATCATCAAGGACCCACACCGTCCTGGCCACACACTCATCTCCCTGCTACCTTCAGGTAGAAGGTACAGGAGCCTGAAGACTGCAACAACCCGGTTTAGGAATAGCTACTTCCCCACAGCCATCAGGCTATTAAACTTGGCTCGGAACTCTGAACATTAATATCAAATCATTGCACATCAACTGTACAACGAAATTTCATGTGCATCCCCTTCAATGGTAAACAATAAAAGACACAGGATAAAAAGATTAAAACACAACACAAACAACCATTTACTCTCACATTTACTACAAGATCATTGCATAAAATAAGTAATAGATAATTAAAAAAATGCACATTATATTGCACATTCTAGCAGACAAATTTTTATATGCACCCCGAATTGTGTAGTGTTGCCCGTAGTGTTATCTGTTTGAGTTAAGTTCTCTAATGGCACGTGGGTAGAAACTGTTAGTTAGTCTGCAAGTGCGGGCCTTCAAAGACCCGTATCGCCTCCCAGAGGGCAGCAGAGTGAAAAGGTGGTTGGCAGGGTGGGATGAGTCCTGTGTGATGTTTGTCGCCCGGCATAAACATCGGGCCTTGTAAATGTCTTCCAGGGAGGGTAGTTGAGTGTTTGTGATGCTCTGTGCTGTTTTAATAACCCTCTGTAGTGCCTTCCTTCCAGCCACAGTGCCGCTAGCAAACCACACCAGGATGCCATAGGAGAGGATGCTTTCCACGGCGCACCGGTAGAAGGACAGCAGCAGCTGCTGTGAGACGTTTGCTCTCCGCAGAGTCCTCAGGAAATATAGCCGCTGCTGTGACTTCTTTACGAGAGTGATGGTGTTCACTGTCCATGTGAGGTCCTGGGAGATGTATGTGCCCAGAAACTTAAAGTCAGTGACTCTCTCCACCATGTCTCCTTTGATGTAAAGAGGAGCAGGTTCTTCTCTCCTCCTCCTGAAATCAATAACCAGTTCTTTTGTTTTGGTTGAGTTGAGTGCCAGGTTATTGTTCGTGCACCAGACAGTCAGTTTTTGGACTTCATCTCTGTAGGCAGACTCGTCATTGTTATTTATCAGCCCCACCACAGTCGTGTCATCTGCAAACTTAATGATCCGGTTTGTGCTGTGTGTCGGTGTGCAGTCATGAGTATATATTGTGTAGAGTATAGGACTCAGCACACAGCCTTGTGGCGCCCCTGTGCTGAGCGTCAGGACTGGGGAGTGATTGGACCCTATCCTGACAGTCTGTGGGCGATCTGTTAAGAAGTCCTTGATCCATCTGCATGTGTTGGCATTTACACCCAGGTCAAAGGTCAAAGACCCGTATCGTTAGTATCAATATCCCTCCATCTGTTAGTTGCACTTTATTAATTTTTTAATTCATGTGTGTATTTACGTATATAATTGTAGTCAATGCCTACTAGGTTCTGTTTTGCTGTGCAAAGAAAGAATTTCATTGTCCTGTCAGGGACACATGACAATAAACTCTTTTGACTTTGACTTTGAGTATCATTCATTCCATCATTCATTCATAAAGTATGATTCATTCATCCTTTTGCATTGCAGATTAGGAAGACTGGAAGAATTACTACCTACCCGACCAGGAAGAGACCTCCAACACTAAGCCATGTCAGTGCTCCAGGCGTGTGGTTGACTTGCGTCAGCACCATTTGGTGACAGGATGGACAGGTTGTCTGCACCGGCTGAGGACCGAGGTTCAGAGATGGCCGCACATACACCGACTGCACCACTAAGAGAAGGAGAGGAAGATGGTGAGAGAACATCACACAGAGTATAGTGTGGTACTCTCGGCCACATAAGGCAGTGGAG
Source organism: Raja brachyura (assembly GCA_963514005.1). The sequence goes on from OY740801.1 coordinate 10,661,191, forward strand.
GCCAATTCACTGGATGTATTCAAGAGAGAGTTAGATTAGTTATAATGGAATCAAGGGATATGGGGCAAAAGCAGGCACGGGATACTGATTGTGGATGATCAGCCATCATCATATTGATTGGCGCTGCTGGCTCGAAGGGACGAATGGCCTACTCCTGCACCTATTTTCTATGTTTCTATGCAAATGGGATGAGAGAAGTCCGCGTTGATCACAAACATTGGACTGGAGTGTTGCGGTCTTCTGATGTGGAACGGGTTTGTGAGGATGAGAAGATGCAGCGTGGCCTGGAGCTGGGTCGCCATTTTGGAAACTCCAATCCAACATTGACATACCTGGATGTAAGATACAAACCTCATCAAACCACACGAAAGCTAACAGCTGCCTTGTCCAGTTGCAACGTACTCAATACAAGAGCTTTCATAGACCAACACAAGAACAGGCCCTTCGGCCCACAATGTCCATGCCAAACACGATGCCAAGATGAGCTCATCTCCCCAGCCTGCACGTGATCCATCCCCGCCATTTCCTGTACATCCATGCCCTGGGGACAATTTACAATTTTTACCAAAGCCAATTAACCTACAAACCTGCTCGTCTTGGGAGTGTGGGAGGGAACCGAAGTTCCCGGAGAAAACCCACAAGGTCACAGGGAGAACGTACAAACTCCGTACAGACAGCACCCATAGTCAGGATCGAACCCAGGTCCCTGGCGCTGTAAGGCAGCGACTCCTTGTTACTCCTTGATTGACGATCTGCCAATCAACTGCCCCCCCCCCCCCCCCTCACTTATATCCACCCATCACTTCCCAGACTTTGTCCTGACCCAGCCTCTGTTCCAGCTTCATCCACTGGAATTAGTCTGAAGGGTCCTGACCCAAAGTCACCTATTCATGTCTGACATGCCCAGTTACTCCAGCACTTTTGTTTTGCAAATCAGCATCTGCAATTCCTTGTGTCTGCCCATCTAAAACCATGTTAAATACCACTATCGTATTTGCTAATTGCAATAAGTGTAAATTGTCCCTAGTGCGAGTAGGATGGTGTTAATGTGTGGGGATCACTGGTCGGCGTGGACTGGATGGGCCAAAGGGCCTCTTCCCATGCTGTATCTCTCTAAACTAAGATAAGCCGAGCTATAAACTAAACCAGAGGACATAGCTTTAAAGGAGAAAGAAGCACCATTTAAAGAAAGTGCGCAGGGCGAGTTTTGTTTTCATTGTTGGCAGTGGATACCTAGAACCCACTGCCAGGGAAGGTGGAAACAGAAATGATAGCGGAGTTCATGGGGGCTTTTCAAGATGCACATCCATATGCAGAGAATGGAGAGATACGGATCACGTGCAGGCAGGTGCGATTAGTTTAATTGGGCATCATGTTCAGCACAGACATTGTGGTCAGAAGAGCCCGTTTCCATCCCATACTATGATCTATAAACTGGGACTCCTGGACAATGGAAGGTCAGTAATAAATACCTTGGCAACCGAGGCACAATTCATGGTGGATGGGTGCCAGGGCATGCATGGAGTATGCTGACCCAAGAGCAAGGCCTTTCCAATCCATCAACCACAGCCAGGAAGCAGCGGGCTGTGATGGAAGAGGAGTTCCCCTTCACGGTACATTGACTTACCCATGGGAGGTTGAGCAACCACGACAGGGTACGAAGGGCCCATTGGAGCTGCCATTGGAGGCCCTGTTGGATAAGGCGGGTTTCCATGGTAACCTGGTGGCTGCACAGATTCATGGTAGGCAGGGGGAGCACTGCTTGTAACCTTCCCCTCCATTGGCTCAGATCACCTGAAGGCACACAAATAAAAAGTGTCTCAAACTTCACAAATCAGTTTAAGACCAGTTTAAATTGAGAAGTTTTCTTTCTTGCTGGGCAACAGAGCACAATTATTCCATGGATGCTGGTCCCCCCACATCATATTCTCATAATAATGAGGCCCTTTGGTCCATCAAATCCGTGCTGGCATCAAGGCACTCTCACTCTCCCACATGCACATCAACTAACTCCACACAGGTTCCCGAATCATTCACTCATACCATAGGTAATTTACAGCGAGTCGTTCACACTCGGACTATCTTTGATCAGACTTTACTGACTTTATCATGTACCAAGCATTATTCACGTTATTCCCTTCATCATATTCAGTTCAGTTTAATTTATTGTCACATGCACCGAGGTACAGTGAAAAGCTTGCGTTGTGCACTAACTAGTCAGCGGAAAGACAATACGTGGTAACAGTCAAGCCATTTACAGTGTATAGATATATGATAAGGGAATAACGTTTAGTGCAAGGTAGCGCCAGTAAAATCCGATCAAAGATAGCCCAAGGGTCACCAATGGGGTAGATAGTAATACTACGCTCTCTCGTGAGGTAGGATGATTCAGTTGTCTAATAACAGCTGCGAAGAAACTTTCTCTGAATCTCAAGGTGTGCGGTTTGAAACCACACATAAAGGAAAAAGACGGCTGGCACAGTTAAGGCAAGTCCTTTAGAGAGCGCAGAGAGAGAGGGGGGGGGGGGAAGACACTTTTAAGAAGCTAGACAACGTTTAGTAATGTTTAGCGGGCATTTAACATTACCGGTCGGTTTACTTACCTTATTTTTCTCAACGAGCTTTACCTTCGACTACCCTCGATTACCTACGAATAACATGCCCACCTACTATGACCTACTCGACTAAACCTACGAATAAACCTACCATGGCGACCTTTCTTTACTCGCGGGCATTTTTCAGCATGTTGATAAATATGCCGTGACCTAGCTGAGGCCTCGATACACGAGGACCACTCTCGAGCATGAAGGAGAGTTACAAAGACCTCCGAGGACCTCGTGTTGACCATGCTGCGAGTACGAGTCGAGGGCAAACTCTTCTAAGCTCGAGATTAGGTCGCCGCAGTGGGACAGGCCCTTCGGGCTGCGACTCGTTCTTGATTCTGCTGCTGGCCTTGCCGAGGCAGCGTGTGGTACATCTGTACGTATCTGTCCACAGCGGATGGCCCGATTGTAATCGTGGATTGTCTTTCTGCAACAAAAGCTTTTCACTGTACCTGCACCCGATAATAAACAAACTTGGGATTGGAGAGCAAGAATAATAGACTTCACTGAGGCGACTAACAGAGTAAACAAACAAATAGACCAATTCATCCAGCAACCAGCATGGATTTGGTAGGGAATGATAAATCAAGCACACATTTAGCTCTTTAGGCCGAATGAAATCAAGGGATATGGGGGAAAAAGCAGGAGTACTGATTTTGGATGATCAGCCATGATCCGGAGCGGGGCCTTACATCACCCGCGCGGCCTCAATGGTCGCAGGACTTGCCATCGCCCGCCGGGGGCTTTAACATCCGGAGAGGATGGAGAGCAGGGGAGAGACAAGACTTTGCTTTCCATCACAGTGAGGAGGAGATTCATTGTGATGGATGTTTGTGTGAATCGAGTTGGTTATGTGTCTTGTAAAAATGGTTCCTTCTTGTTGTATGACTGCAGAAACCAAATTTCGTTTGAACTTCATTTGAGGTTCAAATTACAATAAACAGTATTGTAAAGTATTGTATGATCATATTGAATGGCGGTGCTGGCACGAAGGTCCGAATGGCCTACTCCTGCACCTGCTTTCTATGTTTCTAAGCACTCAGAAGGGCAAATTGTTCAAACAACAGCAGAGGTGCTGTTCAAACACACCACCATTACTAGCTCCTGTGCAATCCCATTCAACTGCAGGCACAAACGGAACCTCCCACTGGGGCATCAGAACCAAATCTACTGCTCCCTTGCTGCAACCCACTGGACATTTGGCCCTCCAAATAGTCCTAACATCTGATGCCTCTTTTCCTTCTCCTGGTGTAAGTTCATAGGTTTTCGGAGAAGAATTAGGCCATTCGGCCCATCAAGTCCACTCTGCCATTCAATCTTCTTCTTTCGTGTGGCGTGCACAGCCTAAAGTTGTTGGACAACTTGTTCTATTTGAGCACATCGTTTGTGCACATCGAGTTGATTGCATTTGCCGAAACAGGGCGGACCACGTGAAGGTTGCAATCTTCCACCCCTGCCATTCAATCATGGCTGATCTATCTTTCCCTCTCAATCCCATTCTCCTGCCTTCTCCTCATTAACCCCCTGACACTCGTACGAATCAGGAATCAGTCAATCGCCGCCTTAAAGCCCTGTCCCACTGTACGAGTTCATTCAAAGAGTTCTCCCGAGTTTGCCTCGATTCGGATTCAGAGATTTACGGTAATGGCCGCTCGCAGGTACTCTGGGCTCTCGTGGACATTTTTCAACATGTTGAAAAATCTTTACGAGTCTTCCCAAGCTTACTGCGTTTCCCGAGTACCTGCCGTTAGCGTTACGAGCAGCTAAGAGACGCCCCGAGCTCAGACGTACCCGCTATGTTCATTCTACGTGCTTGCACAAGTTTGATTTTTTTTTAAACTCTTGAATTACCTCGTACAGTGGGACAGGGCCATTACAAATACCCACTGACTTGGCCTCCACAGCCGTCTGTGACCGCGTCTCGGCCGAAAGCACCTTGCGTTGCAGATTGTGAAGCCGGAGGGAGGCGTGGAGCGGAGAAATAGGTGGGAATCCAATTGTGGCACTGGGGAGGGAAAGTAGGGGGAGGGGGAGAGGGAGGGGGAGAGAGGGGGAGGTGCTCGGTAGAAAAGGGGAGGGGTTTGTGGGGGTTACTTAGTTAGAGGTTACCAAAAATGAGAGAATTCTACATTGATACCGTGTAGGAGGGAACTGCAGATGCTGGTTTATTCCTGTTTTTTGTCTATCTTCAGTGTAACTCAGAGGAACAGGCAGCATCTCAGGAGAGAAAGAATCGGATTGGCTAAAAAAGTGGTTTTGACCCAAAATGTCACCTCTTCCTTCTCTCCAGAGATGCTGCCTGGCCCGCTGAGTTACTCCAGCCTTTTGTGTCTATCTTTTGTCCGATTTTTTAATTCAAATTTTACCTTTATAGTGTCCAGATCCACTTTCAACCCCCAGTCACGCCCTTCGAACCACTGACTGCATCATAGCTTTTCCAGTTACTATTCCAAGCATGAACGGTCAGTTGATCCACAACACCGCACCACTGGTCTCTCCACAACTAATGTTTGAAAGTCAAATCAAACAAAGATAAGCTGACACAATGAACTGAAACCTTGTGGCATTAGTATCCCTGGTAACCACCAACACGGGAAGATTACAGCAGAAAATATTGAAAGCCAAATGAACGAGAAGACATTTGCTTTGTTCTGCAAACCCGCTACAGGGGGGGGGGGGGGGGAACAAGAAATCAATAGGATAAATTGAATTCTAACCCTTTAAAATACACTTCCAAAGTGGGAGGATTCCAAAAATTCTCCAAAGGGGAAATGTGTCTCATTTGAAGAGATTACAGATGCAAGTTGGTTTTCAAATAGAACAGATACTCATGAAAAGCTCTTGATGGCACTGGGCCTCTACTCGCTGGAGTTTAGAAGGATGAGGGGAAACCTCATTGAAACTTACCAAATAGTGAAAGGCTTGGATGTGGAGAGGATGTCTTCTCTAGTCGGAGAGTCTAGGGCTAGTCAAAAGGCTGTGGAGGCTGTCAGTGGCTATAGATAGATTCTTGATTCGTAAGGCTATCAGGGTTCATCAGGAGAAGGCAGGAGAGATAGATCAGCCATGATTGAATGGCGGAGTAGACCTGATCTGGCCCAATTCTGCTCCCATCACTTATGAATACCCACAAAAGAAACGTAGAAAACATAGAAAAATAGGTGCAGGAGTAGGCCATTCAGCCCTTCGAGCCAGCACCACCATTCAATATGATCTTGGCGGATCATCTAAAATCAGTAGCCTTTTTCCCCCATATTCCTTGATTCCTTTAGCCCCAAGAGCTAAATCTAACTCTCCCTTGAAAACACAACATACTGAGAAAACGTAGCAGGCCAGCAGATGTGAGGCTTGATAATTGTCACTCTATCTATTCACCACGTATCTCGGCTCGCTTGCCAACTCTCGGCATCTTGACCCGCTGAGTTCCTGCAGCATTGTGTGTCTATCTTGGCTGCTTTCCTTGGGATCACTGTTGCCATTTTTGAGAGACGTGATGAACAAAAATAAATAAATTTAGCTATCTGATTGCACTCACGCTCAGCAGCTCATGACTGCGGTTAGATTCACACCGTCAGAGGTTTGTGGGTTAGATCCCCAACTCCAGGTACTGGGGAACCAAACTGATATTCAATTGCAACAGACAAAATAATAAACATCTTACCTAGTTTTTTAAATCGCAAATCGTTGAGAGATTATTATTGTGTACAAATTGGCTGCTGCACTTCCTTGAAGACAGGCTCTAGACTAAAAAGATCACCTATTCATGTTCTCAATAGAGATGCTGCCCGACCGGCTGAGTTACTCCAGCACAGTGTGTCCTCGAGATCATGTTTATTCCACTATGATTTGACTCAGCTTTGTCGAATTACATGCTATGCCCAACTAAAAAATGGACCTACAAAGGTGCAGCAAAAAAACATGTCATTGTTCTGTGTAGGAAGAAAATGCAGGTGGTGGTTATACACTATATACTGGATTAACTCTGGAGAGAAGGAATGAGTGACCTTTCGGGTCAAGGCCCTTCTTAAGACACATCTACAACCATAGAAGGACCCAGGCCTTCCATAGAAGTGCAGTTGACCATGTAAGATGGCTATTTATATCAGTAAAGGGCCAGTCCTACCAGCATCCGACTGCATGCGATGAACGCGATCAAACTAGAAGCAGGGGCCGCGCGGGGGTCGGGTGATCCCCTGTACAGGGCCGTTCCCACCTGCATGCGGCAAGTGCAACCAAACTGCAGCAAGGGCCGCGCGGAGGTCGGGTGAGTGGCGCAACGTGGCGCAAAGTGAGGCAAACTTGGAGCGAAGTCTTAAGGCAAGTTCGCCAGGACAGAGAGGGGCACACAGAGAGGGGCACAGAGGCACACACACAGAGGGCCACGGAGCCACACACATAGAGGGTCACGGAGGCACCTACAGATAGGTTCACGGAGGCACAACGTCGTGACGGTGTGTAATGCGTCGAGGCGACTGCGAGCCGACAAGCCGTTGCCGCGCGGAATTTTCTAACATAGTCGGTTCTTCGGAGCCCCGCGCGATGTCGGGACGAATTCCGCACAATTCCGCGCGGCTCCGGCGATCGAAGTGGGACCGGCCCCGCGACGCTGGACGGCTCAAGCGACCACGTTAGGTCGCGCTCATCGCATGGAGTTGCATGCTTGTAGGACAGGCCCTTTACTGTGTGGAATTTCAGTATAGTTGCCTGAAGCAGAAGTCCCACGGCTAATGGCTTCCCCAATTGCACTCACCATTGCTTGCCCCCTCTCAGACTCTGCTGGAAGTCCTGACTTCCACACTGTCCGACATTCACATTGAGAGATCTGGACTTGAACTCATGTTCAGTGGGCCATGAGCCCAGAGAGAGAGAGAAGGGCAAGAAATAATTCGATTATTCCATTCCATAGGATGATTAAACACTCTTGGCTCCAAGTGCAATTAAAAAAAATGAAATAATTGAATACATTTCTTGTTCTTGTTAACTATTCTTGTTAACTTGTTTGAATATGAGCTCAGAAAAAAACAACGTGCGTTACATACCAAAATGCTGGAGATGGGTACTTAGACCAAATACATGTACGTTGAGTGTTTCACTGGGTCTTATCGCACAGTTGTTTGCATGTGTTACCCATTCTAGATTGGAACAGATTCAGCACGCGAGCAATTGCAACTTTAGGCAGCCTGCCATGCGGAAATAAAACACCTTTGAAGATTGTATCAACTAAACAAATGCACAATGTTTGGCAAACAGAAAACAAAAAGAAGGAAAACAAAATACAATAACTTGGACTGAATGCTCAGGATGTGGAACCGCAAGATTCAAGACCAAAGCTGAAAATTCAGTAATTGGTCAGGGGGTGGAATTCTTTGAATTTATGGCACGTCAAACTATGAGTATTGCCAAACTAATGCTACCTCAAGCTTTCAGTTGTACCGCAGTGTATAAACTACAGCAACTTATTCTAACATTCAACAGCCCAGAGCAGGATAAAAGCAGGATTTAAAATCGGTTAAATCAAACAAACTTTAACCACAGTCTGAAGAAGGGTCTCGACCCGAAACGTCGCCTATCTCCTTCGCTCCTTAGATGCTGCTGCACCCGCTGAGTTTCTCCAGCTTTTTGTGCAACCCCCCTTTAATCTAGTTAATTTAGGTCAGTTTTAGTTTAGAGACACAGCGCGGAAGCGGGCCACCGAGTCCACACTGACCAGCGATCTCCGCACATTGACACTATCCTACACATACTGGGTGAAAATTTACATTTATACCAAGCCAATTAAGCTACAAAACTGTATGGTTTTGGAGCGGGGGACGAAACCGACGAACTTGGAGAAAACCCACGCACGTCACGGGGAGAACGTACAAACATTCAAGAGAATCCATTTCAGATACAGGCAAGGAGTTGTTTGAGGTTCCGAACCTTTAGAAATCTGTACCTTAAAAGGAGATATGAGGAAAAAGCAGGAACGGGGTACTGAGTTTGGATGATCAGCCATGGTCATATTGAATGGCGGTGCTGGATCGAAGGGCCGAATGGCTTACTCCTGCACCTATTTTCTATGTTTTCAAGTTCCTATGAGAAGCAACCATTGAACACACACACGAAGGCAAAGCAGGAGTAGGCCACTGGCCACCACTAGTCAATATGGTCTTATCAGATCTACCTCAGACCTCATCGATAGAATGAGCACATGGAAATCTCAAGAGTTAGGAGAAGCAAAGAGATAAATTGAACTGAAATCCCAGGTCAGAAGAGTTTCGATCGTACTGAAGTTCACACGATATAGGAGTAGAATTGGGCCATTTCTCAGATATGCGGTAGAGATGGTCAACAGCTCCAAGTTCCTTTGCATCCATATGACCAACATCCTAACTTGGTGGGGCATGGGGACGGAAATTACCGCCCCCCCCCCATCCCATGTTTTGAGAGGTGGGGGACAATACCCCTCCTATGATTCGTAATCCGGATTTTGAAATTTGGTGAAAAAAAATCTATTAAAATTACCGCTTTCTGTCGAACAGTGGGGGTGTCACGGTTAAGCGTTTGTTAAATGTCACTATTAACATCATATTAACACGATGTGTAAAGTCCCTCATTCAGTCACTCATGTTATTTAGTATGTTTTTCCCATCTCGCCCCCCCTCCAAGGTTGGTTCTTCTGTTTGCCTTTATTTGCTTCAGTTTTATTTGTTTGTGTTATTTATCATATTATAGCTTTTGAAACTGTGTCTCTGTGCTCCAGATGGAATTCATTGCCACAGATGGCAGTGGGGGCCAAGTCCCAAAATTTCACCCATTCCTTCTCTCCAGAGATGCTGCCTGTCCCACAGACTTACTCCAGAATTTCGTGTGTATTCTCAGTTTAAACCAGCATCTACAGTTCCTTCCGACACAAGGCTGGAAGTTTCATCAAGGAAACCTGCCACCCTGGCCATTCCCTTTGCTGTCTATCTGCTGGGAGAAAGTACAGGATCTTAAAGAGCCCTGCAATGAGACTCCTGAGAAAATCTCTTTGGCATCCACTTCCTGGAGGTTCTGACATACTCCCAACCATTTCATTTGGTTCTAACTCATACTCACAACCATCTAATTATAGTTTCATTTTTTTTGTACTTGGATTGCACAATCTTGCACAATTCTGCTCGTTTAACCAGTTATCACATTTACCATTATTGTACGTCTACTGTTTACTCTGAGCTTCGTGGCAACAAGGAATTTAATTCTATCCTAACATGGATAGGACTGGTTTGATGGAATTTGGACCAAACGCTGGCAGGTGAGACTAGTGTAGCTGGGAGATGTTGGCTGGTGTGGGCAAGTTGGGCCGAAGGGTCCGTTTCCCCGCCGCATCACTCTATGACTCTAAATGCACCCCGATGTAAAGATTGTCCTGTTGTAATGTAATGGTTGCAGAGAAAGCAGCATCATAAAGATGATTGTGACAAAAAATGCAAGGAAATTAGTGTCCAGACAGTTTCGCTTTAGCAATTTTCCTGCTGGATTCTCACAAAAGGAATTTTCAATTGCAATAAGTTTGTGTTTGTTGAGTGCTGGACTAACTCAGCAGGTCAGGGAGCATCTCTGGAGAACATGGATAGGTGGCATTTTGGGTTGGGAACCTTTTTCAGACTGTTGTGGGGGGGGGGGGGGAAAGCTGGGAGAGAGATGGAGGCAGTAACATCCTGGCGAGTGATGGGTGGATACAAGTGGGGGAGATTGATAGACAGATGGTTGGACAAAGGCTAGAGATGAAAAAAGTGCGAGATAAGAATCGAATCAGAGGAAGAAACACAAGTGGAAGGAGTGATACGAGTTCAAATCCAGGTGGGGCACGTGGGAAACGAGGGGGTGAGATATTGTGGGGTTCTTAGTAGGCAGTGGCCCAAAATTTGAGAATTTAAAGTTCATACTGTTAGGCTGTAAGCTAGCCAAGCGGAATGCAAGATGCTCTTCATCCAGTTTGCATGTGGCCACACTCTGGCAATGGAGGTTGCTCAGAAGTGCAAGGCAGGTATGGAAAGGGGAGTTAAAATGGTTAGTTAGCAGAAGCTTTGGTGGACTAAGCGCAAGTGGTCAGCGACACAGTCGCCTGGAGCGTTTGACGGCGCTGGGCCTGTTCTCGCTGGAGTTTAGAAGGATGAGGAATCTCTTCATTGCAACTTACCGAACAGCGAAAGGCCTGGATAGAGTGGATGTGGAGAGGATGTATGTGGAGAGGTCATAGCCTCAGAATAAAACAATGTTCCTTTGGGAAGGAGATGAGGAGGCATTTCATTAGTCAGAGGGAGGTGAATCTGTGGAATTCATTGCCACAGACGGCTGTGGAGGCCAAGTCAATGGATATTTTTAAGGCAGAGATGGATAGATTCTTGATCAGTACGGGCGGCAGGAGTTATAGGGAGAAGGCAGGAAAATGGGATTAAGAGGTGAAGATAAGAGGGGCCATGATTGAATGGCAGAGTAAACGTGATGGACCGAATGGCCTAATTCTGCTCCTATCACCTATGAGCTTATGAACTACACTTGGCCTCACCGAGGTAAAGGAGGCCACATGAGGAACACAGGATCCAGGCCTGGTTTCGCCAGTTTTAACTCCTCTTCCCATTCCCAACCGAAAACGGTTTGCCAAGGCCGGCTGGATCTCCTGGTTGCTAACCATTTAACATTCCCGTTCCATTTTCCACGCTGACCTTTCTATCCTGGGCCTCCTCCATTACCAAAGGCCACACACAAACCGGAGGAACAGCGCGTCATATTCCAGTTGTGTGGCTTACAACCCAAGAACACCGAAGTCTCCATTTTGAGGCTGTTACCCACAAACCAACACCCCTCCTGTAACAGAACGCTGAACAAAAGTATCAACTTTGCCTGACTGTCACATTTCATGTTCACACATTTTAACTTAACTCTAAAAAGTGTTTCCATTTCACACCTACAGAAAGACGCAAGTTCCCACATCACAGTTTCCCCCCCAGCCGTTGGCAGGCAACTGAACGGTCCTGTCATCAGCTACAGTGTGGTCTCGACCACCCATCCACCTCACTGGAGAGCTTTGAACCAAAGATCATAGAGGATCTTTGCTTTGAACTATCTGTAATTGGCCTTCATTGTAACTTCTTGCGTGACAATGTTGCATCATTTATCTGTGCACTGTGGGTAACTCGATAGTTTTCTGCTGCAGTCTTTTCTTTGACTGGATAGCAAGCAAACAAAAGCTTTTGTTTAAGAAAGAACTGCAGATGCTGGAAAAATCGAAGGTAGACAAAAAAATGCTGGAGAAACTCAGCGGGTGAGGCTGCATCTATGGAGAGAAGGAATAGGCGACGTTTCGGGTCAAGACCCTTCTTCAGACAAAAGCTTTTCACTGGACACGTGGCAAAAACTAAACGACGAGACCCAAACCATCTCAGAACCAGCGACATTTCTAGTGCCGTATTCAGCTCTATAATACAGTTCCTCCTCCCCTCCCCCTAACACCACCCCCACTCCGGGAATTACCCATATTCATTGCAGATTTTATTGTTGAGGCAATTAATGCTTCGCGCAGACTCAGTTCAATGTTCGCAATGTGAACACTAAATAACGAAATAGGAAGCAAACATGGGCATCACAGTGGCACAGCCGGGTAGATCCACTGCCACACAGCACCAGAGACCCAGGTTCGACCCCGACCTCGGGTGCTGCCTGTGAGGAGTTTGCACGTGGTCTGTGACCACGTAAGATTCCTCCGAGTGCTCCAATTTCCTCCCACATCCGAAAGACATGCAATTTGTAGGTTGCTGTCCTCTATAAATTGTGTAGAAGTAGATGAGAAAGTGGGATAACATAGAACAGGGGTTCCCAACTCTTTTCGTCCCGTTTACCCCGGCAACTTTAATAGCACATTACAACGCTATTTCACTTTTTTTATGAACTACTAAAGATGAACAGATCAGCTGTACCAGAACCTCAGTCAATGAGAAAAATATGTACAAATCCAGAATCAACAAATTTACCCCCTGGGAAGGCAAAATTGACCCCAGGTTGGGAACCCTTGCCATAGATCTAGTAGGACTGGGTGATCAACGGTCGGCGTGGACCAAAGATAGACACAAAATGCTAGAGTAATTGAGCAGGACAGGCAGCATCTCTGGAGAGAAGGAATGGGAGATGGTTCGGGTTGAGACTCCTCTTCAGAGTCAGTATCTGCAGTTCCTTCCCACACGGAGGGCCAAAGGGCCTGTTTAAATGCTGTATCTCTAGACTACCCGATTCATGACCGGGAATAGCATTATAAACGTTTCCTCTCTACCAAATCTGATTATATTCCATTTGGGTCTCCCGACAATGATCTTAAAACAGATTGAATGCAAGCCTTGCCAAGTGGAAAGCATCAAGCACAGCATTAAACCACAAACTCCATTAAGCCCAAAGAGCACTGTGGCTGGGTTGCCAAATACTTGCTGTGCTGCAGCTTTTTGTCCCGAATGTAGAACTAAATCATTCACCGAGGCACATCCCCAAATCGAAACTGCATCCTCTCTTCCCCATTGACATCAGCAAGTACGGTCCTGGGATCGAAACTAGAATGTGTAAGAAGGGACCACAGATGCTGGTTTACACCGAACATGCTGATAGAAGGGTATGGGATCGGAAGAGATGTTGTCGTGACCTGTGACACAATAATGGTGACAAGAGGTGTGGGAAGGGACTGCAGGTGCTGGTTCACAGCGAAAATAGACACAAAAAGCTGGAGTAACTCAACTGGACAGGCAGCATCTCTGGAGAGAAGGAATGGGTGACGTTTCGGGTCGAGACCCTGCAGGGGTCCCTGTATAATAGAACCCTGTGTAACATAGCCACCAGAAGATCCTCTCCCCATCACACTCTACTCCTTTTCCATCAATCACTTATGAATGTTGGAGTAACTCAACGGGTCAGGCAACATCACTGGAGAAAAAGATTAAGTGGCGTTTCAGGTCGGAACCCTTCTTCAGACTGTAAACAGAGGTGGGGGAAATGGGCCCACACGCCCTCCCGACAACTAATCACAGCGCTTCGTTCACCGCCCCATATTTCGACGGTGAACCGTGCTGGCCGTTGAGCGAAGGGGAGGGAGGGGCTTTTTTTGGGGGGGGGGGGGGGAGAGGAGGAGGGGGAGCGGCTGTCCGTTTCTGCCACGGCTGGTCCTGGTTTTGCCCAAAGATCATGGAGTGGAGCACCGCTCTATGATCTTTGGTTTTGCCGCGCTCACTGTGCGCTTGATCCGAGATTCTGGATGTCGGAGGTCCTCAGAAGAAGAGAAAAATACGCCTATGGTCCGGATAATTTCGGGTTATGAAGCACGTCTCGCCAAAAAGGTGGAGGGGCTGCAGCCTCCCCAGCACCCCCCCCCCCCCCCCCCCCCCGGTTCAGCGGCCCATGATTACGAATCGTATGGTAACTGTTATCTGCCGATAGACATGAAATGCTGGAGTAACTCAGCGCTGTTGCATTCCTCTAGTCTCCTATTCCCCCGACTCGCATTCTGAAGAAGGGTGTTGACCCAAAACATCACCTACTCCTTGCCTCCAGAAATGCTGCCTGACCTGCCGAGTTACTAGAGTTGTTATCAGACAAGTGAATCATCCTACCACAAGTAGGTATGTTACAAAACTTACCTTGAGCAGCGCTGCAGTTCTGCCAAATTTCTTTCAACCCACCCGCTTAACTACACTCTGACTCACAGTCGAGTGATTTGCTGCTCCTTTCGACCATGACCGTTCTAGTTCACATATGTGAAGATCTTCATTTGATAATCATTCACCAATGTTGTGAGTTTAAATGTCCCTCTGTCAACCTTGTGTTCCTGCCGATCAAACATGTACCTGCCAAACGTCAATCTCATCCGCCAATTTAGAATTGTGAAGACATAGATGGGGCCAACAAGGACCTTTAAACTCCCACCAGCTTAACCTTACTTCACTTTGCCTGAACTCAGCACCATTGCCTTCCCTCTCAACACTCTGAACTCACCATTCACATTATTTTTAAACACTACAACCTCAAATAAGCTCTGAACTGCAGAGAGTGTGTGTGTGTGTGTGTGTGTGTGTGTGTATGTGTGTGCGCGCGCACGCAAGTGGTGTGCATACGAGTGTGTGTGTGTGCGCGTGGTGTGTGTGCGTATATGCGTGGTGTATGTGCGTGTGTTTATTATATTGTTTACAGTGCACTATGTTTACATTTACTGTTGTGCAGCTGCAAGTACAAATGTCATTGTTCTCTCTGGGACACATGACAATAAAACATTCTTAACTCGCTCTTGACTCTCTCTTCATTCATCTACAAGGAAGTGCCCTTGTGAAAGTCGACAATGAGTCGTGTTTGGTGTGGGACCATTGCCTAGTCTCTAAATCAGTCTGAAGAAGGATCACTACCTCCATCGTCGCCTGTACTATTCCCTCCCCAGTTGCTGCCTGACCCGCTGAGGTAAGGGCCTGTCCCACTTTTACACCTAATTCACGACCTCTGCCGAGTTTGCCCTTGACTCATACTCGCAGCATGGTTGTCACGAGGTTGTAGATAGGTCTTAGGTAGGTCGTGATGTTAGTCATGGGTACTCGTGGCATCAAGTAGGTTGAGGCATTTTTTTTAGCCTGATGAAAAATGTCCACAAGTAAAAAAGATCGTGAATTAGGTCGTGAAAGTGGGACAGGCCCTTTACTCCAGCACTCTGAGTCTTTTGGTCAAGATTTCACTTTAGGTGCCTCCATATGCTATTTCTCAAAACATAAACTTTATTCTGAATTAATTACAAATATATACAAAACAGGAACAGTAAAAAAAACTTTTCAGACATTCTCAGGGTTTGTACATTCACTAATGTTACATTAGGTTGTGGTCACAAACTTGTCTATCTTGGGAAGAAACAGCAGCTTCCCACCATAATCTATTCTCTCTTCTCTCAACACAAGCGCTTATCCAATGGACTCAACGCGTCTATCTGTCTGTAAAACTCTCATCTTGTCCTCTTCCGGTTTGCTTTTTTTTTTTAAATTTGCGCAAAAACGGTACCCTATATTATTATGATTTTACGCCACCTTACTCACCATTCTCCTCTGCTCCAAGCGCATAAAGTTTTGTTCCAATCGGTGGAATATTATAAAAGCTACGAAGGTTTAAAAAAAAATTGTGAGCAGCAGATTGGTCTTCTCGCCTCTCAGTCACCATGAAGGTAATGCCCCTTCCGGCACCCGCTGTCACCCGAGGAGAATAAATTCCCAGAGGCGGGGCTGAGTCCGCAAGCCGTGGTAATTGTGTCCGCAAGAGTGGATTCGGGAAAGCTGCCGCGTGGAGTCGGGAAAGCCGCCGCGTGGAGTCGGGAAAGCTGCCGCATGGAGTCGGGAAAGCCACTGGAGCAGTGGCACGACACGACCGGGAGGTCCTGTGTGGTGCCACGGCCGGTGGCCGCTTAGTGGAGTGTCCCTCGGGCTGCTAGTCGATGAAGAAAAAATCGGATTTCTATTCCCAGTTTTTTTTTAAATGGACAATTTAATAGCTGGATTAAAGTAAATGGCGACTTCGAACACCCTCAATGCCTACAACGTGATGGATCATAATATCAGGACAAAACAAAGAGTAAGTCGGGGTGGGAGATTGCAACCTGCACGTGGTCCGCCCTGTTTCGACGAATGCAATCAACCTGACATGCACAATCAAGTAAAATCAAATAGAACAAGTTGTCCTACAACTTTAGGCTGTGCACGCCATACACAAGAAGAAGAAAGGTTAAGTCGTGTGTCTATCTATCTATATACTATTAAAACCCTGTGTGTGTGTCTGCCGACCGGGTGTGTGTCAGAATTGCCCTTTGATTTCATGGTTCGCCAAAACCACACTTTCAAACCCCGAGATATTTTCCATTTTGCCACACATGACACTTTTACATTCACCCATTCACTCCTCATTACATTTACACATTCTAATGTACACTTTTTAAAATAAAATTCTTCACCCCCCCCCCCCCCCCGTGTAGTTTACAATGCCAAAATGGAAACGTTGAGGAAAAACAGAATTGCTTATTGGTTACAATCTGAGGAGTAGAATGATGCTACTGATTATGATATGCCAATGTACCAGGTAGCAACTGATCTTCTCCATAAAGACTTGCTAGAAATTTGTAATTTATTTACCTCTCTGTTACGGACTTACAGCATATAATACAATAATATTAAAGTTCTGATCTTGAGAATATCACATTTTTGAATTTAAGGCAGTCTGGGTGTTTATTACTATTTCTGTCACAACGGTCAATTTTGTAATTACAAACAATTAGGTAACTAACTAAATGCTTTAATTTCAGGTCATCCAAGTAAGATGTTTCATATCTGTTTCAGAATGCTTCGATCTATAATAACTGAAAATGTCATTCAGTTCTCTTAATTTTTAAGTTATGGGCTTTTGACTGTCCTCAATCACAGCGTTTGTGTTAAGTCAATGGAAAAGCAATAGGGAACAAGATGTTAATTTCCGAGTATGAAAATGGCCAAACCTTTTTTTTAATACTGAAGATATGAAAGTGAATTGGGTGTCAAATTAAACTTATTTTTATGCTTAATCTGATGGGATAAATTGTAGACTTGATTTTTAAAATCTCAAAATTTTGTAACATTGCATTGGGAAATGAGTCGCGGTGGGGCACCAGGCCTCCCGTGGGACTGGGACCCAACGGGTCCCACTTAGTCTAGTATAGTTTGGAGATAGACTCATTTTCTTCAAGCCTGGTATCTAGTCGATGTAAAAACATTTAACCTTTTTAAGTTAAAAAAACAAAACCACAATCTTTGGGTGGGATGTTTAAGAATGTATCAATATCTTCTGGCAGTAGAGCGAATGACTCATGTTTTGTTGGAAGTCCAACATCCACGGATTATTTATTTCTTCATCTAAGCCTTATTGACTGCTCCAGTGTAAACCAACATCTGCAGTTCCTCCCTGGAAACAATTCGCACACTCTACAGTTTACTCAAGTCTCTCTCCTCCTCCCCTGTCCCCACGAACCCTCATGGAACAAGTCTTTGAGCAACTACCCGCTCGTGGGGAAAAGCTCACGAATGTTTAACTCAAGTTCAAGCAAATAATAATGGAGAGCTTTACACAAAGAAAAAATACTTGAGATAAATTACCCCGTCAACGTTGTTCCAACTTAAAACAGGAAGCATTCGCCCGACCTAATGCTCGATATAGATATTGATTCATTCTGAAAACATCCAAAACCAAAGATTTCTCCCAACTAAAAAGGCGAAAATATTTTACACAACTGTTACCTGACGTGGATTTGTATGTAGACTCAGATAAAGGAAAATAAGCAAAAGCAATAAGTCCAAGCAGAGAATACTGCAGGTGACTAAACTGCCTTATTGCTCAGAATATAGACACAAAAAGCTCACAGTTGTTTTATTTGCAACTCGCAGCTGAGTTATTTCAGCTTTTTGTGTCTCGTCTTCGGTTTAAACCAACAGTTGAAATTCCTCCAGGAACATTTCATCGGTCTTATTCTGCAGATAGATGTGGCATGTGGGTGTGATGAATATATGCATATTATATATATACACACACACACATATATATATACACACATTACAGCTCCCGCTACGAAAACATGTGGTCTCAGAAACATTTAGCCCAGTCAGTCCTTCAATAGCCGTGACGCAAGCCAAGTTTTGTAAAACATCTTTACTTAAAGTGAGCAAATTGCTTTCCATTGAAACCCAGGCAATAATCCTGCAACGCATTTAATTTAACAAGTTACATCTCAATTCTAACAGGTGTAGGTAACGAACCTTACCCCCTGAATTCTGCTTTCAGCGAAGATCGACTCCAGAGTGCTAATCAAGGTGCTAATGACAAACAAGCTCCTCCTGCTGCTGCTGTGTTCCGTTCTCAAATTCATCATGTGACTGTCCAAAAATTGGTGGGTGACGTTGCTCAGTTTTATTGATCTTGCGCAAATCCACTCTTGATATATTTCTAGCCATTAAGAGCTTATTGGGTAATTTGTATCCACTGCCATCAGAAAGCTTACCCCTCCTTATTGCAGAAACTGAAAACTGCAATCACAAGGTCTCATGTGGCAGGACACTAAATCTCAGTTTCGGAAGGAGGTGGGGAGGGGACATTTCTTTAGTCTGGGCGGTGGTAAACCTATAGGATTCTTTGCCACAGGGGGCCAAATCAGTGGATATTTATACGGCAGCCATAGATAGATTCTTGATTAGTGCGGCTGTCAGAGTTTACGGTAGGGGAAGTGGGTTAGGAGGGAGAGATAGTGTAGTAGACTTGATGGGCCGAATGGCCTAATTCTTCTCCTATCACTTATGACATGGGTTTGTGGGTTCATATTCACACGCAGAGCAAATTAAACAGGAAGGAACTGCAGATGCTGGTTTACACTGAAGATGGGCATAACTTCCCCTTGACCTCTGATAGCTGCACTAATCAAGAATCTATCCATCTCTGCCATAAAAATATCCACTGACTTGGCCTCCTGTGGCAAAAAATTCCACAGGTTCACCACCCCCAGACTTAAGAAAATTCCGCTCATCCCCGGACTCTCAGTCTGAAGAAGGGTCTGGACCTGAAACGTTACCTATTCCCTTTTTTCCAGAGGCTCGATGGTAATCATATTTTTGTCATTCCGCTGACTGGTTAGCACGCAACAAAATCTTTTCACTGTACCTTGGTGCAGGTGAGCGTTAACTAAACTCACAGTTAACTGGCCCAGCTGAGTAACTCCGGCATTTCGTGTTTATCTTCAAGCTAAGAGAAGGGCTGTGATTAGAGATTTCATGCAAATAATGATGTTGAGCACATGATGGTTGTGTATGTGCAGAAATAAGCTCCCATTAGTTGCAAACAGAAATGAGCCTTCCTGTAAAAGGACAGACCGTTGCCTGTAAGCTCGCCAACAGTAACAGGCAAAGCTGGCGACAGAGAGTGGGTAATGTGAGAAGAGATAAGAAAGACTAGTATTTACACGGCATCGTTCATTTCCCTTTTAGAAATGTAACTACCATAGTGATTCAGGAATCATAATTTGTTCAGGGTATGATTACAATTTTTTTTTTTAATTACTAGACCAGGTGCGGACCCGTAGGGTCTGTTCCCCCCAAGGCAATATTCCACCACTGACCCATAGCCCCTAACTGCACAGGCACGGCTGAGGGGTTCACGTTGTGACGCCAGAGATCTCCGTTTTCACGGCAACACTCCCCCAACTGCGCCTCGCCATCCCTCTTCCTACCCCTATCCTCCCCCATTCCCCCTCATCCCCAGCACTCCCTCCCCCTGCTCTTCACCCTCCCTCTCCTTTCCCCTCTCTTCCACCACCCCCTCATTCCCTCGCCTTTCCTTTACCCTTCTTCTGTCGTGTGTCTTTTAGACCTGCAGCTCCGTTCCTCCCCTCCTTCCCTACCTCCCTCCACAACACCTCTCCCCTACCTACTCCCCCTCCTCTCCCTCTATCTTCCTGCTCCCCCACAATGAAAATCGCATGGTATTTTTTTTAATGAAACCTCCCCCCTCTACCACCCCGCCACAATGAAAATCATGTTTATTTTTCTCTAAAATAACCTAAACACAATATTTGCTGTTAATGAAAACGGAAGAATTTGATTAAAGCCGAGTTTTTGTTTTAATCGCGATTTTTAATGTAAATGAGATTCAAGATCTCATTGTAACGTCGTTGTAACGCGGCTGACGGGCAGGGCAAGAGGAAAAGTCGTTTGAAAAGTGTTTTTTGTAAAATTTAAATTGTCAATAACGTACAATATAACATCAATCCGAAGTAAACTTGTTTCATTTACATCCCAGGACAATGGTGAGTAAGGTGGGCCAAAAATTATACCGATTTGGCGGAGTTTTGGGATATCACATCCACGCATACATACAAACATACAAGATGAGAGTTTTAGTAATATATACTAGACTAACTGTTGGGTCCCTGTCACACGGGAGGCCTGGTCCCCCAATGCAATATTGCACCACTCACCCATAGCCCCCAAGGGAGGCCTGGTTCCCCAACGCAACCAGTTCCCCAGGGCAATATTCGACCACTCACCCGTTTTCCCAACGGGAGGCCTGGTTCACCAACACAACCCTTGCCCCCAAGGCAATATTCTCTCTCTCTGTCTTTTTCTATGTCTCTTGACCTAGCCCTGACACTCTGGTCTGTGATATGCCAATGTGACATCATCGCTGCAACTCGACCCTCCCCCCCCCCCCCCCCCCCCCCGACACTGGTCTGTTAGATGCCATTGTGATATCATCCCTGCAAATGTCAGAAGCCTCTCATAGCACATTACACACTTGACTCTAACCTTACTGCCATCTGCTAACCTTTTACTGATACATTGCTCCTTTTGATATGCATGTTTGCAAGGCATAGAATGGAGCCACTGGCGGTGAACACTGGGCCCCATCAGCCCTCTCCTTCACAACTTGAAGCAGCCTTCAGCCCACCAGTCTGAAGAAGGGTCTCGACCCGAAACGTCGCTTATCTCCATCGCTCCTTAGATGCTGCTGCACCCGCTGAGTTTCTCCAGCTTTTTGTAACTAGCCTCTCATTTTCACACCACAAACAGCTTACGATGGCCTGTTTCCCTTATCATCAATACTTTTTTGCATATCTTTCATTCATTGTTCTTTATCTCTCCACATCACTGTTTATATCTCTCGTTCCCCTGATCCCTGACCAGTCTGAAGAAGGGTCTCGACCCGAAACGTCGCCTATCTCCTTCGCTCCTTAGATGCTGCTGCACCCGCTGAGTTTCTCCAGCTTTTTGTGTAACTCTCATAGCACAGTAACTGTTATTCTGAGAATTTGGCTTTTTGATACGTTTAAATATCAATAACCTGTGAAATATGATATCAAATCCAAAGGAAACTTGGCATGAACGACCACGGGACAAAGGTGCGTAAGGTGATGCAAAAAGTTATGCACTACTGTGTACCGCTTTGGTGTTGGTCCCCCCCTTTTTTTTTTCCAAAATCCTGACTTTTTAACTTAAAAAATGTAAAATGTCTTGTAAAATGCGAAGAATCTTGATAAGGACAACCAAGTGGAAAAAGCTGAGTCCCAATTAGTTGACGACAGGCGAGTAGGCTGTCGCCACATGGTCGCGGGGTGACGCCTGTATGGCCGTGAGTTGTCGCCTAAATAGTCGTAACGTTTTTCTGGTGGCCGCTGGATTTTGAAATGTTCAATCCTTTTTGGAGACTGTGGGCTTGACGTAGCTTGTCTTCTCCCGTCGTAGGTCGTCGCCAGGTGACGTTGGTTGTCACGGGGTGGTGACTTCGGCGAATTCCATTGGCAACTACCTACGTCAACCGGCAACAGATACCTCTGACTGAATTGTCTTCACTTGTTGCCGACAGGGCCGTTGCTTGTCGTAGCTTGGCACAGGTGGACGTAGATTGACTTTGGTTGTCGTAGGTTGTCACCTGTGTGGTCGTAGGCTGATGTCCTAATGGGTCGCCGGTTGTCGGTAGCTTGCCGTAGCTGGACGTTGACTAGGTGGTAGGTTGTCGTAGATTGTCGTAGACTTAGTCGTTGGGGGGGGGCGGGGGGGGTCCAGTCGCTGCTTTTTCGGCGATCTGCTACGACTGTGCTACCTTTAGAATGGAAATAAGGAAGAACTTTTTTAGCCAGAGGGTGGTGAATCTGTGGAATTCCTTAGACTGTGGTCCTCCCCCACGGAGCCTTGGCGTTGGCTGCACCGAGCTTCAGTGCGTCCCTCAGCACGTACTCCTGCAGTCTGGAGCGGGCCAGTCGGCGACATTCCCTGACGGACGTCTTACTTCGGCCCATCAAGTCTACTCCATGGCTCATCTATCTCTCCCTTCTAACCCCATTCCCCTGTCTTCTCCCCATAACCCCGACACCCATACTAATAATCTATCTTTCTGTGCTTTAAATATATAATTGACTTGGCCTCCACAGCCTTCTGTGGCAAAGAATTCCACAGATTCACCACCCTCTGACTAAAGACATTTCTCCTCATCTCCTTCCTAAAGGAACGTCCTTTATTTCTCAGGCTAAGACCTCTAGTCCTGGACTCTCCCACTAGAGGAAACATCCTCTCCATATCCATTCTCTCCAAGCCTCCCTCTATTCAGTAAGTTTCAATGAGGTCTCCCCTCATTCTTTTAAACTCCAGTGAATACAGGCCCAGAGCCGTCAAACAGTCATCATGTTAACCCATTCCTGGCAATGATCAAAATGGGGGGGTACGCAGGGGGATGGCGTTCCCCTACTTTTCAGTTTCCAGCTCGGGTTTAATGAGTACCGCAGAAAGATTGGAGTCGTTTATCACTTGATTCAACTGAGACAAAAACGATGTGTTAACTGCCACTGTTAGCACTTGTTAACAGCCAGTAGTTAACACATAGTTATACAATGTGTCACCAATGCATCGATCTGCATTCCTCAGTCAATGTAATTGTGTTTCGATCAAGTATTAATGACTCAACGGGTCAGGCAGTATCTCTGGAGAGAAGGAACAGGTGATGTTTTGAGTCGAGACCCTTCTTCGGATCCTCCATAGGTCCAGCCTGACCAGCTGAGTTCTCCAGCACTTTATGTTTTGCTCTTAAAATAAATCCGTGGTCCGCTGAAGAAACAACACGATAGACCACTCTGGAAGTGCAAGTTTTGCTGCACACTTCATACTGTAGAACACAATGCTATGTACAACAGTGATCGCTACTTCTACTGAAGTGTGGATGGCCGTCGGCTTGCCAGGAGCTCATCCGCCCTTAGACAGGTCTTGGTTTTGGTCCTTCTGGGGGTCCACAGCCCCCTCCTCACCTGGCAAACCAGGTGGGGGAGATGGTTTAGTCACCAACTATCTTACCATGGAGCAGGTAGCGCGGGGTTACATGGTACCCATGGCGGGGGGGGGGGGGGGGGGGGGGAACGGACACTCCCCCCAGCCTGACTTGGATATGGTGCCCAGAATTGCTCAGAATACTCCAAATGCAGCCTTACCAGCGCCTTACAGATCCTGTTGTCTATCTTACATTTGTGGGTGACTTCTAAACGGGGAAATGAATGACAACAGAGGTAGTGAAAGGAAAAGAATGGCTGGAATGGAACACATATGGAACACATTTGTTTCTGGAGATCTGGAGTGACTGGGAATGGTGAAAAATGCCAAGAAATCCAGCACCATTTGTGGAGGGATGATTGCTGCCATCAGAACCATCACCCATTCTGGTCCAAACTCGAAAGGCCAATTTTTGAGAGTTTTAAAATGAAGTGTTGATTCCCAGAGGCTGGATACTGCCGAGATGTAAGATGAAATGCCGTTCTTCGAGCTTTTGTTGATGCTGTGTAAGAGGGCAAAGGTGAAGCGGTCACTATGGGAGAACGATATGGAATTAAAGAGACAGTCAACAGGAACAGATTCACCCTTAATAACGTTTATATTGATGGCTGAAGATTGCTGTAACACCGTACAGTTTGGTTTAGAGATACAGCATGGAAACGGGGCCTTTGGCCCACTGAGTCCACGCCGACCAGCGATACCCGCACACATAAGGGACAATTTACAATTATACCAAGCCAATTAACCTACCAAACCTGCACAGTCTTTGGAGTGTGGGAGGAAACCGGAGATCCCGGAGAAAACCCACGCAGGTCACGGGGAGAATGTAGGAATCCCATACAGACTGCACCCGTCGTCAGGATCGAACCTGGGTCTCCAGCAGTGTAAGGCTGCGACTCTACCACCGCGCCACCCACTGAAAACACATTCATGACTTTTACAGCTGTGTACAAAAATTCCTGTTGTCAGTTTGATAGTCATGAGATAGCAATATTTTGACAATCAAAACTGATGCAGAATATGTAGTTATGGCTGTCCATATAATGGGCGTATGGGCGGCATGGTGGCGCAGTGGTAGAGGTATCCTTCAGTAGACGGATGCTACTGGATGTGATAACATCATTATTGACAGGAATGCTAAAGTGTCATGGTATTGTTGTTCATCATTCTTTCTTTTAAGCCCCATTTTACGCCTTTAAACACAAGAAAGCTTCTTGCCAACAGTAAATAGCGAGTTGAAAGAACCCAAGTCCAAGTCCAAGTTACGTTACATTTATTGTCACATGCATCAATTGGCACAGTGAGATACGAGTTACCGTACAGCCATACCGAGCACAATACATGATAGAACTTAACATGAACATCCCCACACAGCAGAGTCAAAGTTTCCCACTATGAGGGAAGGCAATAAAGTCCAGTCATCTTCCTCATTCTTACTCATTGCTTCCTCATTGTTCCCTCAGTGAGTCAGACAGCATTTTTTCAGACTCTCCAGCATTTTGTGTTCATCTCTGACATGAACCAGCATCTGCCACACCTTCCTGCGGGCACCCATGCTATTCTTTAGTTTTGTTTATGGTCTCGTTTACCGAGGTACAGTGAAAAACTTTTGTTGCCAGCTATCCAGTGAGCGGAAAGACAACACATGATTGCAATCAAGCCATTTATAGTGTATAGATACGTGTTAAGGCAATAACGCTTAGTGCGATTGTGCAAATGGCATTAGTGACTCACATACATGTTGCGTGCCTTACATTCATCCCATTCCAGGCACCTTGCATTTGAGGCTGTTAATTTTTTGCAGAGAATGTCGGCTGGAAGTAAGGAGCAAGCAGATCAAACTTGAAGATACTTTCAAAGACCTTGTGTGCAATCATTGAGCCTGCAGCGTTGAACGCACCCCCAGAGACCCGGGTTCAATCCTGACTACGGGTACTGTCTGTGTGGACTTTGTACGTTCTCCCTGTGATCTCGTGGTTTTTCACGTGGGTCATCCAGTTTTCTCCCACGCTCCAAAGACGTACAGGTTTGTAAGTTAATTGGCTTTGGTAAAAATTGTAAATTGCCCCGAAGGTGTGTCGGACAGTGATAATGCATCAGCGGCGACTCAGTGGGCTGAAGGGCCTGTTTCCGTGCTGTATTTCTAAACTAAATTAAACTACCCAGACTCAGACCTACTAACGGCTTTCTTGTTCTCTATGGGCACAGGACAACCTACATCTCTCTTGCCATTTACTGAGGCATCTGGTCGAAGGAGCCCACAATCCTTCCCTTGCTGTTCCATAATTCACTGCTTCTCAGCACTAGCTCCCTTCCACCATAACAGCAACAATACTCACCCATCTGTTACATGTTGAACTTGTACTTCTTGTTTTCAAAAGTTTTCACAAAAATAGGGCGTTAATCTTTCTGGATTGGTTTTAATCCATTGTAATAATTGTGATCTTTGGAAAAGCAGTCCAACAGCCTTGCCTGAAAAGTCAACATGGGGTTGAATTGAAATATCTCCAAAGGGCGGCACAGTAGAGTAGAGAAAGCGAATGGTATGTTGACATTCATAGCAAAAGGATTTAAGTATATGAACAGGGAGGTTCAACTGCAGTTGTACAGGGCCTTGGTGAGAATACACCTGGAGTATTGCGTACAGTTTTGTTCTCCTAATCTGAGGAAAGACATTCTTGCCATAGAGGAAGTACAGAGAAGGTTCACCAGACTGAATCCTGGGATGGCAGGACTTTCATATGTAGAAAGACTTGGCTTGTACTCGCTAGAATTTCAAAGATTGAGGGGGGATCTTATAGAAACGTACAAAATTCTTAAGGGGTTGGACAGGCTAAATGCAGGAAGATTGTTCCCGATGTTGGAAGTCCAGAACAAGAGGTCACAGTTTAAGGATAAGGGGGAAGTCTTTTAGGACCAAAATGAGAATTCTTTTTTCACACATAGAGTGGTGAATCTGTGGAATTCTCTGCCACAGAAAGTAGTTGAGGCCAGTTCATTGGCTATATTTAATAGGTAGTTAGATGTGGCCCTTGTGGCTAAAGGGATCAGGGGGTATGGAGAGAAGGCAGGTACAGGATACTGAGTTGGATGATCAGCCATGATCATATTGAATGGCCTAGTCCTGCACCTATTTTCTATGTTGTTGCCTTACAGCGCCAGAGAACCAGGTCCGATCCTGACTATGGGTGCTGTCTGAACGGAGTTTGTACGTTCTCCCTGTGACAACGCGGGTTTTCTCCGGGGGCTCTGGTTTCCTCCCACATTTCAAAGACGTACAGGTTTGCAGATTAACTAGATCGTTTTAATTCTGTAAATTGCTGCCAGTGGGTAGGATGCAAATCTGGGAAAACACAGAGCTTGTGTGGACGGGTGATCGTTGGTCAGCACGTACCTGGTGGGCTGGAAGGCCAATTCCACGCTGTATATCTAGACTAAAAACAAACGTGAGCATATCACAAATTGCAACTTGCTGTTTCTTTTCAACGTGCGAGAAACTCCCATCAGAAATAACATCGAGTGACTTTGAGATTAAAGTTGCTTTTTTGCAACACAGCTTATTTAGGATTGTAAATGCCATCACAAAGACAAAAGATCTCCAAATCTTTCACTCCAAGGAAATGTTACCAAGGACCTTGAGATTTCAATGAGCAAAACTATTTCATTTAATTCCCATATTTTATACCAATTGAGGAACCAGTTTACCTGGTTATGAAAAATGTTAATTGTTCCCTAGTGAATAATGAAATGAGAGTGGGCAACACAAACTTTTATGAGAATGGGAAGTTCTCTTACTGAGGAACTGATAGGATGTGCTTCCCCTATCTCTTTGTCCTCTGCCTTTAAGTTAACTAGGTAGCTACGCAAATGCAGTACATCTTGGATACTTGTCATTGGGATGGAGCCAAGTAATAGGACAGTGTGTGCTTAACAGGGGTTCCTGAGTTTAGTTTAAAGATACAGCACGGAAACAGGCCCTTCGGCCCACCGAGTCCACACCAACCAGTGATCCTCGCACATAACTCATCTACACACACTGGGGACTATTTACATATACACCGAGGCAATTAACCCACATACCTCCACGTCTTTGGAGTGTGGGAGGAAACCAAAAATCTTGGAGGAAACCCATGTGTTCACGGGGAGAACGTACAAACTCCGTACAGACAGCAGCCGTAGTCGGTCTCGAACCCAGGTCTCCGGAGCTGCAAGCACTGTAAGGCAGCAACTCTACCGCTGCACCACCGTGCCGCATAACTGAGGAGATGTCTGGTTGCTGGTATCGCCATCTCCAACCCAATTCAGGACTACTAAAGATTTTAACTTGCCAGATCAACGGTTCAATTCAATGGTTCAATGACACTTTATTTGTCACATGTACCGAGGTACAGTGAAATTCATTTTTGTTTACGATTGAGTACAGGTATTGCTATATAACAGATGCCGTCGGGTTTTTATGTTCTCCCTGTGGAGAACCGCATGGGTTTTCTCCGGGTGTTCCGATTTCCTCCCGCATTCCAAAGATGTGCGGGCCAGTAGGTTAATTGGCTTCTGTAAATTGTCCCTAGCATGTAGGCTAGAACTAGCGTATGGGGATCGCTGGTCGACGCGACGATCGGTGGGCAGATGGGCCTGTTTCCACACTGTATCTCCAGCTAAACTTAAACTAAGCACCAACTAATCCCACTGACAAAGATCAAGTTCACGGTCAAAGCTCAGTTTGGGGAAGTAAACAATGGCACAAAAAGAATGAAGTAATGATTTATAATTCCTCAATTAGTATCACGCAAAAATGGTAATTTAAAATATAGGAATTTTCTGGATGAGATACTGTATATAGCTCTCATAGGTATGTTTCAAACAGCATACCTTTTAGTTTAAGTGCTATCATTGTTATTGATCAAGCTAATTGACCACTTTACTGGAAATAATTCCATTCACCTCAATTTATACTTTTTTATTAGTGCACATAACAATGAATAAAACAGGAGCGACACATTAATAACTCACAAGTCAAGTATTATTGACTTCCATTAACTTGGGGCTTGTATTTACATTCTCAAAATGTGCTTAGTAGAATAAAAACCTTGAAACAGGGGAACCTAACTGAAACTTGGACTCGGGATCAGATGAAAAGTTATATTCTATATTCCTTGATCTTATCTCCAATGATGTATTAATGATAAATTATTCCATTCCTTAAAAAAAAATTAAATTTCACTCTATTATTCTTAAAAAATTATTTTATCTATTAAAAAAAATATTTTATCTATTACAAAAAAACTATTAGAGGCAGAATGATTCAATTGATAATACTAATAATGTATGATTGATGTACACGAAATGTTTCTACCTTAATATGCGTTTGCCAATTTATTGTTTACCTCTAATAAAAATATATATTTAAAAAAAAAGAAAGCCTTGAAACAGTAAAGCTTGTACCAATACTTCAGCACAGCGTGAATGGTGAGCCTAGTTTAGTTTATTATCATGTGTAACAACTTACATTGAAAAGCTTTTTGTTGCGTGCCATCCAGTCGGTAGAAAGACTCCACACGATTACAATCAAGCCATCCACAGTGTACAGATACATGATAAAGGGGATAGTGCAAGATAAAGTTCTTAATCTCCTTCCTGTACTCTGCCTTGTCATTATTTGATATCCGGCCCACAATGTGATTTTCATCTGCAAATTTGTAAATTGAATTGGATTTGCATTTGGCTGCACAGTCGTGGGCGTATAAGGGGTAAAGAAGGGGGCTGGGGGCGCATCCTTGCGGAGCTGACATGAGGACGTCTTTGGAAATCAATAAACTCCAGATGCTGGAAATCTAAAATAAATACAGAAAATGCTGAACAAATACTCAACAGATCAGGCAGCATCTGTGTTAAGAGAAACTGAGCTTTACTGTACATCAGAAATTATTAATCAGAATATCATTTAAACATTTAAGAGCACTGAGAAAGATTCCGACTGAAAATGTCACCTATTAGTCATAGTACAGTCATAGAGCTTGGAAACAGGCCCCGCGGTACAACTTGCCCCCACCGACTAATATGTCCCATCTATACTAGCCCCACCTGCATGCGTTTATAGCCCATATCCCTCTAAACCTATCCTATCCTATCCAATCCATGTCTAAATGTTTCAGAAACTTTGTGATCGTCCCTGCCTCAACTACCGTCACCGGCAGCCGTTCCTTCTTTCCAAAGATGCTGCCTGTCCGGCTGAGCTACTCCAGCAATTTGTGTTCATCTTCCAACACCTGTAGTTCCTTCCTACACATTTAAGTATTTCCAGCTTTTTTTTACGTTGTCTCAACCCATGCCAAGATTTCGCCATTTAATGGCATGATCCTGAGTGACCCTGGTTGGAAAGGCAAAAGGCAGCCAGACAATACTGTGGCCTCCAGCATCCGGTACAACTCTTTCCCAACAGCCATTAGCCTCTTGAGCAGCACAGCAACCAACTAAACTACAAACTGATTTGGTTGTGCTAGTGACTTTGGGGGTTTGTTTTACACTAATATTGATTTTGTTTTAATGTAATGAACTGCCTTATGTTTACTGTGTTATCTATGAGTACAGTGTCTACAGACCTGTTATGCTTCTGATTAGTTTAGAGATACAGCATGGAAACAGACCCTTCGGCCCATTGAGGGCACGCCGGCCACAAATCACCCATTCACACTCGTTGTCCCACCATACGCCAGGGCGATTTACAGAAGTCAATTAACCTACAATCCCGCTTGTCTTTGGAATGTGGGAGGAAACCGGAGTACCTGGAGAAAACCCACACGGTCACAGGCAGAACGTGCAAACTCCACTCAGACAGCACCCGAGATCAGGATCGAAACTGGGTCTATGGCGCTGTGAGGCAGCAGCTCTACCACTGTGCCACAGTTGCGCATTAGAATTTAGTTGTTCTGTTTTGGGTATATATGACAATCAAACACTCTTAACTCTTGAGAACGACAGCGCCAGAGACCCGGGTTCGATCCTCACTGCGGGTGCTGTCTGTATGGAGTTTGTATGTTCACCCTGTGACCTGTGCTGGTTTTCCCCGGGTG
Source organism: Raja brachyura (assembly GCA_963514005.1). The sequence continues at coordinate 10,691,710 of OY740801.1, forward strand.
CTCCGGTTTCCTCCCACACTCCAAAGACGTAAAGGTTTGTAGGTTGATCGGCTTAGTAAAATTGTAAATTGTCCATAGTGTGTGTAGGATGGTATGTGTTGAGAATCACTTGCCAGTCTATCTTGGCCAATTCACGTCTCATACCCTCAAAGTTACCTTTCTTTAAGTTCAGGACCCTTGTTTCTGAATTAACAATGTCACTCTCCATCCTAATGAAGAACTCAACCATATTATGGTCACTCTTGCCCAAGGGGCCACGCACAACAAGACTGCTAACTAACCCTTCCTCATTACCCAGTCTAGAATAGCCTGCACTCTCGTTGGTTCCTCTACATGTTGGTTTAGAAAACTATCCCGCATACATTCCAACAAATCCTCTTCCTCAGCACCCCTGCCAATTTGATTCACCCAATCTATATGTAGATTGAAGACCCATTATAACTGTTTTACCCTTGTTACACGCATTTCTAATTTCATGTTTGATGCCATCCCCAACCACTACTACTGTTAGGTGGCCTGTACACAACTCCCACTAGCGTTTTCTGCCCCTCAGTGTTTAGCAGCTCTACCCATATCGATTCCACATCCTCCAAGCTAATGTCCTACCTTTCTATTGCGTTAATCTCCTCTCTGACCAGCAACGCTACTCCACCTCCTTTTCCTTTCTGTCTATCCCTCCTGATTATTGAATATCCCTGGATGTTCAGCTCCCAGCCTTGGTCACCCTGGAGCCATGTCTACGTGATCCCAACTATATCATATTCATTAATAACTATCTGCACATTCAACTCATCCACCTTATTACGAATGCTCCTTGCATTGAGACACAAAGCCTTCAGGCTTGTTTTTACAACACTCTTACCCTTATACAATTATGTTGAAAAGTGGCCCTTTTTGATTTTTGCCCTGGATTTTTCTGCCTGCCACTTTTACTTTTCACCTTGCTACCTATTGCTTCTACCCTCATCTTACATCCCTCTGTCTCTCTGCTCATGCTCCCATCCCCCTGCCACATTAGTTTAAATCCTCCCTGACAGCACTAGCAAACACTCCCCCAAGGACATTGGTTCCCTTCAAGCCCAGGTGCAGACCGTCCTGTGTGTACTGGTCCCACCTCCCCCAGAACTGGTTCCAATGCCCGAGAAATTTGAATCCCTCCCCCTTGCACCATTTTTCAACCACGTATTCATCTGCAATATCCTCCTATTTCTACTTTGACTTGCACGTGGCACTGGTAGGAGTCCAGAGATTATTACCTTTGAGGTCCTACTTTTAAGTTTATCTCCTAGCTCCCTAAATTCGCCTTGTAGGACCTCATCCCATTTTTTACCTATATCGTTGGTGCCAATGTGCACCACGACAGCTGGCTATTCACCCTCCCCCTCCAGAATGTTCTGCAGCCATTCAGTGACATCCCTGACCCTTGCACCAGGGAGGCAACATACCATTCTGGAGTCTCGTTTACGGCTGCAGAAACTCCTATCTATTCCCCTTACAATTGAATCCCCTATTACAATAGCACTTCCACTCTTTTCTCCCTCCTGTGCCGCAGAGCCACCCATGGTGCCATGAACTTGGCTGCTGCTGCCTTTCCCTGATGAGCTATATTTAAGAGGGAGTTAGATGTGGCCCTTGTGGCTAAGAGGATCAGAGGGTATGGAGAGAAGGCATGTACGGGATACTGAGTTGGATGATCAGCCATGATCATATTGAATGGCGGTGCAGGCTCGAAGGGCCGAATGGCCTACTCCTGCACCTAATTTCTATGTAATCTATGTATCTATCTCCCCCAACAGTATCCAAAATGGTATATCTGTTTAGGAGGGAGATGACTGTAGGGGACTCCTGCACCACCTGCCTACTGCTACGCTGGCTAATGGCCACCTGTTCCCTTTCTGGCCGCTTAACCTGCGGTGTGACCAACTCACTGTACGTGCTATCCACGACTTTCTCCGCATCGTGGATGCTCCAGTATGAATCCAACCGCAGCTCCAATAGTTCAATGCGGTCTGCCAGGAGCTGCAGCTGGACACACTTCCTGCAAATGTAGTCACCAGGGACACCGACAATATCCCTGATCTCCCACATGTTGCAGAATGAGCAAACCATGGGGCCGATCTCAAATGACATGGCTTGCCCCTAAATTAAATCAACTCACACTATAAAAATCTTAATCCTTTAAACTAACCTTTGCTAAAAAGCACTGCACCCTTTAGCTCACTTTACCTTTAATGCAAACCAGGGGTTGCACCCAATCAGCTGCTTCCACCAGAACACTTGTGTGGAACGTTACCGGTTTGGGTTCCTCCTCCTCTCGCTCCAACGTCTCCTGGGCCTCTGTTAAAACAAAGCCCCGCGCTCGATTTTTAAACTCACCACCCGGAGACTCCCCCTCTTGCTCCAACGGTCACGGGGAGAAGGTACAAACTCTGTACACACAGCACCCGTGGTCAGGATCGAACCCAGGGCTCTGGTGCTGTAAGGTAGCAACTCTATCACGGTGCCACCATGACGCCCTTGCTTTCTGCTCTGCATACAGGCAGTTTGGCTATATTGTGATAGGGGCTTTCCTCAAAAACGTTGTGTTATAGAAAATCACATTAGAAAAACTATTTTGTCAATAGGAACAGGGGATTGGAGGATAGAGATTCTGTTTCAGAATAAAAAAGTTATTTTTTCCATAGGATTTTTAAAAATAAACGTTTTTTTAATAGCTAGAAGTTGATTTTTGTTACTGCAAGCCACTGTTGCCCTAAATGGCCTCCTATATGTGAGATTTGAAACATGAGAAAATATTAGAAGTTGTGCTGAGACTCAGATTGGTATCCAGCTCAGAGAAGGTGTGCTAAGACCCAGATTAGAAAGCGAAAGGCGTGTTGGAGAAAGCGAATGGCATGTTGGCCTTTATAACAAGAGGAATCGAATATAGGAGCAAAGAGGTCCTTCTGCAGTTGTACAGAGCCCTAGTGAGACCACACCTGGAGTATTATGCGCAGTTTTGGTCCTCTAATTTGAGGAAGGACATTCTTGTTATTGAGGGAGTGCAGCGTAGGCTTACAAGGTTAATTCCCGGAATGGCAGGACTGTCATATGCTGAGAGAATGGAGCAGCTGGGCTTGTACACTCCGGAGTTCAGAAGCATAAAGGGGATCTCATTGAAACATATAAGATTGTAAGGGTATGACACGCTAGAGGCAGGAAACATGTTCCCGATGTTGGGGGAGTCCAGAACCAGGAGCCACAGTTTAAGAATACGGAGTAAGCCATTTAGAACGGAGACGAGGAAACACTTTTTCTCACAGAGAGTGGTGAGTGTGGAATTCTCTGCCTCAGAGGGCGGTGGAGGCAGGTTTTCTGGATGCTTTCAAGAGAGAGCTAGATAGGGCTCTTAAAAATAGTGGAGTCAGGGGATATGGGGAGAAGGCAGGAACGGGGTACTGATTGGGGAAGATCAGCCATGATCACATTGAATGGCGGTGCTGGCTCGAAGGGCCAAATGGCCTACTCCTGCACCAATTGTCTATTGCTATGGTGCTTTGCCAACGGTTGATTAGCCTGCTGACCATACACGTAGGAAAAAGGTAAGATAATCTGGAGGAAATAAAGAACAAAGTGCTCGAGGAACTCAGCGGGTCAGGCCGCATCTGTGGAGGCAAAGGGAGAGTTTTGTGTCAAAACCAACCTGGAACATCAACCATGCCACTGCCTCCACAGGTGTGGAGATCCACTGAGTTCCTCCAGCAGACACAAGGAACTGCAGATGCTGGTTCACAAAAAGAGACATGTAACTCAGCGGGTCAGGCAGCATTCTGGGAGAACATGGATACGTGACGTATTGGGTCAAAGGACTTTTATTGCCACGTGTACCAATTAAGGTGCAGTGATATGCAAATTACCATACAGCCATACTAAAAAAAGACACAAGACACACAACTACATAAATGCTCCCACGTCAGGGCGGTCGAAGGTCCCGCGGCTTGGAGCTCCCGAAGTCGGTCTCGAACCAGAGACCACGAGCTCCACATTGATAAAGTCCGCTGGCTAATCAATTCGATGTGTTGGAGCTCCGAGGTTGATCCGTGGCAAAGGAATCGCAAGCTCCACGATGGTAAATCCGCAGGCTCCGCGGTTGGAGCTCCTGAAGTTGGTGTCCAGCAAAGGCCACCAACTCCTCGATGTTAGACCGCAGTGCGGACGGAGAAACGATACGGGGAAAAAAATAATAAATCACAACTCCGTCGAGGTAAGACATTAGAATAAAGGGCCTGTCACACTAGCGCGCGATTAGACGCGATAAGCGCGACAAATTCGGACGCGGGGGTCGCGTGGGGGTCAGGCGATCCCGGTGTGAGTGAAGGGCCTGTCACACTAGCGCGCGATTACACGCGCGACGTCCGAAGGAAGGACGTTATTTTTCATCACGTGACGATGCGCATGAGCATGCGCGTTGCACGACGTCGGGCAGTGACGTCATCACGCAACGCCACGCTGAAGACGCACAACGTCAAAACGTCATCACGTTCCGCGCGACAGGATTTTGCCGCGCGTAATTTTTAAGCAGTGTCGGTTTTTGGACACTACGCGCGATGTCGACACCAGCTACACACGAGTCCGCGGAACTCCACGAGACTCCGGCGATCGCAGTGGGACAGGGTCACGCGAGGCCGGACGACTAAAGCGACCACGGTAGGTCGCGCTTGTCGCGTCTAATCGCGCGCTAGTGTGACAGGCCCTTTAGTTTCCCCCAACTCCTCCCCACCACGCCCCACATAAAACAAGCTAATGAACGCTAAAAACATACAGAAAGCTGGAAGAGAGTTGGAGGCAGGATTGTCTGGCGAGTGACAGGTGGACACAGGCAAGGGAGGTTTTCATCGGTTGATGGCTGGACAAAGGGCAGAGATGAAAAGACAAAAGGTGCAGTGTGTTTTTAGCTGTAGCATTTGGGTAGCCTCTCCATCCAAAGGGTGGATTGTGTATGGAACGAGCTGCCGGAAGAGGTAGCTGAGGCAGGGACAATCGCAACGTGGATGGACAGAACAGGTTTAAAGTGGTATAGGCCAGACACAGGCAGGTGGGACTGGTGTAAGTGGGACATGTTGGGGGCAAGTTGGGCCGAAGGGCCTGTTTTCACTCTGTATGACTCTACTTACTCAGTGGGTTTAGCATCAAAGGATGAGTCAGGGGAATGGAAAGGAATTCCAAAAAGCATGTATCTATTTTTTTAGTCACCTCTGCGTTTCACCGACCATAACTTTCCATCAATAGCAGAACAAAGTTCAGACCTGCTTTTGACCGCTGAGGTGTGGCAGTGTTATTTGTACTTTGCTATTTAAATTAGAGATGAGTATTTATGCTGCACCTGGCGTAGCACAAAGGGGCCTTGGAAAATAGAGAAATCCGAAATTTAAAAAAATGGGAAGTCTCAATATACGTTGAGAGCCAGATTACAATTCATGATATAAAAAGCATGAACCATAATTCAAAAGAATGAAGCTGAGGTGAAACCCGAGACTAAAGCTGGTGTGCTGACGTATATTAAATGGACTATTTACAATGCCACAAATGTCAGGGGGTTGGTAGGATGAGGTTTATGACTCATAGCAAACAGTCCACTGTGGAGAAAGCAACGTCAATTTAGGCAATACAAGATTTACAACATCCTCTCCCAATCATAGAAACATAGAAATTAGGTGCAGGAGTAGGCCATTCGGCCCTTCAAGCCTGCACCGCCATTCAATATGATCATGGCTGATCATCCAATTCAGTATCCCGTAGCTGCCTTCTCTCCATACCCTCTGATCCCCTTAGCCACAAGGGCCACATCTAACTCCCTCTTAAATATAGCCAATGAACTTGCCTCAACTACCCTCTGTGGCAGAGAGTTCCAGAGACCCACCACTCTCTGTGTGAAAAAAGTCCTTCTCATCTCGGTCCTAAAGGATTTCCCCCTTATCCTTAAGCTGTGACCCCTTGTCCTGGACCTCCCCAACCAATAAATGGTTGTACTTTCTTTAGCCCATTACATATATAAATTGTCTGCATAAAACCAACCTCACCTGCTGATGTGTAAGAAGGAACCGTAGATGCTGGTTTACACCGAAAATAGACACACGATTTGTTTAGTTTAGTTTAGAGATACATCGCGGAAACAGGCCCTTCGGCCCACCGGATCCACGCCGACCAGCGATCCCCACACATTTAACACCATCCAACACGTACAAACCTGTACGTCTTTGGAGTGTGGGAGGAAACCGAAGATCTCGGAGAAAACCCACTTAGGTGATGGGGAGAATGTACAAACTCAGTAGACAGCACCCGAAGTCGGAATCTAACCCGGGTCTCGCTGCATTCGCTGTAAGGCAGCAATTCTACCGCTGCGCCACCGTGACCGGTGTATTTTATATTGAACAATATCAAGGTTTCCCATGGAAACTGTGACCACATACGAGTTAATTATTAGCGCCAGGCCGTGTTAGAGACTGCCAAAGAGTAAGGTGGGTCACTTATAGGAAATGCCACCTAATTATTGAGAGGAAATTTATGTTTTAAAGTACTGGGGTAAGCAAATCCACTTCTGGCCCCAAGACAAAGTGAGATTTGTAGCCACTTAACAAAACCGTGCAAGCCAGTTATCTGCAAATTAGAAAATATAAAGATGAAAACTAATCTTTAAAAAAAAAACAATAATTGGCACTTTATTTGTTGAGAAACAGCTCTACCAAGACTCTGTACAAATGGGACAACTCTAAAATTGTTTCTTCCCTTGACCGTTAGTGTATTCTAACAAACCCAGAACTCTGTTCTATTCTTCTTTTTATCATAATTTGATAGAGGGAATAGTTTTGTCAGCAGTGGCAAGGTTCTGGGGTGTCAGAGTCAAATACAAATTCCTCCTGAACATGTTTACAGTCTTCTAGACCTGAAATGAAAGACAGAATGGAAAAGACGTGTTAAATTAGCTCCCAATTTCTTACCCCTCTAATGAATAGATATATCCAATTTGAAAAATATTCCTCATTGAGGGTCATTACATTTTACACAGGAATCGATGGGGTGCAATTGGCAGCCGCATTAATTTCATAAGTAATAGTTGCAGAATTAGGCCATTCAGCCCATCGAGTTTACTGAAGAAGGATCCCGACCCAAAACGTCACCTATCCTTTCTCTTCAGAGATGCTGCCTGACCCGCTAAGTTTCTCCAACACCTTGTGTCTATCTTTGACTTAAAGTGAGGTTTGGATTCAAGTCTGTAAGAGACTGGGAGTATGTTAATTTCTTTGACATTCGATGAATTAAAAACCCTTAAAATAGACGTGAAAAATTAGGAATTATGGAACATTTTTACTTTGGGGAAAGAAATAACATCTTGAAAACGTTATACTGGAGTAAAACAATTAAAATATTGCCGAGTTATTGCCTCCACATCAATAGGTGAGAATCCCCCAAATAATTGGGGGGGTCAGTCTGGGCAAGTTGGGCCGAAGGGCCTATTTCCACGCTGGATGACTCGATGTCTGACCCTATCCAATCTGGTATTGGATCAGGGAGCAGTTTCCAAGTCTTATGCTGGGGAATCCCAGGAAGACTGAGCTCCACTTCTAGACTACCTGCAGTCCAGTGACAGAGCACTACCTGATATCTCTTTCCATCATTCAGTAAGTTCTATACTTATAGCAGGCTCATGTGAAACCGAGGGTGTGCTGGACTAAATGCAAGCAAAGATTCACCCCATTCTGTTCAAAGGACGACGGATGCAGACAATGGAATTAATTGAATTATAACCCTGCTTTATTTTGCAGTGAGTGGGAAGGCAATGCAGATGCCGGTTTATACCATAGACACAATATGCTGGAGTATCTCAGCGGGTCAGGCAGCATCTCTGGAGAAAAGGAACAGGTGACGTTTCGGGTCGAGACCCTTCTTCAGACCAAAAGATAGAGGTGGGGGGAAACTGGGGGCGAGGAAAGGCCAGGACAAAACAGGGCCGGCAACAGATGACCTCAGGAAGGGTGGAGTCATTCCTCAGTGCTTTGCTTAGGAAAGTGAATTTAGTTTCAAGGCACTAATATAATGGAAATTACCAGTCGATATTATACCGTTGCAACGCAAAAGACTGCTAATGCAGCTTCATCAGCCTGAAGAAGGGTTCCAGCCCAAAACACTCTCTGTCCATTTCCCTCCATAGATATTGTCTAACCTGCTGAATTCCTCCACCAATTTGTATTTTGTACTGTATTATGGTTAATCCAAGAAAACAAGCAGGCCCAGAAGCTTCAGGAAAGTAACAAAGTGAATGCAAAAGGATAAAGTGAAATTGCTCATTTCTCAATATTAACTGATGCCTGAAACAAAAAACAGAAATGGTGGTAAAACTCAGCAGATCAGGAAGCATCTGTGGGAAGATAAAAGAGTCAATGATTCGGATCTTTGACCCTTCACCACAACTACAAAGTAGAGTTTTGCAAGTTAGTTTTCAGTAGAAGAGAAGCTGTGGGAGGTTGGTGTAAAACAAACAGAGTGTCTGTGGTAAAACAGAAATAGACAGTTTAATGAATACAGTTATCAAGAATACAAATCTAGATCCGTGCAATGTGTTGTTAATGATAACGTAGTGGGATTTGCCTGGCAGGCTAGATTGAAGCATGCAAGAGGAACTAAACAGAAAATGGAAAATGCTGGAAAACTTTACTTTGAGCTTTACTTTAGACTTTGGAGATACAGGCCCTTCGGCCCACCAAGACCGCACCCACCAACGATCACCCCGTAAACTTTAAAAAAAAAGGTTCGCACCAACCAACCTGATCTCCCGATTGCTCAGCACTTCAATTCCCCCTCCCATTCCCAATCGGACCTGGGCCTCCTCCATTGCCAGAGTGAGGCCCAGCGCAAATTGGAGGAACAGCACCTCATATTTTACTTAGGTAGTCTACACCCCAGCAGTATGATCATTGAGTTCTCCAATTTCAGGTAGTCCTTGCTTTCTCCCTCCTTCCCCTCCCTCTTCCCAGCTCTCCCAAAAAGCCTACCATCTCCACTTCGTCCATTATTCCCCCCCCCCCCCCCCAACATCAGTCTGAACAAGGGTCTCAACCCGAAACGTCACCTATTCCTTCTCTCCATAGATGCTGCCTCACCCGCTGAGTTTCTCCACCATTTTGTCTACCTCATAAACTAGTACTGCCCTGCACACTAGGGATAATTTACAATTTACAGAAGCCAATTAACCTGCACCTGGAGAAAACCCACGCAGTCACAGGAAGAACGTACAAATTCAACACAAGCAGCGCCCGTAGTCAGGATCGAACCCGGGTCTCTGGTGCTGTAAGGCTGCAGCTCTACCGCTGGTGCCACCCTGAAGAAGGGCGCCGACCCAAAACATCGCCTGTCTGTTCCCTCCGCTGATGCTGCCTGACCCGCTGAGCTCCTCCAGCACTTTGTGCTTTGCTAGAGGATCGGCAGCATCTGTGGAAGGCATAACTGTTAATGTTTTACACAATAGGACTCTTCCTCAGACCCGAGAAAGAGAGGAACAAATCGGAAGCAGCAAAATGCGGGTGAAACTATGGGAATTTCTCTGGTGGAGTGAACATATGTGACAACACAAGAGACTGCGGATGCCGGAATCTGAAGCAACAATCTCCTGGAGGAACTCAGCTGGTCAAGCAGCATTTATGGGGTGGAAAGGAATTGTCAATGCTTTGGGTTGGTTTGGATAAGGTTCTTTGGTTGCGTCAATTGCTGTTGAAACCCCAAGTCTTGGCTAGAGGATGAGAAGGCAGCAAATTACTGGAAATGTGTGGGTTGCATCAAAGAAGAATTCAGGATGTTTGTTGGAATTAACTGAGTTTTGCTGAATGATTTTTGGAACTAGTTTGCATTGTAGATTTTTCCCATGAAAGAGATATGCAACACCGATTAAAAAAATACTAGATATTACTCTGTCATGTTATTCTTTCTTGGAATAAGGATTAAATGCATTGCGGCTCCTAAAAGTGGTGCAATTTTGATGTCATTTGTAAAAAAAAACAGTTCTTATTCCCAGTAGAAACAAACTGCTGATGCTGGTTTATACCAAATATAGACACACAATGCTGGAGTAACTCAGCGGGACAGGCATCATCTCTGGAGAGAAGGAATGGGTGACGTTTTGGGTCGAGAACCTTCCTAAGACTGAGGCTGGAGATGCTGCCTGACCCGTCAAGTTACTCCAGCACTTTGTGTCCATCTTCAGTTCTTGAATGTTTATGATGCAACTGGTTAAATTATTACCCTGTAATTCAAAGAATGATGTGTGTCAAGCCAGCACAAAATACAGAATTTTCAACAGTCAAACAAAACTGGCACTTACTAACTGTGGCTATTAGCCAAGTGCCTCTCACTGGCTCTAACCTCTCCGAGCTCCTTTGAGACATGCTACGGTGGCAAAAAGGTTCTGGCCAAGATGTGGATTTTGATAGCTATTTGAGTGAGATGTCACAGAGATAATAATGTACCTTACATGTTTTCTCCTATTAAATGTAAAATAAAAAACTACCCATCCAGGGACAGAAATACCAACCTTTTATTTTTTACGGAGCTTCTTTATGAATGTGACTTCATCTCGATTCCTTATTGCATAACTGTCGATGACAAAATGTACATTTTAGGACTTTTTGCTAAACACATTTTTCCGTTCCATGCATGAATAAGAGTCCCAGTTGTAAACCAGGCAGATGCACCACACAGTGTATTGTTCCTTTTTAACGATCATTGACATTATCATTCTTGGCTTCCGTGTAACAACATTTAAAAAATAGTAACATTGCAGGCAGGTGGGACTCATGTAGCTGGGACATGTTGGGCCGTTGGGCCGAAGGGCCTGTTTTCATGCTGAATCACTCTATGACTGTATAACGTTGGCCTTAAGCCCATGACCTTCGATAAACAATGGGCTTTTCTTCTGAATCATGAAATGATTTTCATTCACTTCATTAAGGTTAATGGATAACATTTAAGCCAACATATTCAGTCGCACAATTCAGATAATTTCAATCGTCAGCTAAATTCAGACGACTAACATAACTAACTTATAAGTTAGACATAAAGTGCTAGAGTAAACTCAGACGGTTAGGCAGCATCTGTGGAGGGAATGGACAGGTAACGTTTTGAGTTGGGACCCTTCTTTAGGTTGAAGAATGGAGCAAACCTGGTTCGACGGAGGTCTGAAGAAGAATCCTAACCCACAACATAACCTATCCATTTCCTTCACCGATGCTGCCTGACCTGCTGAGTTACTCCGACACTTGGTGTTTTACTCAAGAATCCTGCATCTGCAGGTCCTTGTGCCTCCATTGAAGTTACGAAATTCTCTTTCCTTCTTTTGAACCTCTCTTTTTCACAGAGAGTTGTGAGTCTGTGAAATTCTCTGCCTCAAAGGCCGGTGGAGGCCAGTTCTCTGGATACTTTCAAGGGAGAGCTAGATAGGGCTCTTAAAGATAGTGGAGTCAGGGGATATGGGGAGAAGGGGGTACTAATTGGGGATGATCAGCCATGATCACATTGAATGGCGGTGCTGGCTCGAAGGGCTGAATGGCCTACTCCTGCACCTATTGTCTATTGTCTCGCCATTTTTGAGAAAAGAAAATGTAACATGACATAATGAGAACATTTACTTGTGGGGTTATTTTATTTTTTGCTGTATAGTGACTAGCATTTCCTTTTGGCCTGGTTAATCATCCACTAAATCTGAACAATATTTGATTTTGCTGGAGAGAATTTTATGTTACTAATTAGGGGAAGGTAAGCAGTAAATCTATCCTCTTAAGAGTTTAATTCGTTTCAAGGGCTGGTGATTTGAAGAGTTGATTCTTTGGTGCAGGTTAGTAGGCATTCAGAATAAAAGCGCTGTTAATGATTTTCTAGTTAACTTGGCTCATTAAGTGGTCCTGAGAGATAAACCTGCCACTGAATACACTACTCATTTCTACATAACCCCATAACTCTCAATGTCCAAAGAAATAAGGGGGGGGGGGGGGGGGGGGGCTTGGTGGGAACTTTACTCAAGGGCCTCACGGTGGCGCAGCGGTAGAGTTGCTGCCTTACAGCGCTTCCAGCACCAGAGAAGCGGGTTCGATCCCGACTACGGGTGCTCTCTGTACAGAGATTTTCTCCACGATCTTCGATTTCCTCCCACACTCCAAAGATGTACAGGTTTGTAGTTTGTATGACATGGAATATTATAAATATAAATTGCCCCTAGTGTGTGTAGGATAGTGTTAATATGCGGGCACCGCTGGTCGGCGCGGACTCGGTGGGCCGAAGGTCCTGTTTCCGCGCTGTGCCTCTAAACTAAAAGTATTATTGAGAAGCTTGTGGGACTTCAACAGGTTAAACTCCAGTCCATAAAGAGAGCGGGTTCAGCAGACGCCACAGACAAGTAATCGACAGAGAGGAAAGACTGACGGTTTAAACTTCATTCATTTCAATGCTAGCGTGCAAATTGGCAACAACACTTCCTCGTCGATAATCACCAACAAAAGAACACTTCAAGTTGGCCGATCAGTCCCCTGCTCTACTCTCTCTGTACCCATGACTGGAGCCAGATGCAGTTCCAACAATATCGTCGATATCACTGTTGTTCGACAATAACTGAAAACGATGAGCCAAAGCACAGGAGGGAGGATGGCAATCTTGATCTCAATGTTAGCAAGACAGAGGAGCCGAGGACAAGATGGTGGCATTTGAGAGGCTTTTAGATAAGCACATGGAAGTGTAAAGAATAGATGGAGATAAACCATGTACAGATAGATGAGATCAGTTTTAACTTGGCATCATGTTGGGCACAGGCATTGAAGGGCCTGTTCCTTTAGTTTAGTTTAGAGATACAGCGCGGAAACAGGCCCACCGAGTCCGCACCGACCAGCGATCCCCGCACATTAACACTTTCCTGAGCTGTAATGTTCTATGTTAAGACTACTCACTGAGGATCAGGCACAAGAACAGAATGGCATATAGTTAAATATATTGATACATACTCTTTGAGTTTCATTTTATCATCAGTTAGCTTCTCGCCATTAAATGTTAGATGGTATGTCCGCCAGATATATTTCCTGTAAATCATTTGAGAAAAATATCAAAAATAATGCAATTCAGAACACAATATTATAACTATTCATTGCTTTCAATTCTTCTTCTACATACAGGCAGTTTTGCTATGGCGTGATATGGGCTTTCCTCACAAACTTTGTGTTCAAGAAAATCATGTTATAAAAACTATTGTGTTTATGGGAAAAGGGAATTAGAGGATAGATTCAGATTTGCAATGACAAAGTCACTTTTTCCAAAAGATTTTAAAAAAAGGTGTTTTTTAAGAGATAAGTTGATTTTTGTTACTGCAATCTAGAAATAATAAAGGCTGAGTATCACTGTTTATTAGACGATCATTGCACAAGCAGCAGAGGCACAGCTGATAGAGCAACTGCTTCACAGCAGGAGAAACCTACAAACCTGTATGTCTTTGGAGTATGAGAGGAAACCGGAGCACCCAGAGAAAACCCACGTGGTCACAGGGAGAACGTACAAACATAGTACAGACAGCATCCTAGGTCAAACCCCGCACAGACAGCATCGAACCTGGGTCTCCAGCACTTTAAGGCAGCAACTTTACTCCTGCACCAGTGTTCTATGTTCTAAAGTTTCATGTCATCTACAAATTTAATTTTTCATGGCCTTTAACTGAATACACCCACACATATTGTATAAAACAAACTAGAAGATATAACCCTGCCATTAATTCTTTTTGAGTAGTTAATATGGTAATAATCATATAAATAATAAACTGAAATAGTCTGGACGAAAAGAATGAACAGATCATTAATTTCATCTTGTCCCCGTCACATATGTGGTGTAATGGATGACAACACATCATTTACCAGCTAATGAATTGTGTTCCGCCCTCACGTTGTTGCTTCAGTTGGATGTATCTCTGAATAGCTTTTTTCAAATCCAGGACAGATGCATTTTGAATTACAACAACAGCTGGAGAGAGAAAGTACAGATTATGTAGCAACCTAAGAGATAATATTGAACATACCATATTGCCCCAAACCATATAAAAGTGTGTAGCATTCACGTTTAGTTTAGAGATACAGCGTGGAAGCACGCCCTTCTGCCCACCGACTCCACGCTGACCAGCGATCACCCCATACACTCACACTACCCGACACACTAGGGACAATTTACAATTCGTACCGAAGCCAATTAACCTACAAACCTGTACGTATTTAGAGTGTGGGAGGAAAGTTGAGCAACCGGAGAAAACCCATGCGATAGCAGGAGAACGTACAAACTGCGTACAGACAGCACCCGTAGTCAGGATCGAACCAGGGTGTCTCATGCTGTAAGGCAGCAACTCTACCGCTGTGCCAACGTGCAGCCCTGTGAATGAAGTAGGGTGTGGCGGTTTAATCAGAATGGTAGTTTTATAAAACGGGTAGCAAGCAGGGTTCAGCATACTTCCTTTATTTTGCACTGGAGCCTAGTAGCTAACTTGAAGTCTCATACATTGGACCACAATCATTGATTCCTTCAATCTCTCTGCGCTTATAGTGGAGATAAAAATGGAGTTTGGAATAAAAAAGTAAGCAGAAACAAACCTTGCTTCTCTCTGAATGATTGTTGAGAGGAAAAGTTCGGTTGGATGCACAGAATCTCTTCCCCAGAGTAGGGGAATCAAGAAACAGAGGACAAAGGCTTAAAGTGAGGGGGGTGGGAAGATTTAACGGGAACATTCACACAAAGGGTGGTGGGTGTATGGAACGAGCTGCTGGATGAGGCAGTTACTATTATAACATTTCAGTGACAATTGGACAGGAACATGGATAGGACAGGTTTAGAGGATTGAGGGCCAAGCACGGGCATGTGGGACTTGTGTAGATGGGCCACGTTGGTCGGCATGGGCAAGTTGGGCCGAAGGGCCTGATTCCATACTGTATCACTCTATTAATTGAACTCTTTGGGATTCACTCACAGCTAGAAAACTTCCCCCAATTTACTCAGATTTAATTTTCACTCATAAGATAGTTATACTGAACAGTTTACAGATATAGATTTAAGAATAAGACAAATCCACTTACGCATAATTTCATTATCTCCTTTCTTTACTTTGACAGTCATTGCCTGCCCATACTCCAAAGCTACCTGTGAATTTATCTCTTCCAAAGTAACCTTAATAAAAATAAGAAGTTAGCAATAATGGTAAACCTTATCTAATGTCCACATTATCACATTCTGGAAATTCCACAGAAAGGATTTAAGGCCAAGAATCCTTTCAATGTTCATTCCTTTAAATGTACAGTGGGTTCAAATATATTGTAAACAGGTGAGTGATCAGCTAGGATACTGATGATCCTGTGTCAATATTATTTCTGATTCTACAAGCAAATTTTAAAAAAAATGCTCAACTCTCAGCATGCATGCCGTCTTGATTATTAAGAGATAAAACAAGTTGTCATGACATAAACTAACGATACAATAGAACTTTATTTATCCCAGGAGGGAAATTGAAACAGACATAAAACACAAAAGAATTGAAACATGAAATTAAAGTGATGAGTGGAAAGGATTGGGGATGAGCAAAGATTGGGGAGGGGAGTCACTCTACCCCACGACAGAAGGGGGAGGAGTTGTACAGTTTGATAGCCACAGGTTTTGGTTCACTTCAATGATACACACCTGTATAGGCAGATCACACAGCAAAGGGTCCTGAACTATCATGGCCAGACCTTCCTGAAATATGTCTAAGATGTCTGCATGTGATAACTCTTCCTCCTCCTCTTCTGCTGCTTTCTCTTCATTATAAATTGCAGCAGGTTCTTCCTCTTTAATGCTGACGGACGGGGATTCATTCTTAATTTCATCAGCCATCCCAAGTCAGCTGATCTGTAAAAGAATTAGAAGATCTCCAAAAAGTCAGCACTTTTGAAAGTAACCTTAAAGTTACATTGCCCAACAATATAATTCCATTCTTTCATATTAAGAGTAAAAATGCAGAACTAATCAAATAAAAATTGTTAACTTGGCGTAACTGTTTTTCCTTGAAGTAAAACTTTGCTTCATATTATTTTCAGCATAAATTGTGGAGTGATTTGTAACTGGATAGAATTTCCCATTAAATTAATTTAAATCAAATATCCAGACTGAAGTTAAGGAACAAGTGATTATTGGGACCCCCTCCCTTCTCTCTTCTCCTACATCCCAATCTCCCCTACAGACAACTTTTAATAAGCCAGAGATACAGCTGTGAAGTTCGGCGGCCATTTAACACTACCGGTCGGTTATCCTTGGTTCTGAAAACTCGTGCTTACGTTTTTTTTCCCCCAATGAAAATGATCGGTCAGCAAAGGCGATTTACTAAAACTACCTACGACTACCTCGACTACGTATAACTACATGGCGACCCACTACAACTGCATCTACGACTACAGGATTATCAATTTTCTCCATGGCAACCAATTTTTGGTCGCAGAAAATTTTTCAACATGTTGAAAAATTTGCGGCGACCATACTGAGACCGCGACTATTTCCCAGAATGGAGGAACTCCTCACGACCATGAAGGAGACTCACCAGAGACCACCAGCAAACATGTGGCGATCATGAAGCGAGCGCAGATTTTCCTGCACTCGCCTAAAAAGACGCCCAAGTGGGACAGGCCCTTAAATGTGACATCTCCAAATTTGCGGATGATGCAAAGCTGGGTAGCAGTATGACCTGTGATGGGGATGCTATGAGGCTGCAGGGTAACTTGGATAGGTTGGGTGAGTGGACAGATGCATGGCAGATGGTACTTTAATGTGGATAAATGTGAGGTTATCCACTTTGGTGGCAAGAACAGGAAGGCATATTACTATCTGAATGGTAGACACAAAAAGCTGGAGTAACAACAGGACAGGCAGCATCTCTGGAGAGGGTGACGTTTCGGGTACAGACATTCCTTCAGACTCGACCCGAAATGTCACCCATTCCTTCTCTCCAGAGATACTGCCTGTCCCGCTGCGTTACTCCAGCTTTTTGTGTCTATTTTTGGTTTAAACCAGCATCTGCAGTCCCTTCTTACTCTGAATGGTGTCAGATTAGGAAAAGGAGAAGTGCAACCAGACCTGGGTGTGCTTGTACATCAGTCACTGAAATTTAGCATGCAGGTAAAGCAGGCAGTGAAGAAAACTAATGGTATGTTGGCCTTCATAGCGGGAGGATTTAAGTTTTGGAGCAAGGAGATCCTACTGTAGTTGTACAGGGCCCTGATGAGACCGCACCTCGAGTATTGTGTGCAATTTTGGTCCCCTAATTTGAGGAAGCACATTATTGCTATTGAAGGAGTGCAGCGTAGGTTCACCAGGTTAATTCCCGGGATGGTGGAACTGCCATATGATGAAATAATGGGTCGACTGGGCTTTTGTTCACTGGAATTTAGCAGGATGAGAGGGGATCTTATGGAAACATATAAAATTCTTAAAGGATTGGACAGGCTAGATGCAGGAAAAATGTTCCCGATGTTGGAGGAATCCAGAACCAGGGGGGGTCACAGTTTAAGAATAAAGGGTAGGCCATTTAGGACTGAGATGAGGAAAACCTTCATCCAGAGAGTTGTGAATTTGTGGAATTCACTGTGCACATTGTGCACCGTTTTGGTCTCCTAATTTGAGGAAGGACATCCTTGTGATTGAGCCAGTGCAGCGTAGGTTCACGAGATTGAACCCTGGGATGGCGGGATGGTCATATGAGGAAAGATTGAAAAGACTAGGCTTGTATTCACTAGAGTTTAGAAGGATGAGGGGGCATCTTATAGAAACATATCAAATTATAAATGGACTGGACAAGCTAGATGCAGGAAAAATGTTCCCAATGTTGGTTGAGTCCAGAACCAGGGGCCACAGTCTTAGAATAAAGGGGAGGTCATTTAAGACTGAGGTGAGAAAAAACATTTTCACCCAGAGAGTTGTGAATTTATGGAATTCCCTGCCACAGAGGGCAGTGGAGGCCGTCACTGGATGGATTTCAGTGAGAGTTAGATAGAGCTCTAGGGGCTAGTGGAGTCAAGGGATATGGGGAGAAGGCAGGCACGGGTTATTGATAGGGGACGATCAGCCATGATCACAATGAATGGCGGTGTTGGCTCGAAGGGCCGAATGGCTACTCCTGCACCTATTTTTCTGTGTTCCTAACACCACATCGACTTCCACCTGTCGTATACACTATTCTCTCCTCTCTTCTATTATCCTACCCCATATCCTCTCCATTCTTCTACACTTCATCCTCTCAGATTCAGATTCAATTTTAATTGTCATTGTCAGTGTACAGTACAGAGACAACGAAATGCATTTAGCATCTCCCTGGAAGAGCGACACAGCAAATGATTTGAATAAATAACAATAAGTGTCCGGGGGGGGGGGGGGGGGGTGATTGGCAGTCACCGGGTTACTCATCTCTCCTCCACCCATGCCCACTCAGTTCTTATCCCCATCTCCTACACTCCCCTCCTATCCCTCCCCTGCCCTCACCTCCACGCCCTGCCCATTCCTCAACCCCCTCCACACCCCGACCTTCCCTCCATACATTCCCCTCCACCTTCATACCCTCTCCCCCATCTCTATACCCTCCCCCATCTCTATACCCCCCCCCCCCATCTCCCCCAAACCTTGCCCTTCAAGTCAAGTCATGTCACATTTATTTATATAGCACATTTAAAAAAACAGCTCTCGTTGACCAAGTGCTTTGCATTCGTTATAAGAATAGTCTACACAAGCAGGCTATATACATACATACATACATATATACAAATAGCCCTCGCTCAGGACGCCCTTCCCTCTACCCACCCCCTCCTCCACCACTCGCCCCTTCCCCTTCCCTCCCACAGTCCCGGCGCCAGGACTTTCACACGGGGCCCCTCACTCACTCACTCACAGCCCCGCCGGGCCCGGTGCAACCTCCAGGCCGCTCCGCCCGGCGGAACCGATGCCCGGGCTCCGGGGTTCCGGGGAGGCCGAGGCCGAGGACAGGGCGGGTCGGGTTGGCTTGACGACGCGGGGCCTGGTCAAGGATTGGATTCCACAGCCTCCGCTCACAGGACCCGCTGCGGCATCTCCGCTCCGCCCTATGATCCCCTGGGGCCGATG
Organism: Raja brachyura; assembly: GCA_963514005.1. The sequence goes on from OY740801.1 coordinate 10,710,865, forward strand.
CTGCTCTTCTGTCCCACCTGCGGCAACGTCCTCATCGTGGAGGAAGGGCAGAAGTGTTACCGGTTCGCCTGCAACACCTGCCCCTATGTCCACAACATCACCCGGAAAGTGAGGAGGAGAGGAGTGTGGACAGAGGGGGGGTGTGTGGATGGAGGGAGGAGGGGGCAGTGGGGTGGTGGAAGGGGTGGATGGAGGGAGGAGGGAAGGGAGGGAGGAGGGGGAGAGAGCGGAGGAAGGGGAGTAGGATAGGAGGAGGAGGAGGTGAGGGAGTGGGAGGGAATGTGTGGACGGAAGGAAGGGGATGAAGAATAGAGGTAGATGGTAGATGTGGGAGGGTGAATGGGGAGGGGAGGAGTAGGGTGATGGAGGGGGGGGGGAGTGTGATGGGAGGAGGATGGGGAGCGTGTTTGAAGGGGTGGGGGGAAGGAGGTAGGGTGGGGTAGGAAGGGGAGGATGATTGATAGAGAGGCAGATGGTTGAGGGAGAGGAGCGTAGAGAGGGGAGGTGGAATGGGGTGAAGAAAGGGGAGATGGACGGGGGCGACTGGGGAGAGGAGGGTGCATGAAGGGGGAGTGATGGAAGAGTGAGGGGAGGAGCATGGAGTGAGAGAGAGGAGCATGGAGTGAGAGAGAGGAGCATGGGGTTGTGGAGGAAGGGTTAAGGGAGGGAGGGAGGACGGAGAGGGGTAAAGGAACTCGGAATGGTAGAGGCGAAGGAGGAAAGGAAGGAGACTGGCCATTGCCAGAATGATTAAAACCAGCCTGATGACTTGCCCATCGTTGGATTAAATGTAGACGGGTTTATAAACATTTTGTGGGGAAAATGCTGCATGAAACAGAATGGCTGGATTGCTTTTTAGGCATGTTTCCTATTCACATCATCAAATGTGCATGTGGAATAACATATATTTCTCTTTTGCGTTTAAGATAACCAACAGAAAATATCCTAAGCTGAAAGAAGTTGATGATGTGTTAGGTGGTGCTGCAGCTTGGGAAAATGTGGACTCCACAGCAGGTATGGCATGTACTAACAAAATTATATCTGAAATTAAGCATTATGATGGTACTGCAGATTGGCCTGTTCTGAAATTATATTGTTGTTGTGAATGTTTTGAGTTGTAACCTTATGTGATATTGTTGACGATGGTGTGGGTCACTGTAGCTAAGTTGGGAACACAGTGGAGCAGCACAATGTCAGATCTAGTAAAGCCTCTGACTTGCTGCTCATCCTGAGCTTCATCCTGACCACTGGTGCTGAATATGTCTGGTGCCTTTCTCATCCCAAGGACCAGAGAGAGGGAGTCAAGAGTGGTTTATTGTCATATGTCCCGAAATTGAATAATGAAATTCTTACTTGCAGCAGCATTAAGTGCTCCTTAAAACCCATAACAAAACAAGTTAAGTACGTGTATATATATATAAGAACAAACAGACAAATAATAGTGCAAAGATGAAAATAATGCCCCATTTGTCAGTTGCTCAGAGCTTATTTGGAGGTTGCAGTGTTTAAAGACCTGATGGTTGTAGGGTAAATGGTTATAGGACGTGTGGGAAGGAACTGCGGATGCTGGTTTAAACCGAAGATAGACACAAAAAGCTGGAGTATCTCAGTGGGTCAGACAGCATTTCTGGAGAGAAGGGATTGGTGACGTAAATAAATATTCTCCAGAGATGCCATCTGACCCGCTGAGTTACTCCAACTTTTTGTGTCTGTCTCTGGTTATATGATAGAAACATAGAAAATAGGTGCAGCAGTAGGCCATTCGGCCCTTCGAGCCTGCACTGCCATTCAGTATGATCATGGCTGATCATTCAACTCAGTATCATGTACCTGCCTTCTCTCCATACCCCCTGATCCCTTTAGCCACAAGGGCCACATCTAACTCCCTCTTAAATATAGCCAATGAACTGGCCTCAACTACCTTCTGTGGCAGAGAATTCCAGAGACTCACCACTCTCTGTGAAAAATGTTTTCCTCATCTCGGTCCTAAAGGATTTCCCCCTTATCCTTAAACTGTGACCCCTTGTTCTGGACCTCCCCAACATCGGGAACAATCTTCCTGCATCTAGCCTGTCCAACCCCTTAAGAATTTTGTAAGTTTCTATAAGATCCCCCCCCTCATGGATATATGATATGTAGGTTGGTAGGTCAATGTGAGTTGCCTCTGGTGTGTGAGGGGCAGATACTGAGAAAGCCATCAGGAATCTGTGCAGAAAAAATGGGATTTGTACAGGATCAATGTAAATGGGTGCTTGATGGTTAGATGGACTCAGTGGACCAAAGAATCAGTTTCGGTACTGAATGACCAAATTCACCACATATGAATTTCCGTTCAAGCACTGAATGATCTTTGTTGTGTATTTTATACAATGGTGGGTATCTTGGGTCTGAAACTGGGGGCCTGTACGTAGTAAAGGACAAATAAAAATAACGAGGTTAAAGTTGTGAACACATTTCATGCATCAGGTGGCCTTCGTCCCAAGGCCTCAAAGATATGGTGGCTGCAGAGATTGTGGATTGATTAGTTGCTTTGATCGAAAGATACAGCATGCAAACAGACTCTTTGGCCCACTGACATCAATCACCTGCTCACACTAGTTCTATGTTATCCCACTTTCACAGCCACTCCCTGCACGGTCGGGGCAATTTAGATGCCAATGAACCTACAAACCTCCACGTCTTTGGGATGTGGGATGTGTTGGTTGCAATCTGCCAAAGTTCCCTGAATTCTGGAGAGGTCTCAAAGGGTTGGAACATCCAAATGTAATACCGTTCTTAGATGGAGGAGGGAGACAGAAAGCAGGAAACTATATAACAGCTAAAAGATGTATCATCATCTTTTAATTCCTGTGTTTGGATAGCTCGGTTTTGTAAGAGCCATGTGGGTTTTTATAACATTGTCAGTTTCTCTGTAATTATCTTAGCTTTTTATTCCAGGTTTTTTTTAAATTAACTGAATTTAATATGATAGCTAAATGCTAGGTGAGAGGTTAATGGGTATGCTTGGGATACTCTCAAGGAGAACATTCAAATGTGAAGTCCAATACTGGCATGGGAAGAAGGCAGAATAGGCCCCTAATGGTCTACAAAATCATGGTACCATTCAAGCACTGGTTTAAATTTGATGGTGCATAGTTAGCTTTAACAGATTGAGGAACTGAGGTGCACTTATGTATTAAGACAGAAAACCATTCAGCCTAATGGGTTGATGCAGGTTCCCTGCAGAGCTATCATGGTTAAAGATTTTATTTTAGTTTAGTTTAGAGTTACTGCGTGGAAACAGGCCCTTCGGCCCACTGAGTCTGTGCCGAGCAGTGATCCCTGCACACTCACACTATCCTACACACACTCGGGGCAATTTACAATTTTACCTAGCCATTTAGCCTACAAACCTGTACGTCTTTGGAGTGTGGGAGGAAACCAGAGCACCCAGAGAAATCCCATGCCGGTCACAGGGAGAACGTACAAACTCTATACAGACAGCACCCGCAGTCAGGATCGAGCCTGGGTCACAGGCGCTGGAAGGCAGCAACTCTACTACTGTGCCAGCGTGCTGCCCCTTCGGAATGGAAAGTTGAAAACGAACTACAGTTCATAAGTGAAATTATTCGGGAGACATTGAGTTTTTAATCAAGGCTAGAGATCTATTTCCTTGACAGTGTTTTATTCCCGAAATATTTGTGACCCAAATGTTGTGTGCTCAAGTTCCATTTCAATGTCAACTTGAACGATTGGTACGTTACTTAGAGGCTATTACTTTGTAGGATAGGCTACCTTCCAGATATAAAATTCAATCTCAGATAGGATATCAAATTGTAGCTCAAGAACATAAAAGGTTACTTGGGGTGTCCTGGTCAATAATTAGCCAACCATTTCTACTAAAACTGTTGACTATTATTTGTGAGGTTCAGCTGTGCACAGATAGGGTCCCCTTCAGTCTATAAAGGAACATTAATTATACTCAAGATAGACACAAAAAGCTCGACAGGCAGCATTTCTGGAGAGAAGGAATGGGTGACATTTTGGGTCGAGACCCTTCTTCAGACTGATGTCAGGGGAGAGGGAGATACATAGATAAGGAAGTGTAAGGTGTGAAAATAGGACAAGGAATGGGGATCAAATGTAAAATAGATAATTAGCTAGGAGAAAATAACAAGGCAAACAGAGATAAAATGTAGTTGGAGACAGTAGAAGGGGGAGGGATGGAGAGCGAAAGCAAGGGTTACTTTAAGTTAGAGAAGTCAATGTTTATACCGCTGGGGCGTAAGTTGCACAAGTGAAATATGAGGTGCTATTCCTCCAATTTGCATTGGGCCTTTATCTGTTAGCACATGATAATAAAAAGTGTTGAATAACAACAAGTTTGCTTTAATTTCAGTGAAGGAAAAGGGTGGGTAATTTCCCCTTTTATATGTGGTAGATTTTCTACTTATGCAAATATAAGATTTGCAAAATGTAAAGGTTTTTCCCAGTTAAATATTTGCATAATCCCATCCTTCCTCTAAGCCTTGTGTCCTGCTGGCCAGAAGGCGGAGATCAATTAGCTTTGCCATTACATTGATAGAATTCTGTTAACAAAATAACAAATTAAAATTAACAAAGTTACACTAATTAGGACTATCATTATAGAATCATGCAGATAGTCATAGTGATGCAGCATGGAAACAGGCCCTTTGGTCCAATTTGCCCACCCCATCTACATTAGTCCCATCTGCCTGCGTTTGGCCCATATCCCTCTAAACCACCCTATCCATGTACCTGTCCAAATATTTTTAAACATTTTTTTTAAACTTAGCGTTTAGTTGACAAATGTTTTTGCTGCCGACTCTGAACAAAAGTAATTACGTTTGTACTACTGAAAGGTAGACTTGGTTTCTTTAAGATTAATTCTTTCTCTTCCTTTATGCAGAAACCTGTCCCAAATGTGAACATCCTCGGGCATATTTTATGCAAATACAAACCCGATCTGCTGATGAACCCATGACCACATTTTACAAGTGCTGTAAACTAGTATGCGGACATCGGTGGAGAGATTAAAACCCCAGCGTGGGAAATTTAGGCCGCAAACTGAAAGAACATGTTCTGAAGTATTGTAATGATGGAGAGAAAAACATTTTTTTGCAATAGTTAAGCCGTCAGCTAATGTTTATCCAAACTCATTTAAATTGCTGTTCAGTCCATTTTAATCCACAAGTATTTAGTGTTTTAGAATGTTTGTTGTTTTGTTTGATGCTTTAATGTACAATAAATGTATTTTCCTTGACTAATTTAATTCTGAAGGATAATTTGTGAATTACACTTGGCAGACTTGACTTTTATGCTGCATACCTTTAACTAAACACTGGGGTTCTGAATAAAATTGAGCTCATTTATGAATTCATGCACAGTCATAATACTGTTGCAGTAGGGGAGCTCCCGACATTTGCTGCACAGCCGTGCGGGAGCGGACCTGGCTGGTAGACGCTGCGGCCAAGTTCAAGCGCGGTAGCGAAAGTGACCACCGGGAACAAGGATGGTCCGGTCAAGTGGCCAACGAGAACAAAGGCCCGTCGGCCACTGTGAATGAAGACCCAACGGACACATGCGGGGGAAGCTCGCAGCCCTGAAGACCGGAGAGTCGAGGAGGGAGCTACTGGCGGCGACTTTTGAGAGGAGTGGGCTGGTAGGAGAGGTACCGGAGAATTCTAGTCGCCAATGTCTTCAGGGTCTGAGGGAGGGGGAGAAAGCTGAAAAAATGACCTCGGCGTCCACCCTGCCAAGGTCGTGTTTCCATCTCATTTTTCCAAACTACAATCACACAAGCCCAATCTAATCAAACACATCATCCTAGGCTTCAAACTGGTGAAGGATTCTCTGAACTGGTTGCTCAAATAATCTTCCTTAAATGAGGCCAGATCTCCAACAGTTCCCTGGTGTGGTCTCGCTAAGGTCTTCTACTAGCATGGCAACACGTCCATCCCTTATTATGTACCATCCCCTTTGCAATAAAGGCAAACATTCAAATTTGCCTTTCCAATTATTTCCTGCAATTGAATGCTGTTTTCCATGTACAACATGTTCTTGGCTCTTTTGCCTTAAAGATGCTTAATCTAATGAAATTTCAATTGTTCCCAGAGGCTGATCTCCCACAGCCACCATTTCTTCATGCCCAAGTTCATTCTCCAAAACTAAACTTGCCTCCACTGTTGTTCAGCTTGCTATGTCGACTTCCGCCCAGTTGCACTCACCCCCATCATCGCCAAGTGCTTTGAAAGGCTGGTCATGGCACACCTCAAATGCTGCCTACCTCCCACTCTGGACCCCTACCAGTTTGCATACCGTAAGAACAGGAGCACGGAGGATGCCATCTCAACGGCACTCCACTCCGCCCTCTCCCAGCTCGACAACAGAAACACTTATGTGAGAATGCTGTTCATCGACTACAGCTCAGCATTCAACACCATTATTCCCTCTAAATTGATCGCCAAACTCGATGACCTGGGCATCAACCCCTCCCTCTGCAATTGGTTACTGGACTTCCTAACCAACAGACCACAGTCTGTCAGGTTGGATAACCATTCCTCACCTACCCTCACCCTGAACACTGGTGTTCCCCAGGGCTGCGTGCTGAGCCCCCTCCTCTACTCCCTCTTCACCTACGACTGCATACCTGTACATGGTACCAACACCATCATCAAGTATGCAGATGACACAACGGTGATTGGCCTCATCAGCGACAACGATGAGTCGGCCTACAGGGAGGAGGTTCAGCTCCTAACAGCATGGTGTGCCGACAATAACCTGGCCCTCAACTCCAAGAAGCCCAAGGAGCTCATTGTGGACTTCAGGAGATCGAGAGGCTGCACGCACACCCCGATCCATATCAATGGGACGAAGGTGGAACGTGTCTCCAGCTTCAGGTTCCTGGGGGTCAACATCTCCGATGACCTCTCCTGGACCCACAACACATCCTCGCTGATCAAGAAGGCTCACCAGCGTCTCTTCTTCCTGAGGAGACTTAAGAAGGTCCACCTGTCTCCCCAGATTCTGGTGAACTTCTACCGCTGCACCATCGAGAGCATCCTTACCAACTGCATCACAGTATGGTATGGTAACTGCTCTGTCGCCAACCGGAAGGCTCTGCAGAGCGTGGTGAAGATCGCCCAACGCATCACAGGCTCCTCACTCCTCCATTGAGTCTGTCCATAGTAAACGATGCCTGCACAGGGCGCACAGCATCGCCAGAGACAGCTCACACCCCAACCATAGACTGTTTACCCTCCTCCCATCCGGAAGACGCTACAGGCCCCTCCGCTGCCTTACCAGCAGGCTCAAGAACAGCTTCTTCCCTGCGGCTGTCACACATCTCAACGCTGCACCTTAATGACTGCCTATCTCCACCCCTCCCCCCCTCCTCCGGACACTGTATATGAATAGACATCATTCGTAAGTTCGCCCTTCGGAGATACCAACTGCATTTCGTTGTCTCTGTATTGTACACTGCATAATGACAATAAAGATTGAATTGAATTTAAATTGAATTGAATGTACAAATTGTGTCCCCATCATAATAAATCTTCACTTTATGCTACCTTCCTAACCAAGACTTGTCTTGCAGTTTATGCAGTTGCATACATAGTTGCTCCATCACCCTGTGGTTTGGGTCTATGGTCTCCACTGACAAATCGATTTTCACATCTTTACTGAACCTCAGTTCAACCTACATGGTTTCATTTGACGTTTTGCTCATTTGATAATCTTCCTGCAGTACAATTTTAGTAATTTAGACCCCACAACAATATAAAAATGATTGGGGGGAAAAAAGTGCACCTTATTTTTTTTAATTGCAGTGTTTTGAATAAGGAATTAAATCAAAGTAATGCTATTGGCATTTATTAGTTTCCAAGATGTTTATAGTTTGTACACGTGAATACATGGATATGAATAATTTGTACACAGCGTTACAGAAAACCTACTTAGGACATTGCAAGGTGTTTTCAAACAAAAAGGTGCATAATTTAAGAAGCGTAATATATTAAAATATTTCAGAACATTACATTTGAAACAGACAGGCAAATACTACTCATTTCAAAAAAGACCATGAATGCAAGTAAATTATGCACATTGCACAGATATGCAAACTAAAGATTGGCATTTACAGAAAATACTGACAATTTATCCATCATTTCCATAGTTTATCATAGTCATACAGCATGGAAACTGCCCTTCGGCCCCAACATCCACACTGGCCAACATGTCCCATCTGCACTAGCCTCACCTGCCTGAGTTTGGCCCATATCCCTCCAAACCTGTCCTATCCATGTGCCTGTCTTTCCTTAAACGTTGGGATAATCCCTGCCTCAACTACCTCCTCTGGCAGCCTGTGAGCTTTGGTGCTAAGGTTTTATATTGGTGGATATACCTTAAATATGCAAGTAATCAAATCAGTCAGGACTGATTGACAGTGGAATTTTCATACTTTTCTGACAGAAGCCTTCAAAAAGCCTCGTATGTAGACAAGGTATTTAAAACAAGCAGCTAGTTTTAAATAGGCCCATTTTTTTTTAATCCAATATTTTACAATTCAGTGAACCTAATTGTGAAATTGACTTAAATTGTCTAATCAGCAATTGAAAATATCGCATCAGATATTAATATTTTATTTATGTGTCCAACATAGATCGATCTGCTCCTTCATTAAAATTTAGTATAAATATGTATGGTCTACATTATTCTATTGATGAACAGCATTAAAATCTACAAATCCACCAGATCATAATTTTGAAAATGGAAATCATTTTCCAGTTTAAATCAAAATTTTCATTTAACAGACATTGTTTTCTGCATTCATGATATAACGTGAAATTCAAAGCATTATAAAATGTGATCTCCGTGCAAATAGTAGAAACAAGGAACTGCACATGCTTATTTGTAAAGACACAAATTGCTGGAATAACTTCATCTTCCCAGTTCCACCCATTTCTTTCTTCCGCAGAGCATATCTTCCTAGCCCCATTCCTTTTCAACTTCCACAGGGCCTGCTCCCTCCACAACACCTTGGTTCACTCCTCCCTTCCCAACCAAACCCCTTTCCAGGTATTTTCCCGTTTACCTAAAGTTGGAGAATTCAATGTTCATACAGTTGGGTTGCAAGCTACCTAAGTGGAATAAGAGGTGCTGTTCCTCCAGTTAGTAAGAGGCCTCACCCTGGCAGCAATGGAGGAGGCCTTTCTGTCCTCGGCCTCCTCCATGGCTAGAATGAGGCCACATGCAACTGGAGGAACAGTACCTTCTACAACTCCCCCCCCCCCCTTCCATTAACCCCTTTCTCCCCCACAACGCCCCTTTATATTCACCCCCTCCCCGACTCCCACCTGTTTCTTCCCTCGGTTCACAATTTGCAATTCATCAACACTGTCTCACACCATCTGCTTTTATCTTTGGCCTATGTTCCAACCAGCCACCTATTAGCTGCCACATTTTGTCTTGCCTCTCCCCTCTTCTCGCTTTCTTCTCCCCCATAATTAGTCTGTAGGTCCCAATCTGAAACATCTCCTATCCTCGTTCTTCAGAGATGCTGCCTGAGCTGCTGAGTTACTCCATCCCTTTGTGTCCACACACGTGCAAGTAACCTGCTGATATCCTTCCAATGATTCCCAATGTCTGACAGTAAGAAACTACTTCTGAACTTAAATCTAGGCAAGTTTGGTCCACCCATGATTGTGTGGCGGTATCGGAAAAGCTCAGTTTAAAGCAAAAAAAGTTGAAATATTAATATTTCAAAGTACTGAAATGTTTCCCAATAAGCAATAATTGCCACTTCTCATCAACCAAGTTGGTTGAATGCATTAAGCTACAACATGGTAGGCAGAAAAGGTCAGCCACATGCACACCCCTTCTGCACTCTGAAAAATAAGTGTATTTTCTATTACTTTTGTATTCCAGTAATATATTTTCAGGAGGAGTATTTGTTATAATTCCCCAAGTTCATAATGCAAATTGTACAGTAGAAACACTAAAGCAAAGTGCAAATTTATATGTGCAGCAGAGTCTTAGCAAAGGCAATACTTGCAAGCTGCACAGTTATTTGACCACATTTATATTCTGAATATATCCAAGATTTCTGCACTGTACAATATTTCAAAACACTACTATAAAGAACATTTCAGGAGACCCTGACAGTAATCATTAACAGACAATATTCCTCAAACTGGGGGGAAAAAAACCTTGTTTGGATTCACAAAATCTAAGCTACATGTTTGGACTTAAAGCTTACAGGTGATGTTATTTTTAAAAAAATATCCTCTGTTAAAGTTCCATTAAAATGATTTAGACTGACACGAGTTCACTATAATCACGATAACACATTTGTCATGGCTCAGAACCTTTACTGTTTTGTTTTAAACTAAATTAGAAAGGCAGCAATAAAATGTGCCAAGTTCATATTTTAGCAGATTAAAACCTTCATCTCTTCAAAATACTGTTTCTAACATTAACCTTCATTTTAACCTTAGTTCCTTTCCGGCAACTAACAGCTGTTCAGAAATTCAGTCTCAGACCTGTATCGGGATGGATTTTTGAACCAAAATAAAAAACACATACCAATTGCAAGTATTCAATGACAAGAATGCATGTCATATTATAAAACACACCCATGCATGTGCTCCCATTAAGCAGTAACACGTGCCAGACGCCAAAACTATTTTCCCTGGGGTTTAAAGAATGCACTCAAATTTCTGTATTTTCTATAGAGCACATTAATAGATTTATATTAAACTACATATTAAATATAAATATCACAAAAATATTGCTGCCACAGGCAATATTTTGGGACGGAAGGCTGACTTTTGATACCCTAAACTAATTATTGATCCTTAATTCTTACACTACTCGGCACAATAATCCACATCAATATGCAACTGACTCATATTCCACACTGAATATAGTTTTCAAAAAGGTATTAGCCATAGGTTTGTTTCACTGGCAATTTCGCTACTTTAAGTGGAATGAGATATTGTGTTTTGGATTTTCAGTTGGGAGATTTTCATTGTTCATACATTAATAGTTCAATTTATATATTCTGCAGGTAAGGCATTCACAGTTTGTTAAACAGCACAAGACAATGCTGCATCACTATGTGTGTAAATTGAAACAAAAAGTTAACATTATCATTGTAAGGGTCGATGTTAACACACACGCTTGTATGTATATATGTAGGCTTTACAGTTTGGACAAGTATGCATTACATCCTTCAGGTCATCTATCAAGCATGGGATTAAGCAGCAGCCCAAATCGCACCTGGATCAAAAGAAAATAAGTTTTGTAGAAGTTTACCATGACCATACATCAGTTGCAACACATCAAATGGGAAAGAACATTGCAGGTTAAATGGAAAATCAAATATTTATTTTTTGCCCTCGCAAGAATGGAATAACTAATGATTAAGTGGTAAAATGGTGAAACGTGCTGTGGAGAGTTTCAATCAAAGTAATCTTCATCAGAAATTGATCGTAACGCCACCAGCATCACCTCGGTCACCCCCTCTTCTCCCCTCTCAAACCAGGCAAGAGTACAGAAGTGTGAAAACGCACGTCTCCAGATTCATGAACAATTTCTTCCTAGTTGTTATCAGGGAACGGAATCATCCTATCAAAAACTAGCGAGCAGTCTTGAACTACTATCTACCTCACTGGAGACAATTGGACTATCTTTAATTGGCCATTACCTTGCACTAAATGTTATTCCCTTTATCATGTATATGTACTCGATTGTAATCATGCACAGTCTTTCTGCTGACTGGTTAGCAAGCACCAAAAGCTTTTCTAAGTACTTCGGTACACGTGACAATAAACAAAACTAAAATAAGAATTGAATACAGTCAATGAGAGTTACTTACCCCATGAAACAGCAGAAGAGACAGAATAAAGTATTGAGCAAGCCTAGTTCATATGTGATCTTGGTTGTGATGGCCTGCTGGCAATGAGGGCACACCGTCTGCACAGGTGCAGCTTGAAACATCTCCCCCTGCAGGACAGTCACTGTTGTTGCTGCACCAGGGGGAACTATAACAGTTGCTGTTTGTCCACTATGAGGGGGATAGTGCCCAGGAGGGGGTGCGTAGGGACCTGGGGGTACAAAGTGACCCGGAGGTGGGTAATGCCCAGCAGCTGGGTAGTAACCTGTTAAAAGGGAAAATAAGACAAAATGTATTAATAGACAATAGACAATAAGGGCAGCAGTAGGCCATTCAGCCCTTCGAGCCGGCACCACCATTCAATGTGATCATGGCTGATCATCCCCAATCAGTACCCCGTTCCTGCCTTCTCCCCATATCCCCTGACTGCTATCTTTAAGAGCCCTATCTAGCTCTCTTGAAAGTATCCAGAGAACCGGCCTCCACCCCCCTCTGAGGCAGAGAATTCCACAGACTCACAACTCTCTGTGTGGAAAAAGTGTTTCCTCATCGCCGTTCTAAATGGCTTACCACTTATTCTTAAATGGTGGCCCCTTGTTCTGGACTCCCCAAACATCGGGAACATGTTTCCTGCCTCTAGCGTGTCCAAACCCTTAATAATCTTATATGTTTCAATAAGATACCCTCTCGTCCTTCAAATTCCAGAGTATACAGGCCCAGCCGCTCCAGTCTATCAACATACAACAGTCCCGCCATCCCTGGAATTAACCTCGTGAACCTACACTGCACTCCCTCAATAGCAAGAATGTCCATCCTCAAATTTGGACACCAAAACTGCTTTATTTGGGATGACATTGTAGAATGCGTAATGTGTTGTCTAATCGTGTGGATAAATAATATGGGGAAAAATAATCTCAAATGTGGGATGGAAACCACAAGTGGAACAACTAGGTTGCTCCTCAAAACGGCTGGTCTCTGATTTACCATTCTTTGATTGCACACAACAAAATTCAAGTGAAAATTACTAATGTTCCTCTGTCATGAAACAATCTATCCATTACTACATTTTATGACAGCACAAAACTAAGTTTGGATTTTACCAGACTTATTCAAAGTGTGAATTCTACAATGTCATCCCAATTTTGGGGGTCCAGTTCCATTCCTAGCATCAGAGCACAGATCCCAGTGGTTGCAAGAAGTACAATTGATACCATTAATGAAGCCCTTGCTCCCTTCGTCTATTTCAAAAGGCACTGAACACAGAACATTGCACAACAGATCATTTTATGTTATACATTCAGGGGCAAAAAGAAAATGGGCATTAAAAAGAATTGCTGGAAGTTACTCGTTTATTAACATTTTTTAATCTATTAATCTGCTAATGGAAAAATCAAATAAAGCAGCCATTTCCCATACATTTCTGACAAAACTATGGCAGAGCAAACTCATCGCTAGCATACATCAATTGAACTTTACCTCACCACAGAATGTTTAATTATGGTGGAAATTACTAACAAAACAATTCAGTGCTGTTAATAAATTCCATAATCGCATCAACGATAGTTACCTTGTGGTGGCATTGGCATACCACCTTCTGCAGGTGTATGAAGTGGTATAAATCCTGGTTGTGCCGTTGGCTCATACGGAGGTGGTCCAACCTCTGGTGGGATAAAATATCCTTGAGATTGAATGGTGGCAGGAGGAGCAGTAGGAGGCAACATATACCCTGAAGAAACTGTAAACAAATCTGAATTGTAAATTGTAATGTAAATGCATTGTAATGTAAAAATCAACAAATTGTCAATCACAAATTCTTTATCTAAAGTCCAAATCTCTTACAGTATTTACTCTAAGACAGTTCATTTTGAAACCATCAATAAAATACTACCTATATTATTTTAGGGCAGATCTTGTATCTTTGTGTTGCTCCAATTTGCCATACTCTGAGAACGATTTCTGTTCAACATATGGATAAACAGTTGGAATAAACACTGATGCAAGTGAATCTCTTTGTGAGCCCAGCCTGAAATGTTGTCTTTATCTTTGGTATAGGAAGAAGGGTCCCGACCCGAAACGTCACCTATCCATTTTGTCCAGAGATGCTGCCTGACCTACTGCCTGATTCCAGCATTTTGTATCTATATTCAGCCTGAAATGCTATTGCACATATTCAAACTCAGGATCTGCCTTTCCACACAGAATAAGGTATTAAAGTGAAAAATGGAACAATATATTTACTTATTTATAATAAAATAAAGTTTGGTCGTTTAATCTATAATAAAATAAAGATACATCAAAATGGTAAAATACAGATTTGGAAACCAGGATAAAATGATCAGAGCAATTACATCCATTTGAATTTAAACTTTCAGTTCCAACTTCAACTTCTGCAATGCTCACTTTCAGTTCTTTGTCAATGAAAGCAGAACTACTGGTACAATTATTAATTTCACATCAAAAACAGATTTGAGTTTTCTTTTAAATAAAAGTTCAAACTATCCCAAGATATCCCACATAAGAGATTAGTATATAAACTTAAAGCACACAGTATTGGTGGTTCAATATTGATGTGGATAGAGAACTGGCTGGCAGACAGGAAGCAAAGGGTAGGAGTAAACGGGTCCTTTTCAGAATGGCAGGCAGTGAGTAGTGGGGTACCGCAAGGCTCAGTGCTGGGACCCCAGCTATTTACAATATACATTAATGGAGGGAATTGAATGCAACATCTCCAAATTTGCAGATGACACCAAGCTGGGGGGTATAGTTAGGTGTGAGGAGGATGCAGGGTGATTTGGATAGGCTGAGTGAATGGGCAGATGCATGGCAGATGCAGTATAATGTGGATAAATGTGAGGTTATCCACTTTGGTGGCAAAAACATGAGGGTAGACTATTATCTGAATGGTGGCAGATTAGGAAAAGGGGAGATGCAACGAGACCTGGGTGTCATGGTACACCAGTCATTGAAAGTAGGCATGCAGGTGCAGCAGGCAGTGAAGAAAGCAAATGGTATGTAAGCATTCATAGCAAAAGGATTTGAGTATAGGAGCAGGAAGGTTCTACTGCAGTTGTACAGGTAAGACCACACCTGGAGTATTGCGTACAGTTTTGGTCTCCAAATCTGAGGAAAGACATTCTTGCCATAGAGGGGGTTCAGAGAAGGTTCACCTGACTGATGCCTGGGATGTCGGGACTTTCATATGAAGAAAGACTGGATAGACTCGGCTTGTACTCACTGGAATTTAGAAGATTGAGGGGAGATCTTATAGAAACTTACAAAATTCTTAAGGGGTTGGACAAGCTAGATGCAGGAAGATTGTTCCCGATGTTAGGGGAGTCCAGAACAAGGGGTCACAGTCTAAGGATAAGGGGGAATTCCTTTAGGACCGAGATGAGGAAAACATTCTTTACACAGAGAGTGGTGAGTCTCTGGAATTCTCTGCCACAGAAGGTCTTTGAGGTCAGTTCATTGGCTATATTCAAGAGGGAGTTGGATGTGGCTCTTGTGGCTAAAGGGATCAGGGGGTATGGAGAGAAGGCAGGTACGCGATACTGAGTTGGATGATCAGCCATGATCACATTGAATGGCGGTGCAGGCTCGAAGGGCCGAATGGCCTACTCCTGCACCTATTTTTCTATGTTTCTCTATTGAATATTTTGTTTTTTGTATGCCAGTAGAAGAGTCTAATTTCATTACACTGTTAGTCAGAATACGTTTTTTTTTCAAGAAGAGACCCAACCGGAAACATCACCTATCCATTTTCTCCAGAGATGCTGCCTGACCCGCTGAGCTACTCCAGCATTTTGTCCACATATTTGATATAAACCAGCATCTGCAGTTCCTTTACATTACATACTGGATTTGTACCTGTTTGTGCAGATTGTCCTCCCTTCTCTTCAAGCAGTGGAGCAGAAGGCCCCCCTGGGTACGGAGGAGGTGGTTCTTCTGACATTGTTCCCTGCAGATGATTAAAATTAAAATCAGAACTCCAAAATCATGCAACTTCAAATGGAAGTTCAATCAATGCCCAGGAGGCCCTTCAAAACAAAGTATATGTTGGTCCCTGGAAGAGACAACGCTGTCAGTCCCATTCACCTGCTCCTTGCCTGGAGTTTAGTGACACAGCGCGGAAACAGGCCCTTTGGACCACCGGGTCTGCGCAGACCAGTGATCCCGCACACTAACACTATCCTACACACTAGAGACATTGTACAACAAACCTGTACGTCTTTGGAATGTGGGAGGAAACCTGATCACCTGATGCAGTCACAGGGAGAATGTACAAACTCCGTACAGATGGCACATGCGGTCAGGATCGAACCTGGGTCTCTGACGTTGTGAAGCAGCAACTCTACCGCCGTGCCGCCCCAGTTCTGCAAATTAGATACTCAATGACCTACTTCTTCCCCATTTTTTAAACCTCAAATACTTGTCTCCACGTCCTATGTGACAGTAAGTCTAAACATCCCTTTTAAATACAAAATCTGGCCCCAGCTATTGATCCATCTGCTAACAGGAACAGTTCCCTCTACACATCCAGTCTAAACATTTCCTGATATAATAGTAAGATTAAACGAGAACTTACCAGTTTGAAGTTTGATCTTTATTTTATGAGGTGTTACGATGAGGGATTACGTGAAGACCCACCAGCACGCATGCGCGACATTCTTCAAAGCAGTGGTGTGAAATCACAGAACAAACAGTCACAATGACTGACATAGTAAGAGAAAAAGAGAACTTTCATACCAGGTGATCTTTATAATAGAGGGTCGGGAGCGGAGGGCACGTAATCCCTCATCGTAACACCTCATAAAATAAAGATCAAACTTCAAACTGGTAAGTTCTCGTTTAATCTTACTATTTTACTTCGGAGTCACGTGAGTGACTACGTGAAGATTTCAAAGCTCTGTGATTTCATGCCCTGGAAGCTCCATGCTCACACACCGCTAAAGCTGGGATAAGAGGATGGACGTGATTCAGACAAGACACTGGCTGAAAAACAAAACAGGTATTTATTCATACCAAACACAATATTGTGTCCCATAAGGGTTATTTATCTGGCAGCACTTAAAATCCTCCCTGCATAATTGCCAGGGGAGGTCACGGGTTTGTTGTAAAAGCGGTGGAAGGTTTTCTCATTGTTCCAACCCGCTGTGGCCAGGATGTGATCCAGTGGTACCTCCATCCTTCTAGCCGCCGAGGTGGATGCTGCCCTGGTGGAGTGAGATTTATACACATTAGTATCCACCCCCGCTGCATCCAGTACCAGCCTTAACCATCTGGAAATGGTTTGCACCGTGACCCTGTGATGAGGCTTCTTGTGACTGACAAGCAAAGCTGTTTCCGTGCCTCTTAGATCTTTAGTGATGGAAATGTATCGCAGAATCAATGTAACGATACAAAGACGGGTGTCCGCTGGGTAAGCCAGGAACTCCAAAGTATGTCCAGACACTCCGGGTCGATCTTGCTTCAATAGTCCCTGCACCTGGAATGTGATTTTCCCACTGGTAATTGCCATGGCATCCAGACTGAGTTTGTGCAGGGACTGGACCCGTTGCGCCGTGATCAGTGCCATTATCATGACCATTTTGTAGGTTAATTTGGCCAAAGGGAGTCCCGTGTTCGGTGTCCATCCTCTCAGCATCGTCAATACCGTGCTGATGTCCCAGGTATGGCTATATCTGGGCCTGGGGGGATTGGAATTAAATATTCCCCTCATAAATTTGGATACTAGGGGATGTGACCCAATTCCCAATTGGTCACTCCCCTTGCCCAAGTAAGACGATAGGGCACTCCTGGCACAGTTAATGGCGCTGTAGCTTAGACCCTCATCGTAATGAAGGGTAGCCAGAAACTCCAGCACTTCCGTGATGGTGGCGGTTTCGTATGTTGTTTTGGTAGTCACGCAGAATCCTTCCCATTTCCTGATGTAGGTCAGGTACTGCTTCCTTGTGGACTCTCTGCAGGCTGCCGTGATGGTATCAATGGTCCTGTTGGAGAGTCCGAATCCATGAAGTGGCCGTTTTAAAATCTGCAAATTAACAATCCCATGCGGTCATGACATGGATGACATTCTCCTGTAACAGGATGAACAAGCAGGCTAGGTCTTTTATTCACCCTGATACAGGGTTCTGTGGCCATCTTCTGTACCAGAGGGAACCATGGTTGAGTAGGCCAGTCGGGCACTACCAAGATACCCGATGCGGAGTCTTGCTTGATTTTTTGCAAGACCCGACTGATGAGGCAGAAAGGGGGGAAAGCGTAGCAAAATAAATCCCCCCAGTGTAGCGAGAAAGCATCCATCGCTACTGCCCCCGGGTCTGGCTCCCAAGCAACATACGTTGGTAGTTGGTGATTTAGCCTGGACGCGAAAAGGTCGATATCTGGTGTCCCATAACGTTCTACAATATCTGCGAACACATTCCGATCCAACATCCATTCTATGTTGTCGTTGAATTTCCGTGACCTGGTGTCTGCCACTGTGTTTAATTTACCTGGAAGGTAAGTTGCGGAGATCCAACTTTCTCTTTGCAGACACCAGTGCCAGATATTGTTGGCCAATTCATCACACGATATCGACTTTACACCGCCCATGTGGTTAATATAGGCTACCACCGTGGTGTTGTCAATCTGTATTCTAACATGAACTTTGTGCATGTTAGTGCAGTATGCCTTAAGGCCGTGAAATGCTGCCAGCATTTCTGAATAGTTAATCCCTAAGTTTTTAAATAGGGTTAACTCTGGTGCACTCCATCTACCTCCAGGTAGTGTTAGAGGTAGTGTTAGTAGCTCCCCACCCTTTGGCACTGGCATCCGTTTGTAAGGTGATCGAGGGATTGGTGATAGTAATGGGTTTGGAACAATTTTGGGCATTACCCATCCACCAATATAATTCGGCTTTTGCCTTTTCTGGAATTTTCATGGGCCTATCAAAATGGCCAGCATGATTTTTGAGCGCTGTAATTTTGGCTCTTTGTAAGTTTTGGTAATGTAAGGGCCCATATTGTGCTGCAGGAAATGCAGCTACTATCTTCCCAATCACCCTGGCCACCTGCCGAATGGATGGGACCTTAATGCCAATGAGGCTCCTGCAAGCCTCTATCAGGTCTTCCACCTTGCTTGGTGGTAACGTGACAGACATTTGCACTGAGTCAATAATGAACCCCAAATATTTCATGGTGGTAGAGGGTTCCAATATTGATTTATCTGGATGTATCGTAAACCCCAGTTTCTGAAAAAGATGTTTCGTGGCTGTGACTGCCAAGGTAGCCATTTCCAAATTCTCCCCCACTATGAGGATGTCATCAAGATAGGCCATAACAGTATAATTCTGTTTCCTTAAATAGGCCAAAGCTGGTTTCAATATCTTGGTAAACAATCTGGGTGCTGACGATAACCCATTAGGCAAAGCTTTATATTGCCATAATTGTCCCATCCAGATAAATTTTAAGTATTTCCTATGATCCTTGTGTATGGGTACTGAATAGTATGCATCTTTGAGGTCAACGCATGCCATGTAGTACCCATTGGCTATAAGCTGTATAGCAGTGTCGAAGGTGTCCATTTTAAAATGAATATACTGGACAGAAGTATTCAGGTCGGTCAAATCTATGATGATGCGGCAACCGCCATCTTTTTTGTTTTTAGTGAATATATTAGACACGAACTCCTGAGGTTCTTTAATGGCCTTCTCAATTACCCCTTTTTCTATCAACCTCTGTAGTTCAGCATGCCCTGCTGCCTTATCTCTATGAGAAAGGACGAATTTCCGACTAGGTGCATGCTGTACCGGGGTAGGGAGTTCGTGAATAAATTCAATTTTGTAGCCCTGAATACTCCTGAGTATATAAGGATCAGAGGTAAAAGTGAGCCAATTCTCGAGGAACATGTGCAACCTGCCCCCTATGCAAAGTGAATTTGGGCCAGTAGTGTTCCTGGGGATCCCAGACCCACCTACCTCCATGGTTACTGCCGGTGTGGTGGTTTCTGGCCTTGCTTCCTCGGCTGGTTGTAGGTGTTCTGGGAGTGGCGCATCTTCCAAGGAGGCCGGCCTGGGCCTTGGCCTAAAAAAGACCGCTGAGCAGGTATGCCGGCCTTCGAGCTTTCACTACCGGCAGACCTGTTAGGGTAACTCTGCCCGGTGGGTGCGTAGGGGTGCGTTCTGTGTGGGTGATGAGGCTTAGTGTACCCAGGTACTTTAATAAGGCCCAAAGCCTTAGCCTCCTCGTCAAGATCTTTAACCTGTTTGGGGAGATCTTCCCCGAATAGCAGGCTTGGAGGCTGCGTCTTCCCAGGCTTACACAACCCCGCGAACTTGGGGTTAAGCGCCGGCTTTATAATGCTTTTCCTGAAATTATTTATTTCATACTGTGTGTTGCACAGTAAGGCCAAAGCATCTTGTAGTTCTTCCGGCATATCCACTCCCACTGCTGTTCTGGCTACTGCAGTAATCCCTGCGGTTAGGAGCTTCAGGATCTTCTGAAGTTTCATCTCCTGCCCTCTACTCGAGGGGCTCATGTTTCCCCATATCGGGTTGTTTACCGCGGGTACATTTAATGACTTGCAGTTTTCTGGCGCCATATATTTGTCTGCTGTGGCATTGATGGCCTGTTCCTGAAGTTGGTTAGTGGCCATATAATCAATGCTGGCAGCCAGCTTGGGGTGGATGGGTAGGCCCTTCTGGTTGGGCATGGCATGTTTGCTCACCACATCCATATAATCTTCACACACCCCTGACGCTGCAGGCGCTTCAGCCAACTCCCCTTCTTCTGGGTCAGCCCAGTTCTGACCCTCAATGCTCCCCTGTATAGAAGGGGATACATTTGGCAGTCCTCTAAGGGAACTTGCCGTGGGCCTACTAGGGGTCCCACTGTGATCCTGCCCCTGCTTTAGCAGGTCACGTTGGAGCAGCTGCTCCATCATCCGCTCAATGCGGTCAAGGCGACCTCCGTCGCTGCCAGCGAGCGGGGTGCCCTCGGGACCGGACTCCGCTGAGTCGGCCCCGGCCGACTTCCGGGTAGTTTTCCCCGACCGTGGCGTACCAACGGTCTCAAAGTCCGAAAAGTCGGGAGCTGCAGGTAGAACCTGTAGCTCTGGAGAGGCGGTTCTCCGTTGGCTGCTGTCCTTAGCCGCTGATTTGGCCGCCGCTCTCTTAGATTTTCTCCCTTCCATAATGGTCGACTCACTCCTTCGGTGAGACTTACCTGGCGTGAGCTTTTTAAACTCACGCTGGAGGAGCCCCGCTCCTCCCGACCGTCGCTTCCGCATGCGTACGACGATATGTCGCGCATGCGTGCTGGCGGGGTCTTCACGTAGTCACTCACGTGACTCCGAAGTAAAATACACTATTAAACACCTCTCTTTGCATTCCTTGCTCTAAAGGAATGGGCTGAGTTACTCTAGCACTGTATGTCTATCTTGGGTATAAAGCAGCTTCTACAGTTCCTTGCTATGCAACTCTTCCCATTAGTTCTGATGGTTAGCTCAACTCCGAAGAGATGTTTGTTGGAGATGAATGAAATACTGCAGCAAGAAAGATAGTAAAGTTCTGGGACAAAGGTGTAGCCTTGTTTGACACAAGTCTTCAGTGAGATTGGCTGTTATAGATCCTTCAGTTAGTATCTTGACTTGTAGACATTTCTATGTGCAGACAAATTGGAGGTGGATATCCTACAGTTCTTCCCAATTGATAGTCAAAGGCTTTAGTGAGATCAAGGACAGCCATGTGCTGATCCTGTATAAGCTTCCTGCATTTTCTTGTACTTGTAGCACAAGAAAACTTGCCCAATGTGCATTGTGGTAGACAGAGTCCATACTATGAATCTGGCAGCAGCTCTTCAGATAGTGGGAGGTGATAGGACTCCAGCAGTTTCTTGGTTGGTCCTGTTTACAGACCTAAAGGTCCCTTGTAATTCATGTCTCGGAAGAGGACTGGTTTCCCCACAAATGGATCTCTGACTACACTGTTAGAATGATGTGATGGACTGAAATGCAGTTTCAGTGACTGCACTTTGTGGAAAGATAAAGTGTTTTAGATAGCATGGAAAAGAATTATGGCAAAGAGTGACTTCAACTATGAAAAGTTAGAATGGAAAGACCGGGTTTGATATCTGTGTAATGAAAGGAGGATATTTGATAGGTGCACAAGATTATGAATATTTGTTTTCTAAACCAACAAAAAGTTAAGCCCATTGGAAGAGCATTCCAGGACCAACACATAATAAAAAATTCTGGAATGAAGAGGAGAAATTATTTTACTTCGACCCCTGGAACTCACTTCTGATTCTATTCCAACCACCTTTTGCAATCAGGCCTTTGAAAAGGGGAATTGGATTAGTACTTGTGGGGAAACAATTCAAGTTAAGGGAAGGTGGGGGAAATAAAATACGACTGATAGAATTTCTCTTCTAGGAGCCATCATTAACCTTTGCTGCTGTAACCATTTTATCAGGCGACCATTTGTAATGCTCATGATAAAATTTGAAACTAACATATACATCTTAACACAAATTATTCAATTTCCATCACACACATTTAATCTTTCAATGCCTTACAAAGATAAAGATTAGATACATTATTTTACCAGAGAACTACGTGTGCATCAGCGGAGCTGCCAACTCTCACGCATTGAGCGTGAAACTCACTCATTTTGCAAAATACTCACGGTCTCACGCTGATCACAGAATTTCTCACGCTCTGTTGTGTTAGATAACAAGGAAGCCAATGGATGTAGCTAATTTTCCGTGAAGTGCCCCATAAAAGATTACCGCATTGGATAAGCACCTGGGGACTTGAACATAATAGGTTAAGTCTAGGGGGTCAGATATGGGGCTTTGTGTGTGAGCCAGATATATTGTCAGTGCGGAGTGGTTAGGAGCAAGGCCAAGTGTGCATCCAGAGTCAAGGTCTGGAAGAGTACTAGGTGTGCAGTCAAATCTGGGACAATGGAAATGTTCAGCACTGGGAACCTAAGCGGGTAAGCAGCTATGATCAGGGTGGAATAAGGGGCCAGGTGTGAAGCTGAACTCAGGGTCAGGAATGAGAGAAGGTATGCAACTGGAGTCAGGATCAGGAGTAGTACCAGGTGTGCAGCGAGACCCAGGTTGGACAACATGGGCCAAGTGCTTGATTATAATCTGATATCCATACATGAATACACTAAGATCATTCATGTGCTGTACCTGTTGATCAGAGCCTGGCTCTACTGTGGAATGTAATTAGGAATGTAATTTAGCCTAACCTTATTCGTAGCTAATCCAATTTAAAGCATAAATATTGCATTCAAGTGTAAGTTAAAAGACTCGCTTAAATATGCACCAGATTGCACAATTTCAAGCTGAAAAATGCAAAAGCTCCGTACCAATGGTGTGTCTCCCCCCCCCCCCCACCCCCCCCCCCCCCCATGGTTGCTACTCTCCCTCGGGCTTGGTCTCTTGCAATTTCTCACTGCCAACTCTCACCCAATGTTGGCAGCCCTGCATCAGTTTAAGCAATTGTCCTTATGTTTGGGTGATCTGGAAGCAATTTAAAAATATCAAAATCAGTGATTATTTTCCATGAGAAACTGTGGAAATAATTGATAAAAATAAACTGCCAACTGCCTACATGTCATATGTGCTGCAAAGCAACATTCTCTGGGTTGTGTTTACTGAGAGTTATATAATATTGTTTAGAGAAATGTTTTTACATGCAGGTTTTATTCAATTTTACATTGAATTAATTAAAAATTAATTTATCTCAAAGAGAACTTAACAAGATGTTTTATAGGTAGACAAAAATGGTGGAGAAACTCAGCGGGTGACGCAGCATCTGTGGAGCGAAGGAAATAGGCAACGTTTTGGGTCGAAACCCTTCTTCAGACTGATGTGAGGATGGGGGGTGAGGGAAGAAGAAAGGAAGAGGTGGAGCCAGTGAGCTGAGGGAGAGCTGAGAAGGGGAGGAGAAAGTAGGGTCTACCTGAAAATTAGAGAAGTCAATGTTCATACCACTGGGGTGCAAACTGCCCAAGCGAAATATGAAGTGCTGCTCCTCCAATTTACGGTGGTCCTTGCTCTAGCCATGGAGGAGGCCCAGGACAGAAAGGTCGGATTCGGAATGGGAGAGGGATTCATTCATTCATCATAGTTGAAAACATTAGCGACGTAGTGGTGCTGGTTTCCAACGGGAACGGTGACGGACGCACCACACATCTCTGTCCTCCAGTTCCTGCGGACTTCCACCGCTGGAAGTATAGGATTTTGGTGTGTGTGCTTTATCATCATTCCGTACAATGCTATGTATGACAGTGATCGCAACTTTTACCGGTGTAGATGGCCGTTGGCTCGCTAGAAGCTCATTCGCCCTTTGACAGGTCTTGTTTTTGGTCCTGCTGGGGGTCCATAGCCCCCTCCTCACTTGGCAAACCAGGTGGGGGAGACGGTTTGGTTGCCAACTCTCCGACCATGGAGCACATATATACACAACCTGGCATTCATTTTCCTCAGCATAAGACTGCAAAATAAATCTTCATCTGGAGTCCATTTTAGAACCAAATTATATTTGGCTTGCATATTTGCTTCTCATGGCAGACTTTCAGTAACTGATCAGGCACAGATAGAACTGCAGCTTTACCCCAATCTTACTTTTTTTGGCTTGAGTTACCCAAGCAGGTGAGGAGGAGATGTACACATGATGCCTTGGGAAAATTCTATCATCCACTTAAAGTTTGAAATATGAAACAGGATTTACTAGGAACAGCAACATTTACCATCCATCCCCACTTGTATGGTACCAAATAGAGTCGAACTACCTTGAATCAATGCATAAAACAAAGTGCTGGTGGTCCTCAGAGTCAAGACCCTTCTTCATTCTCCCCACTACTCCAGACTGATAGAGCAACAGGAGGCCTGAAGTGTCCTGACCTGAAACCTGAAACCTGGACAAGCTAGATGCTGGAAGATTGTTCCCGGTGTTGGGGGAGTCCAGAACAAGGGGTCACAGTCTAAGGATAAGGGGGAATTCCTTTAGGACCGAAATGAGGAAAACATTCTTTACACAGAGAGTGGTGAGTCTCTGGAATTCTCTGCCACAGAAGGTAGTTGAGGCCAGTTCATTGGCTATATTTAAGAGGGCGTTAGATGTGGCACTTGTGGCTAAAGGGATCAGGGGGTATGGAGAGAAGGCAGGTACGGGATACTAAGTTGGATGATCAGCCATGATCACATTGAATGGCGGTGCAGGCTCGAAGGGCCGAATGGCCTACTCCTGCACCTATTTTCTATGTTTCTATGTTTCTATTTGTCTGTCCATTCCCTCCACAGATGCTGCCTGATGCGCTGAATTCCTCCAGTACTTTATTTTTTGCTCAAGATTTCAGCATCTGCAGTCTAGTGTGTCTCTCCCTTGAATCAATGCATTTTGTGTTACAAAGATATCTGAACTTGCCACATCTCTCTTTGGAAGGAGTTTCAGAATTTTGACCAGGTGAAAAGAGCTGATCTGTCCAATTAATGGCTGCATTATTTCACCCTATTATAGATATTCCTCTTCTTCCACCCATTTCTGCCCATTCCCATCTTCTCTGCTACTTAGACTAACTTGCTTTCACTCCTCAGTTCTGATGGTTGCCCTGAAAAAGTTACTGTTTCTCTTTCCACTACCTTACTTTTCATTTATTGTCTTTATCTTACAGATTTCTCGCATCTGCAGTTTGTGCTTTCATTTTCATTTTAGGTCCAAATTAAGCTTTCTTTACCAGCACTCAGCAGGCAAAGAGTTGTGAAGGGAACAAAACATTGTAACCAAGAGCAAATATCATCATAGATAGACACAGAATGCTGGAATAACTCAGCGGGACAGGCAGCATCTCTGGAATGAGTCAGGAAACCAAAGAGTTTAAAAACAAGGTCACCATTTGAACCTCGTGCTACTTTTAATTACTGATTTCTAACTGAACCTGCATTTTCCTTCTGATGGTGCGGGGCTGCTTTCTAGAACTGCATGAGAAGATGTAGTCCAGTCTTTTATCATCCTACACTAGTAATGGCACGAGAAGTGCACATCACCGGATACAAAGAATGCGTTTTCCGGACCATGAAATAAAGCTGTTTGGAGTAATATGTTTTTCTTCGGTGATGAGGTCATACACAGAGGAACTGCCAAAGAAGCCCGAGCAAGATGCCACAGTTCTGCAGAAATCATACACTATAAATACATCACACCACTGGTGCCAGCAGTGAATGAGCTACTTTCACAATGGTGTCACCTTTTATTGTTGTTGCAACTACAGCCATGCTGACCAACAAAAAGTATCCCATCATATTTCTTTCTGGTGCCATGCAGGCAGCAGAGAGAATTCCCAGAACCATGGGCAACCATTTCAATCCCCTGCTCATTTTTAAACTAACTTTATTTATTGATCATGAAGGTTTTGCTCTGGATAACAATGATTAGTTTAGTTTAAAAGCACAGCGGGGAAACAGGTTCTTCAACCCACCAGGTTCATGCTGACCATCGATCACCTGTTCATTCCAATTCTATGTTATCCCACTTTCTCATCCACTCCCTGCACACTAGAGGCAATTTACAGGCACCAATTAACCTACAAACCTGCACGTCTTTAGGATGTGGGAGGAAACCGGAGCATCCAGAGGAAACCAACACGTTACAGGGAAAATGTGCAAACTCCACACAGGCAGTGCCCGAGTCTTCTAGTACTGCAAGACAGCAATTCTATCCACTGCATCACTGTGCCACCCAAATGTCATATTTAGCAATGCAACTAAAAAACATAAAGTATTAAAATAACTGAAAAGCCTTGTGTCTTGCTAACTTAAAGTGCAATACAAAAGGTTCTCAATTATATAGCATTTGTCAAACCACAGAATATCTCAAAGTACTTCACTGGCTGTAAAGCTAATTGTTCCAAGACAATTTTGTAAATTGTCATTTTTATAATGTGCAAATTACAGGGCTTTAACACAGTTAAACATCCCAAGGTACTTTTTTATGTACCGCCCACTTCTCTGTGCCGCCCACTCTCCTGACATCAATCTCTGTTATCGCCCACTCCCCTGACATAAGTCTGAAGAAGGGTCTGGACCCAAAACGTCACCAATTCCTTCTCTCCAGAGATGCTGCCTAACACTCTGAGTTACTCCAGCATTTTGTGTCTATCCCAAGGCACTTCACAGGACAACATGCCACAAAAAGGGAGAACATTGGCTTAATGGTAATACTTTTAACAATCTTTTTACACTGAAGGATAAAGTAGAAGAATGATTCAGGAAGAGTTCCAGAGCCCAGGGCATGGTCAGCAGAAGTAAGCATAAGAAACAATGGAGAAACAATAAGAAATGAATGGACAGATTCTAAGGATGTCATAAGGTCATAGGTGATAGGAGTAGAATTAAGCCATTCAGCCCGTCAAGTCTACTCTGCCATTCAATCATGGCAGATCTATCTCTTCCTCCAAATCCCATCTGTCTACTCCCCATAACCCTTGACCCCGGTACTAATCAGAAGATTAAATACAGAAGAAATGTCATGGAATCATTTGACAACCAGGCTGTTCTTTTCCTAAGCTTCATCTCCACGTTCCGAAAAGCTTCAATGTAGGTTCATAAGCCAAAGGCTGCTAGATGGACGAGGCATGATGCAATTGGGACAGTGTCCGCAGTTTAGAATAAGCATGCTGATGAATGGTGCTGAAGAGGACAGCAGGGAGCACTGGGTATTCCAGATCAAAGAATGCAAAAGCAATATGTAGACCTCATATCTTCATAAATTATAGGAGCAGAATTAGGCCATTCGGCCCATCATGTCTATTCCACCATTCAATCATAGCTGATCTATCTTTCCCTCTCAACCCCATTCTGCTACATTCTCCCCATAACCCTTACAAATTAGACCTCTGCTAAAAGCACCAACTTCCTACTTTTCCATTCACAAATTATATCACAATTTTATATTACATTCCTATACTTGAATATTAAAAACATGTGATAAACTGATGTAATTATATTTGAATACAGCGGAAGACTATGCAGCAAATTGTTCACATCTGGAATGGGCAAATTGGATTATAAAAGAAATAAAGTGAAAATATAATGTGTATCGAGATAATCCACCTTCACTTAGCAATACACAAAACATAGCTTGAAAGATATAAAGACCAAAATAAGTTTACCAAGAATTAATCAACCAAGGTGTCAAATTGAAACTAAAGGCAACATTGTAATTTATAAAGGTAATTGAAGATCTTCATGAAACTGAAAGTATCCAAAATATGCAGCATTTAAATCCACAAAATAATAATTTCACTTAGTGAGTGTAACTCTGTATTTAAATGTTACATTTAGGAAGTATTAGAACATCTGTAGCTATTAAATGGACTGTCAACTCATGGGTTAAATGAAGTGAAGCCTGGAATTAGCTACATAAAATGCAAAATATATGATTTTCAAACATAGTACAAATATACTGCAATTAACAAATGATGCACACCAAAATAAATACTCCTGGCTATTCATTCTTGCATTCGCGTGGCATTGCAACATCTCATAGCATTTTGATATTTTAATTAAATATTCAAACTCCAGAATCTCAAGCACAGAGGTTGGGTTCTAATTGGAGACACCAGTGCTTTCAGATACTGAAATCTTGAGCAAAAGTGCTGGAGGAGTTGTTGCCCGTCCCTCTGAGTTACTCCAACATTTTGTGTCCATCTTTGGTGTAACTCAGCATCTGCAGCCCCTTCACCACAGAATATAAAGAATGTATTGCCGAGTCCCAGTCACTTGCAAGGCCCAGACACTTCAAAGGTCTTGTCATAAGGCAAGAGGCGAGCGGAGTGATGGGAGATGTAGTTCAACCCGTCTCACTGCTGGCCGGGAAGTCACGGGGACCACGTGACCCGCGGGACTACAACTCCCACAATGCCCCGCCAGCAAAACAAACCCTGACATGGAGAAGATAACGCGACCGTTCTCCTCAGCATCAACGGGTCGGCTGATCGCATCGCGGATTCGGTAAAACAAAAAGGAAGACAAGCTTCCCCCCCCCCCGCTTATTTTTAAACCGTGTTTCTATTTAAGGATAAGGACCTCTCTGGGCGTCCTCAGCAGCCGCCGCCGCCGCCTCCGTCGTCTTGGTGGTCGTGGTGCTGGTGCGAGTCGAAGATCCTGTCGCCGCCGCCGCAGCCGCAGGGCAGCAGCCGCGCATGCGCCGCTGCCAGGAACCACCAGCTCAGCAGAGTTAACAGTCACAGTCCCAGTCCCGTTACTTTAGCATAAACACTTCCTCTTAATCACAATTAAATGACAACTGCTGATCTTTTTGTTGTGTGGGGGAGGGGGGAAGAATTGTCATTCTATCTGACATTCTAAATCTTCATTTGGTTTTGTGTGGCTGGATTGCAAACAAGGTCAACATCCCACTTTGCTGTCTTCCTAATTGTCCTTGAAAAGGTGCCGGAGAGCTTTCCTTCTTCTTCTTCTTCTGCTTTCGTGTGTGGCGTGCACAGCCTAAAGTTGGAGGACAACTTGTTCTATTTGATCTTCCGTTTGTGCAAGTCGATTCGATTGCATTAGTCGAAACAGGGCGGACCACATGAATGTTGCAATCTATCTTCCACCCCTTTCCTTCTTCAACTATACTGCAGTGCTATACTATACAACGCTGCTAGGATAAGGAACTTTGTGGGGAAAAACAACCAATTTCTTTACAATTACGGAATATTGTGTAAATTGTAGGAAATGCTAACGGCTGCTAAAGTGACCGCACCTCTTGTCCTTCTTAGTTGTAAAAGCCTTGGGTTTGGAAGGTATCAACAACTTGGCCATGGGGAGTTGTTGCAATGCATTTTGTACGGGGTACACAATGTAACCACAGTTCGCCAATTGGAGTAAATGTTCAGGGTCGCTGATGAGGCACCAATCATAGAGTCATAGAGTTATACAGTGTGGAAACAGGTCCTTTGGTCCAACCTACCCACACCGGCCAACATATCCTATCAACACTAGTCCCACCTGCCTGTGCTTGGCCCATATCCCTCCAAACCTGCCCTATTCAAGTACCTGTCTAAAGGCTTCTTAAACAGATTTTAAGAAGGATATAGGCATCACTAGCAAGGACAACATTTATTGTCCTTCCATGCTTGAAAACCATCTTGTTGGGAAATTTCTGAGTCAACTGTAAATCAGATTCTGTAAGGACAGTAGATTGCTTTGCCTGAAAGATATTAGTGAACAAGAAGAGCATTGGGTGCAACCCCTGGTTTGCATTAAAGGTAAAATGAGTTAAAGGTAAAGTGAGCTAAAGGGTTCAGTGAGTTAAAGGTAAAGTGAGTTAAAGGTAAAGTGAGTTAAAGGTACAGTGAGTTAAAGGTACAGTGAGTTCAAGGTACAGTGAACTAAAGGGTTCAGTGAGCTAAAGGGTTCAGTGAGGTAAAGGGTACAGTTTAGCTTAATCTAAAGGTTAGTTTAAAGGATTAAGATTTTTATAGTGTGAGTTGATTTAATTTGGAGGCAAGCCATGTCATTTGAGATCGGCCCCATGGTTTGCTCATCCTGCAACATGTGGGAGATCAGGGATATTGTCGGTGTCCCTGGTGACTACATTTGCAGGAAGTGTGTCCAGTTGCAGCTCCTGGCAGACCGCATTGAACGATGGAGCTGCGGTTGGATTCATACTGGAGCATCCACGATGCTGAGAAGCTCGTGAATAGCACATACAGTGAGGTGGTCACACCGCAGGGAAAGGGAACGGGAGGCCATTAGCCAGTGTAGTAGTAGGCAGGTGGTGCAGGAGTCCCCTGTGGTCATCTCCCTGCTAAACAGATATAATATTTTGGATACTGCTGGGGGAGATGGCTCATCAGGGGAAGGCAGCAGCAGCCAAGTTCATGGCACCAATGGTGGCTCTACGGCACAGGAGGGGAGAAAGAAGAGTGGAAGGGCTATTGTAATAGGGGATTCAATTGTAAGGGGAATAGATAGGCATTTCTGCAGCTGCAAACGAGACTCCAGGATGGTATGTTGCCTCCTTGGTGCAAGGGTCAGGGATGTCACTGAACGGCTGCAGAACATTCTGGAGGGGGAGGGTAAACCGCCAGCTGTCGTGGTGCACATTGGCACCAACGATATAGGTAAAAAACGGGATGAGGTCCGACAAGGCGAATTTAGGGAGCTAGGAGATAAACTTAAAAGTAGGACCTCAAAGGTAATAATCTCTGGACTCCTACTGCTGCCACGTGCTAGTCAGAGTAGAAATAGAAGGATATTGCAGATGAATACGTGGTTGAAAAATGGTGCAAGGGGGAGGGATTCAAATTTCTCGGACATTGGAACCAGTTCTGGGGAAGGTGGGACCAGTACACACAGGACGGTCTGCACCTGGGCTTGAAGGGAACCAATGTCCTTGGGGGAGTGTTTGCTAGTGCTGTCAGGGAGGATTTAAACTAATGTGGCAGGGGGATGGGAGCATGAGCAGAGAGACAGAGGGATATAAGATGAGGGTAGAAGCAATAGGTAGCAAGGTGAAAAGTAAAAGTGGCAGGCAGAAAAATCCAGGGCAAAAATCAAAAAGGGCCACTTTTCAACATAATTGTATAAGGGGTAAGAGTGTTGTAAAAACAAGCCTGAAGGCTTTGTGTCTCAATGCAAGGAGCATTCGTAATAAGATGGATGAGTTAAATGTGCAGATAGTTATTAATTAATATGATATAGTTGGGATCACGGAGACATGGCTCCAGGGTGACCAAGGCTGGGAGCTGAACATCCAGGGATATTCAATAATCAGGAGGGATAGACAGAAAGGAAAAGGAGGTGGAGTAGCGTTGCTGGTCAGAGAGGAGATTAACGCAATAGAAAGGTAGGACATTAGCTGTGGAATCGGTATGGGTAGAGCTGCGAAACACTGAGGGGCAGAAAACGCTAGTGGGAGTTGTGTACAGGCCACCTAACAGTAGTAGTGGAGTTGGGGATGGCATCAAACATGAAATTAGAAATGCATGCAACAAGGGTAAAACAGTTATAATGGGCGACTTCAATCTACATATAGATTGGGTGAATCAAATTGGCAGGGGTGCTGAGGAAGAGGATTTCTTGGAATGTGGATAGTTTTCTAAACCAAAATGTAGACATTTGTCAACAAAATAGAGAGGGTACAGAGGAGATTTACTAGAATGTTGCCTGGGTTTCAACAGCTAAGTTACAGAGATAGGTTAAATAAGTTAGGTCTTTATTCTCTGGAGCGCGGAAGGTTAAGGGGGGACTTGATAGAGGTCTTTAAAATGATGAGAGGGATAGACAGAGTTAATGTGGACAAGCTTTTCCCTTTGAGAATAGGGAAGATTCAAACACGAGGACATGACTTTAGAATTAAGGGACAGAGGTTTAGGGGTAACATGAGGGGGAACTTCTTTACTCAGAGAGTGGTAGCGGTGTGGAATGAGCTTCCAGTGGAAGTGGTGGCGGCAGGTTCGTTGGTATCATTTAAAAATAAATTGGATAGGCATATGGATGAGAAGGGTATGGAGGGTTATGGTATGAGTGCAGGCAGGTGGGACTTAGAGAAAAAAGTTGTTCGGCATGGACTTGAAGGGCCGAGATGGCCTGTTTCCGTGCTGTAATTGTTATATGGTTATATGGTTATACGGTTATATGGTAGAGGAACCAACGAGAGAGCAGGCTATTCTAGACTGGGTACTGAGTAATGAGGAAGGGTTAGTTAGCAGTCTTGTTGTGCGTGGCCCCTTGAGCAAGAGTGACCATAATATGGTTGAGTTCTTCATTAGGATGGAGAGTGACATTGTTAATTCAGAAACAAGGGTTCTGAACTTAAAGAAAGGTAACTTTGAGGATATGAGACGTGAATTGGCCAAGATAGACTGGCAAGGGTTGATGGTGGATATGCAATGGATGGCATTTAAAGACTGCATGGATGAACTACAACAATTGTTCATCCCAGTTTGGCAAAATAATAAATCAGGGAAGGTAGTGCATCCATGGATAATAAGGGAAATCGGGGATAGTATCAAAACTAAAGATAAAGCATACAAATTAGCCAGAATAAGCAGCCTACCAGAGGACTGGGAGAGATTCATAGTCCAGCAGAGGAGGACAAAGTGCTTGATTAGGAAAGGGAAAATAGATTATGAAAGAAAACTGGCACGGAACATAAAAACGGGCTGCAAAAGTTTTTATAGATATGTGAAGAGAAAAAGTTTAGTTAAAACAAATGTAGGTCCCTTACAGTCAGAAACTGGTGAATTGATCATAGGGAACAAGGACATGGCAGACCAATTGAATAACTACTTTGGTTCTGTCTTCACAAAGGAAGACATAAATAATCTGCCGGAAATAGCAGGGGACCGGGGGTCAAATAAGATGGAGGAACTGAGTGAAATCCAGGTTAGCTGGAAAGTGGTGTTAGGTAAATTGAATGGATTAAAGGCTGATAAATCCTCAGGGCCAGATAGGCTGCATCCCAGAGTACTTAAGGAAGTAGTCCCAGAAATAGTGGATGCATTAGTGCTAATTTTTCAAAACTCTTTAGATTCTGGAGTAGTTCCTGAGGATTGGAGGGTAGCTAATGTAACCCCACTTTTTAAAAAGGGAGGGAGAGAGAAAACGGGGAATTACAGACCAATTAGTCTAACATCGGTAGTGGGGAAAATGCTAGTCAGTTATTAAAGATGGGATAGCAGCACATTTGGAAAGCGGTGAAATCATTGGACAAAGTCAGCATGGATTTATGAAAGGTAAATCATGTCTGACGAATCTTATAGAATTTTTTGAAGATGTAACTAGTAGAGTGGATAAGGGAGAACCTGTGGATGTGTTGTATCTGGACTTTCAGAAGGCTTTCGACAAGGTGCCACATAAGAGATTAGCATACAAACTTAAAGCACACGGTATTGGGGGTTCAGTATTGATGTGGATAGAGAACTGGCTGGCAGACAGGGAGCAAAGAGTAGGAGTAAACAGGTCATTTTCTGAATGGCAGGCAGTGACTAGTGGGGTACTGCAAGGCTCAGTGCTGAGTCCGGAGCTATTTACAATATATATTAATGATCTGGATGAGGGAATTAAATGCAACATCTCCAAGTTTGCGGATGACACGAAGCTGGGGGGCAGTGTTAGCGGTGAGGAGGATGCTAGTGACTTGGATAGGTTGGGTGAGTGGGCAAATGCATGGCAGATGCAGTATAATGTGGATAAATGTGAGGTTATCCACTTTGGCGGCAAAAACAGGAGGGTGGATTATTATCTGAATGGTGGCCAATTAGGAAAAGGGGAGATGCAACGAGACCTGGGTGTCATGGTACACCAGTCATTGAAAGTAGGCATGCAGGTGCAGCAGGCTGTGAAGAAAGCGAATGGTATGTTGGCATTCATAGCAAAAGGATTTGAGTACAAGAGCAGGAGGTTCTACTGCAGTTGTACAGTCTTGGTGAGGCCACACCTGGAGTATTGCGTACAGTTTTGGTCTCCTAATCTGAGGAAATACATTCTTGCCATAGAGGGAGTACAAAGAAGGTACACCAGACTGATTCCTGGGATGCCAGGACTTCCATATGAAGAAAGATTGGATAGACTCGGCTTGTACTCGCTGGAATTTAGGAGATTGAGGGGGGATCTTATAGAGGATTACAAAATTCTTAAGGGGTTGGACAGGCTAGATGCAGGAAGATTGTTCCCGATGTTGGGGAATTCCAGAACAAGGGATTAAGGATAAGGGGGAAGTCTTTTAGGACCTAGATGAGAAGATCTTTTTTCACACAGAGAGTGGTGAATCTGTGGAATTCTCTGCCACAGAAGGTAGTTGAAGCCAGTTCATTGGCTATGTTTAAGAGGGAGCTAGATATGGCCCTTGTGGCTAAAGGGATCAGAAGGGATGGAGAGAAGGCAGGTACAGGATACTGAGTTGGATGATCAGCCATGATCATATTGAATGGCGGTGCAGGGTTGAAGGGCCGAATGGCCTACTCCTGCACCTATTGTTTATGATTCTATGATTCCATGCATTAATGAGATTCACCACCGATACTTGAGTTTTATTCTTGTTTTGATTGACATTCCTTGGAAGCATTCAGATCTACCTAGTTTGGCCTACATGTGACTACACACACGCTGGCCCACATGCTGCCTTGATGCTAAGGATAGTCAGTGTTATCTTGTCTCTGGACATCAACTCCATTGATCAAGATTAGACCAAGGATGAAAACGTAAGTTATTGACGCCTGTAATTACAGTCCTGTCAGGGACAGGTTTCATCATTGTGACAGAGGGTACCATACTTTTAGGTGGGTTGTCACTGTCCTTGTGGTATACAAGGACAGAGATTGTTCATTGACTGTCTCACCTGCAGCTGGACAAATGCAGGCAGGACATGCATCTAAATGCACGACAAA
The DNA here is from genome assembly GCA_963514005.1 of Raja brachyura. Next base: position 10,746,150 of record OY740801.1, read on the forward strand.
TGGCAGAGCAAAACAGCCAAGGTTTTTCCGAAGATAGACACAAAATGTTGGAGTAACTCAGCAGGACAGGCAGCATCTCTGGGGAGAAGGAATGGGTGACGTTTCAGATCAAGACCCTTCTTCAGAGTCTGAACAAGGGTCTCGACGTGAAACATCACCCATTCCTTCTCTTCAGACATACTGCCTGTCCCACTGAGTTACTCCAGCATTTTGTGTGTATCTTCAGTGTATACCAGCATCTGTAGTTTCTTCCTACAGCCAAGGTTTTGTAGCTGTTGTAAGTATTAAGGATGACATCATGAGTGTTCAGAAAATAAATGTTACATATTTTGGGAAAAGTAAGCATAATATGGATTGGAAGACCATTTTATAAATGCTGAACAGATGTATAAGGTATAAAGAGTGGATCAACTCGGGGTGAGCTCGGTTTAGGATAGAGATGGGGTAAGATTCGGAATGCCAGGAAGCCAGCACTAAACATGATAAACTCTTTGATAGGAAGACCCAGCGAGATACTATCTACTCCAAAGGCAAAAAAAACCCTAAAACTGAAGATGGCTGGGGTAGTGTTCTGTTGAGGTGGTGAACCCAAAGAATCAGCATATCTGTGATATGTATTTCATCAAAGATGTCCACACACATATTTGGATGTAGGTGCGAGTCCAGGTGGGGCAAAGGTGTGGGGAGAGAAGGATTGAATGTTTCTCTCCCCCATTGATGCTGCTCAATCTGCTAGATCTGAATGCATCCGACATTTTCTTTTTGTGCTTTCTGTTTTGGATTTACAGCATCTGCAGTTTATTTTTGTCAAAGAAACACAAGGGCTGCCAAAAGATATGGGAGGGTGTTCTGGCATATTCAAATATGCCCTCCGAAGATAGGCACAAAAGGCTGCAGTAGCTCATCGTGTCAGGCAGCAACTCTGGAGAAAAGGAATAGGTGACGTTTCGGGTCGAGACCCTTCTTCAGACTGGGAGTCAGGGGACAGGAAAATGAGAGATATGAAAAGGTACAAAGAACAAATGAATGAAAGGTATACAAAAGGACAAATCAAAGCCAGTAACGATGATCGAGGAATGGTGGAGCCCACAATGGTCCTTTGTTGGCTGTGTACAAGGTGATAATGAGTGATACAAGCAGTGAAACTCGGCAGGACAACAGTGAGACTAGGGTGGGGGAAAATTATTTTCCTTGTATGAAATACTTCATCTTGGATGCAGATTCAGTGTAGAGGGAGGACTTGGGAGCAAGGGACAGAGTGTTTGCAGGAAGCAGGGGTGGGAAGAATTGTAGTATAAATAGTTGCGGGAGTCAGTGGGTTTATAATAGAAATCAGGTGATAGTCCATCTCCTGGGATGGAAAGGGTGAGATTCAATGAGTGAGCCTTCCTATTGAATAAATTAAGCAGCAAACCCCACCCTGCTTGTGTTACCTTCAGCTGGACAAATGCAGGCAGGACATGCATCTAAATGCACGACAAATGGCAAAGCAAAACAGCCAAAGGTTTTTCTGAAGATAGACACAAAATGCTGGAGTAACTCAGCGCGACAGGCAGTATCTCTGGGGAGAAGGAATGGATGACGTTTCAGATCGAGACCCTTCTTCAGAGTCTGAACAAGGGTCTCGACCTGAAACATCACCCATTCCTTCTCTCCAGACATACTGCCTGCCCCACTGAGTTACTCCAGCATTTTGTATGTATCTTCAGTGTAAACCAGCATCTGTAGTTCCTTCATACACAGCCAAGGTTTTTTTTAGCTGTTGTTCGTATTAAGGATAACATCATGAAAATAAATGTTATATATTTTGGGAAAAGTAAGCATAATATGGATTGGGAGACCATTTTAGCAAATCCCACCACCCTGTTTGTGTCACCATCTCCTCAGCCTACAATGGGCCATGGTGGGCTTCCATCTTTTCTTGGTCACCATTGCTGGCTCATATTTGTCCCTTTTGCAAAAAAAAAACATTTGCGTTGAGTTACTGCGTGGGGACAATGCAGGCCATGACATAAAGCCACCAAGCCACAATGGCAACTGAGGTGACATAGGAGCAACCCGAATAAAGGCGTTTCCATGCCGCGGTGGAGGTATCTTAGCAACAGGGGTGTAACGGGCCAGGGGTTGGGGAGGTTTTGTTTGGCGAGTTGGTGTCAATGGAAGACGCCCGTGACACATGAGGTTCCATTTGCAGCCAGGTCGTCCTGAACTGGGTTGCATTTCCGCGGCGGCTTCACACAAGGCGTTACTTATGTCCCAATAGACACGATAAGAGATGGCTCACACTTTCACGTTGAACGAGCTGGTTAACCTTTCCATCGGCACCCCTGAGGTGGGTGTGTGCAACTTCAACGCGTTGCATGCGCTCTTGCACGGTATCCTGGAGCACCTGAACCTGCAGGACGCGCAGAAGACGGTGGAGGAAGTTGAGGTGGAGTTCATCAAACCCAAGAGGTCCAAGGAGAAGGTCGCCGAGGATGAAGCGCCAGCTTCGGAAGAAACCCCGGGCAAGGAGGAGAAGGAGCCGAAGGAAAGCGGGAAGTCGGTCTCGCTCTTCCACCAGCTGGAGGAAAAAGTGGCCAAGCTGCAGAACGCCATGGACGTGTTGGGGCAGTTGCCCAGCGTCCCGGAGCTGATGGCCCGCAGCCAGGCGGAGACCAGCAGCCGCAAGTACTCAGTCAGCAGCAGCATCGGCGTGGGTGGAGCAGGGCCAGTGAAGGAGATGTGGCAACTCATGCAGGTCAAAAAAAAGGTGGAAGCCAACGAGGATGGAGTCCACAAGGTGCGGCATTGGCTTTTAACTTTCCTTAGCTGCTATAGATACTTATATATATGTGTATGTATGTATATGCGTGTGTACATGTATGTATATATGTGTGTGTACATGTGTGTATATGTGTGTGTGTACATGTGTGTGTGTATGTATATGTGTGTGTACATGTATGTGTACATGTATGTATATGCGTGTGTGCATGTATGTGTGTGTGCACATGTGTGTGTGTGTATATATATATATATATACACATAAATACATATGTGTGTGTGTGTATATATATATATATATATATATCCCAGGTAAGTACTTGTAGTTCTCATCTCTCTCTTCCAAACCAGTATTGAGGCAGAGTTTTCCTCTACCAAGATCTCTCTTGGAGATTACTTCTGTTTTATTTGCATTGATTTTAGATTACTATTGCCAATAATCTACCTTCACAATATAGCAGTCCCCGAGTTGGTGTTGGACAGGATAAAGGACATGGTAGGATATTGTCACGGTAAATACTGCTGTCAGTTTGAATTTCTTTGCATTCAGTATGGTCTGCATACCAAGGGCACAAGGTGAATTGAGAGTATTTAAACAGGCAAATCAAAATGTGATGGGAACTCTGATCCGCTAGGGGAAAGCAGCTGAACATTCAAGTTAAGATAGAGTTTAGGGATTGCTTCCATTCCCACCTTCAACACAGTCACTGTCAGAAATCCCTAAGTGATATGAGCAGAATTAGGCTACTCCGCCATTCAATCATGGCTGATCTATCTTTCCCTCTTAACCTCATTCTCCTGCCTTCTCCCCATAACCCCTAACACCCAAACTGTCATGTCCTGCAAACTATTTGAGGCTTTGGTTACAAATCCTCAGTAGTCCACACCACCATTGGTAATTTCACACTTCCACTATTTGGTAGCTTACACACCCAATGGTGTAATGGTTCCTACGGGTTTGTTTAGGGTTTTAACCATATCCACCTTGTTTAGCACTAACCTTTTCCTGGTTTAAAACTGTTGCCTCTTCTGCTTCCCGACTGAATACTGAGGAATATCAAGCATCAAGTGACTCCTTCTTGAGCATGGTCTCTCACTATTTGCACCAGGTAGTTTTTCCTGCCTATTAATCATTATTTCATGCATTACATGATAATTTAAACATTAAAGTGACTTATTTTGTAGATTCCATCTCCATACAATTCTGTAACATTTCTAATTATCTCTCTTTATCATTGTGCACCCATTTCTATCTTTGAATGCTACATCTTGGTATCCAGCTCCCCTGCATTATTTTAAAGTCCTCCCTCGTAACATCTGTAAACATCTGTGAGGAAATTGGTTCCTCACTTCTGCAATAATACTTCTTTATTGATCAATGCGACCTTGGTCTTTAGTATTTTTAGCTTGTAGTAACAAAAATAAACGTATTGCTATCGAACTGACCTTTATTTTTGAAAATGCCATTGGGGAAAAATAGTTGTTATTGCGGGACTGAAATGCTCAAGCCCCGAATCTCCTTTCCCCTCTTTGTCACGGTAGCCATAATAATATATTTTTCTATAATACAATTTTTCTTGGGATTGTGACTATTGTGTTATAGCAGATAGAAGATCGTCACTGTTGCTGTAATTTGTTCATCTGCAATCAAAGTAATCTCATGTTTCCATTTTTTCAGGCGATGGGATCACTACAAGAATTGATGAATGCGATTAATCTCTTGACTAGCAACCATGACAGTATGAAGAAGGACCTTGAGAAAGTAAGTTGCTAGTCATCCCAGGAATTTAATATGCCCATATTTACCAATTGAGGCTAATCTTCATAATAATTTAGTTTTTATAGTTAAAGATGCAGCGCGGAAAGGGGCCCTTCGGTTGACAGAGCCCGCGCCGACCAGCAATCACTGTACGTTAACACCACCCTACACACATGAGGGACAATTCTTTATTCATACACCAAGGCAATTAACCTACAAACTTGTACGTCTTTGGAGTGTGGGAGGAAACTGAAGTTCTTGGGGAAAACCCACGCAGTCACGGGGCGAACGTACAAACTCCGTACAGACAGCACCCGTAGTCGGGGTCAAATCTGGAACCCCAGCGTTGCAAGTGGTGTAAGGCAGCAACTCTACCGCTGCACCACCGTGCCACATTCTTCTTCTATAATCTTCTCTACCTTACTGTACTGGTAAGATAAAAATGATGCATTTTACTTTTCTACTGGTTGTACAAATGTCATATTTTCAGTGCATCAGTTACCTGTTGAAATCTGTCTTTGCTCCATAAAGACTCAAATGCTGGAGTAACTCAGCGTGACAGGCAATCTCAATCACAATCACAAACACAATCAGTTTTATTCGTCACTTGCACATAAAGTGCAAGTGAAATGAATTTGCCAGCAGCGGTACAATGAAAAAGAACACACAAAAACACAATAAAAATTCAACACAAACATCCACCACAGCATTCATCACTGTGGTGGAAGGCACATAACCTGGCCAGTCCTCCTCCATTTTCCCCCGTGGTCGGGACCTCATAGCCTCTGCAGCTACCGCTGTGGGCCTCCAGATGAGTAGACAAGGTAAAAATCATCTCTGGACAGAAGGCAGCATCTCTGGACAGAAGGAATGGGTGACGCTTTGGGTCGAAACCCTTCTTCAGCACGGAAACTGAACCTTGGGTCCCACGAGCCTGTGCTGAGCACGATGCTTTTCTACACTAAGCCCATTTTTCTGCATTTGCTCTACTCGCTTCCTATACATGCACTTGCCCCAAAGCTTCGCAAATGCTGTAATTGTGCCTATCTCTACCATCACCTCTGGCAGCTTGTTCCATATGTCCGCCACCTTCTAAGTGGAAGATCTCCTTCAGAAGGAATGGTAGAATAAGGATGAAGAGGTATGCGCAAGGTATAATTGTTTATGATATTCACGGCACCATGTTTTCTGCGCCATATATCAATGTATGAATTTGCCCACATGTCTGTGCTGTGGGTTTTTACTTTGAACCCCAATTTACTGCTTGCCTATCCTTGAATCTAGTGTTCAAACTTTAAATATTTTCAGCTGCAGCAAAGCAAAACACGGAACACTGAAGAGACGACTCGAAAATTGGTGAGTTATGCGCAGAAACAGTTTAAATTTAGATATCCGACCGACAAATAACGAAGTAATCTCAAGGTGTCTTCACATTTCTGATGCAAAATTGTTCTAAAAGTGAGGTAAAAATTATTTTAAAATGTAGAACTTAATAGTAACTTTTATGATTTTTTTACCTTGGCCCGAACAATAGATTGGGTTAGATTTTGAAAACGACGATTATGCTTTGATGAAAATTTTACCCCATAATTTACAACTGCACTGAAAATAATGCTGCAGATGTCTGTCCTATTGATCTATTGGAATGTAAGTTTGTGGAATTGTATGCAAATTGTATCGAACATTTTCTCTTTGGTCTACAATTTTAAAAACATGAATTACGTACTATTTTAGTTGTGTTAAAAAATTAAATAAACAATTTACAAATAATTTATTTTCTGGGTCTGGAAGAGTGCATAACTTGCAGAAAGCGGGATGCTAACTTTTATCACGATATTTTGCATTGTGACAAACTTGGGTCTACTTTAAGGAGGGAGTGCGTTCCTAGGAAACTCCGTACCACGAGCATCAAATGTGATCCTCTCCCTCCCTTTCCCCATTGACTTCCATGTTACAAGCAGAGATGTTTTGCTCTCATTAAGCCATTTTACTGGCGATGGTACGGGGCATATTTAACTGCTGAGGCCAACAAATGGAGACAGCTCAGGCAGTGGGGTGTGGGCGTGGACAAGGTAACCTTGTCCATGCAAACAACAAACTATGTCCAGTTTTATTTTTAGTCAGTCAATAATGTGTGGCAATAAAACTTTGACATGACGTCACTGCCAAGTCCCTACTCCAGTCTGAGGATGTGTGAACTGAATTCTCAGTGCTGCCTCTAGCATACCAAGGAATGAAGTACTAGCCAAGAGTCAAGAGTGTTTTATTATCATACTAGACCAAGTGGGACCCATTGGGTCCCTGTCACACGGGAGGCCGTGTTCTCCCAACGCAATATTCCACCACTCACCCATAGCCCCCAACTGCGCAGGTGCAGATCATTTCCCCTTATTCACCCTCCCTCTTTTTAAACTTTAAAAAAAAATCCAATTACACTTGCTGCCAGGAAAAAAAATCAAATTTTGCACTTGCTGCCAGGACTCGGTGTCCTGGGATTTGCAACATTGTAATGGGCAGGGCCAACAATTGGATTGGGAGATTTTTTACAGTGAGAAGTTAAATGAAAAGTTAAATTTGTAAAGTTAAAAATGTGAATAACTTGTAAAATATACCATCAATCTAAACGAAACTTGATAAAAAAACACACCACGGGACAATTGTGGGTAAGGTGGTCCAAAGATTGTAGCGCTATCATGTACCGTTTTGGCATAGTTCCGGGAGCACATGGGCATGCATGCAGAATCACAAACAAGATGAGCGTTTTAGTAATATTTAGATGTCTGGAAATGGAACAGTGAAATTCGTACTTGCAACTTTGTACTCTTACTCTGTCACTAAAGAAATATACTTCAAACCACATCTGCACCATCTTTACTGAAATATCTTCTTTCCGGTGATCAAAAATGAATGCACCACCGCTGTAAACCCATTTCCAATCTTGGATCATTGAGATGTGTTTTCCTTTGGTATTAGTACAGTAAAGTGATTTAATTGTCCAGGTGACTGAGTAAATACTTTTATGGTAATTGAGTAAATACATCAATGTTATTTTAATCAATTCATGGTAAGAATTGTTCTTTTTCCAATTAGAGTAATTTTGAAGACGCACTGAATAATCTGCCAGACCCAAAAGATTTTGTTTTGTGGAATACAGTGCAGACAATGCTTAACAAAGAGGTGAGTAAAGGATCCTTGCATGTACTGTCTAATAGGACAGACTAATTGGAGAATTGTAAATTAGATAGTGGAGTGGTGAGGTAAGGGGAAGGAAAGAAGCCAATCAAATTGGATGGGATTAAAGTGAGTGAAGAGTTTTACGATAGTGTAAAGGGCCTGTCCCACCGGCATGCGACTCCATGCAGTGAGCGCGACCTAACGTGGTCGCTTGAGCCGTCCGGCCTCGCGGGGCCAGTCCCACAACGATCGCCGGAGCCGTATGGAGTTGTGCGGAGCTGGTCCAGACATCGCGCGGGGCTCCGAAAAACTGACCGTGTTCAAAAATTCCGCGCAGCGACGGCCTGTTGGCCTGCAGCCGCTGCGACGCATGACACACCGCCTCGACATCGCGCCTCTGTGACCCTCTGTGTGTGTGCCTCTGTGACCCTCTCTGTGTGTGCCTCTGTGACGCTCTCTGTGTGTGCCTCCGTGACCTTCTCTCTGTGTGCCTCCGTGCCCCTCTCTGTGTGCCTCCGTGTCCCTCTCTGTGTGTCCCTCTCTGTCCTTGCGAACTTACCGCGGGCATCGCTCCAACTTCGTGCCACTCACCCGACCTCCGCGCGGCCCCCACTGACGGTTTGGTCGCGCTCGCCGCATGCAGGCGCATGCTGGTGGGACCGGCCCTGTTCGGGGATCACCCGACCCCCGCTTCCAGTTTGCTCGCGCTCACCGCATGGAGTCACATGCTGGTGGGACATGCCCTTTAGTGTTCAGAGATCACTGCTCGGCACGAACTCGGTGGGCCAAAGGGCCTGTTTCCAAGCTGTCTATCTAAACTAAACTGCCTTGGATAGAAGAGAGGTTAAGGGAGTACATTGCTACTCTGCTGTGAAGCCACAGGGAGTGTAACCCAATAGATCTCAGTTTAGAATTAACAATGAGGGCGAAAAAGCAAAGAACAGGGATAAGAAATATTCATATATATTAAAAAAAATAATTTATTTTATATCTATATGTAATATATATCTATATGTATAAGAATATAGATATAAAAATATATAGTTATAATTCTGGTGCTGCATTTTCATAAGGTAGCTGGCAATTTTAATTGAGAGAAGGAATGGGTGACGTATCAGAGTCTGAAGAAGCGTCTCAACCCAAAACGTCACCATTCCTTCTCTCCAGAGATACTGCCAGATATTCCAGCATTTTGCGTCTACCTTCGATTTAAACCAGCATCTGCAGTTCTTGTCTACACATGGCAATTTTAATTGACAACTTCAGCTTCTGGAAAAGCTGGGAGTAAAGTTTTTTTTTAAATAGTATCGCCAATGTATTTTATTGCATTTGGTTGTTTCTCTTTTAATCTTAATTGTAATCGAGTATTTTTAATGCTTGTTAAATAATTTAAGTATAATGTTGTCTTTATTCAAGGTGCTGTTGAGTACATTCAGGATTTGGTTCTAATTGTTATAATAAAACACCATGCCCTGTATATACGCATTTTTATCTATTATTGATAATTGGAACTGCCTTGGATATTAATAATAAAAATCATTTCTATTTTTATACTTAGCTTGATTATAATTCCAAAATATCTTTGCTCGCCCTTCAACCAGAACTGATGGAAATGGAGACGAATGACGAAGGTCAAAAGGTGGTAAGTAAAATCACACCCCCCCCCCAATCATTTTTAATGAGTTTGTGTTTTGTGTTCCAGTTATTGGTTTCCAGTTAGGATGTAATAAAGCTGTTTTGTTCCGCTGATACTTGGAACTGATTGCTGAAATTTTGGACTTCGGAAGAAATGTCATCATGACTGACTGATATTATAATGCCATCTACCAGGTCTAACAAACATCTGTCTTCCGTGGTATTGAAATTTTTAATTGAATAAGGATAACATATTGGGTGGAGAACTCTAAATTTCCAGTTCAAAAGGAGAAGTGCTTGCTGGCTTTAATCCCAGAATTACATGGTTTATGTTCCCTTCTTGCACCAAAGGCAAGCTTTCTCACGTTAATTTTCTCTAGTTTGAGCACTTGTCGGCACTGGGCCTGCACTCACTGGAGTTTAGAAGAATGAGGGGGGACCTCGTTGAAGCATACAGAATAGAGAAAGGCTTGGATAGTGTGGATGTGGAGAGGATGTTTCCATTAGTGGGAGAGTCTAGAACTAGAGATCATGGCCTCAGAATTAAAGGACGTTCTTTTAGGAAGGAGATGAGGAGGAACACATAAGATTGTTAAGGGTTTGGAAACACTAGAGGCAGGAAACATGTTCCCGATGTTAGGGGAGTCCAGAACCAGGGGCCACAGTTTAAGAATAAGGAGTAAGCCATTTAGAACGGAGATGAGGAAACACTTTTTCTCACAGAGAGTGGTGAGTGTGGAATTCTCTGCCTCAGAGGGCGGTGGAGGTAGGTTCCCTGGATGCTTTTAAGAGAGAGCTAGATGGGGCTCTTAAAAATAGTGGAGTCGGGATATGGGGAGAAGGCAGGAACGGGGTACTGATTGGGGATGATCAGCCATGATCACATTGAATGGCGGTGCTGGCTCGAATGGTCGAATGGCCTACTCCTGCACCTATTGTCTATTGTCTCATGAATTTCTTTAGTCAGACGGTGGTGAATCTGTGAAATTCTTTGCACAGAAGGCTATAGAGGACAAGCCAGTGGATATTTTTAAGGCAGAGTTAGATCAATTCTTGATTAGTACAGGTGTCAGAGGTTATGGGGGAAGGCAGGAGAATGGGGTTAAGAGAGAGAGATAGATCAGTCATTTGAATGGCAGAGTAGACTTGACGGGCCGAATGGCCTAATTCTACTCTTATTCTTTATGGCCTGACACACACACACACATATACACACACACACACACACACACACACACACACACACACACACACACACACTCTCTTCTGAATCAGCCTCTATAGGTTTCTTGGGCAGGGATAGAAGGATTCACGAACCTCAAGATGAAGTCTCCATCTTCATCTCAAACTGTCCACCTTTTTATTCTGAAACCATGACTCCGTGTAGGCAGTGCCCGAGCGTTCTCTTTCCCTTGTGAAACTTCCTCAACAACATAATCAGTAATTATAGGGTCAACCTCGTTATCTCAGCGATCGATCTAGTGAACCTTCTCCAAAATGCCACCAAAGTAAGTCTTTCCCTGCATAAATAAGGAGATCAAGTCATTCCATCAATTTGTTCATTTACTTTTACTTCTCCACAGATATTTTGTCAAGTTCAGTACTACTTTTTGACTTTGCAAATGCTGTTATGTTTCGTCTTGTGTCCTTGTTCATTAACTTCACACCATTGTCGACTTGTATTGCTGAGACTTCGAGCAGCCATGCTCACTTATCCATGAATGTTCCTTCCACCTATCATCTATTGTAAACCGTAGATAAGGATTTTGTGCCTCGGTGTTAAGGTCATGTTCACAAAATCTCTTATGGAGAAGTGACCAAATAGTAGAAAATGTTTAAAGTAAAAGTGGGGGAGGGGGGAGGCAAAAAGCAAATATCATTGATGGGAGGTATTCAGATAGATTTAAGCTGCCATTTTTAATTACATGTGCTCCAAGTACAATTTTTGGTCACATTTCCCAAAGCTAGCTTGCTATGTAAATAATAAAAAAGCTTTATTTTAAATGAAATTTGACCTTTTTCTTTTGGAAAGTAATAAAGAACTTATGACCATATCCACACATAGACGAAGTAACACGTAACATTGCATTTAACCATGGGTTTGTTGTTTACTCGATCTTTTTCAAAAATACACTTCCATGTTGCATTTGGCTAATGATTACATAAAAGGTTAGAACAAATTTTACAGAACATTAGAGGGTTCTCAAATATTGTGAGTGTTTTTTTAATTCAAAAAAATTATTCAATTATTAAAAAAACAATATGACACTACAATAAAACAAACCAGAACCAACCACCATAATACAATACAAACAAATATCCTTAAGAAACTACTATACAACTATCTTACACTCCTTGTCAATGATGCATTAAACACCCTGCTCAAATATTGTGTATAACGTTAGTACCTCCACCAATGTAAAGCACTTTAGCCAACGAGAGTTGTTTTTTAAATGTGCTATAGAAATAAAAGTGACTTGACTTGACTTGTATTGTCAGGCCATAGATGGGAGGGAAACTTTTTGCTAAATCAAAAATAACCAATGGCCTTTTCATTCCAGTTTCCATTGTGTTAGAACATTTTCAGATCTATAATAGTTAACCTCTTGGGCTCAACACCACTGGTCATTCCCTTGTCTTTTTTATTGTGAATATTGGGCTTTCTACTGCCCAATATATAGTCAAATAATAACTTGAACTAGCTTGCTAACAGTGACTCATTGATCGACATGCTAGATACTACAGCCTGACGTGTTGCCAAATGGAGAATGGTATTGAGAATGAGCTGCCAGGGGAGATGGGGACAGATTTGGGACAGTAACAACATTTAAGAACCATCTTGACAGGTTCTTGAAAGGACATGACATAGTAGGATATGAGATTAATGTAGCCAAATGGGATGAGTATAGATGGGCATGATGGTCAGCATTGCCACGATGGGCCAAAGGGCTTGTTTCTATGCTGTACAACACAGACTGTAAAGTTCTGATCTGTATTATTCTTCTGGTTGATACAAGTGCTATATGCCTCCAAAATCACCAGAGCCCCCACTTTTGTGTCGAATTGGTCTTGGTGCCTTGATCCATCAACTTTTGGATAGTTGGGGATGTGAAGTGAGAAGAAGGAAATTACACTGAGATCAAATATTAGCCGTGGCCTTGTGAATACAAGAACAAGTCTGAGGGGTTGAATGGCCTCCTCTTTCTGCTTTTATTCTATATTTTAGATGTTAGAAGTGCAAAGAGCTACAGTAATAACTGCATCAGTGCAAGTATTTCGGAGCTGGTCGATCTTGGTTTAGTTGAGTTTAGTTTAGTTTGGAGATATAGCGTGGAAACAGGCCCTTTGGCCCACCGAGTCCCTGACGACCAACGGTCACCCATACACTAGTTCTATCCTACACAATAGGGACAATTTACAGAAGCCAATTGACCTACTAACCTGTTCGCCTTTGGGGTGTGGGAGGAAACTGGAGCGCCTGGAGAAAACACACGCAGTGACAAGGGGAAAGTACAAACCCCGTACAGAAAGCTCCCATGGTCAGGATCGAACCCGGGTCCCTGGCATCGGAAGGCAGCAACTCAACTGCTACGTCACTGTGCCGCCCTCTTTGCTGAAACACCTTTGGTAGTCCATCCATCCCCCACATCATCCCCGGCATTAGTTCAGGATATCATTTACTATCTACAAGGATAGTTTCACTCGCCAACAAATATCTGGGTATTATTTCAAGCAGAGCACGTATTGATGTGGCAACTGCTGAGTGATGTAGTTTTACTTGAACTTGTTATTGTTCAGTCGTTGACTTCAGTACTTCTATACCAAATGAATTACTGCCAGACATGGAGGAGTCCTCTGATTTCATGCAAGGTAGCAAAGGAAACGGACAGCTGGGTTGCAGAGCAAGAGAAGCAACTGGAAGAGAGATAAGGACCCTGTATGGAAGTTTCTACCTGCATGGTGTTAAACGAGCATTTTTACTTCCTGTAACTCCAGTATGAGTTACCTGCAGATCATTGGGGATGTCGTGGAGTCATAGTCAAACAGCATGGAAACGGCATGGCCATTCGGCCCAACTTGTCCATGCTGACCAAGATGTCCCAATTACACTAGTCCCATTTGGCCCATTGCACAGTGCCTCATCCTAGGCCTGACCAACTACCATTAACCCCAGCCACACTGGGGTGACTCTTGAAAGGTCTGGTTAGAGTGGATGTGGAGAGGATGTTTCCACCAAGTGGGAGAGTCTGGGACCAGAGGCCATAGATTCAGAATTAATGGAGATGAGTAATTTATTTAGTCAGAGGGTGGTGAATTGTGGAATTATTTGCCACAGAAGGCTGTGGAGGCCAAGTCAATGGATATTTTTAAGGCGGGGATAGATAGATTCTTGATTAGTACGGGTGTCAGTGGTTATGGGGAGAAGGTAGGAGAATGGGGTTGAGAGGAAAAAATAGATCAGCCATGATTGAATGGCGGAGCGGACTTGATGGGCCGAATGGCCTAATTCTGCTCCTACAGCTTACGAATTTACGAACTCTTACTCTCTGCAATCGAAGAAGATGAAATTGGAATGTGCTGCCTGGTGTAGTGCAGAAGGCCGGCACTCTCACAGCATTGAAGTGTTTAGATGGATGAGCAGCTGAATCACCACGGTATGGAAGGCTATGCATTGAGCGCCGAGAGATGGGAAGTTGATGGCTGGCATGTTTTTGTACTGTGTGGCTCCATAAATGGCCCGGCACATTCCTTCCTTCTGGCATTGCCATTAAGGCAGGAGAGCCCAACTTGGCCCAATGTGGATTACAGTATAGCAGGTTGAGTATCCATAACAATGAAGTGCCAAACCAGAGAAGCTAAAGCACAAAACTGTACGCATGCTAAACCATGGATGCCAACCATGGATGCACCAGACTGAAGGAGGCCAAACAATCCCAGAGCCAACAGGTCAGATCAAAGTTTGGCAATCCAGCCAACATCAGCCACGAAAGGTGCTGGTCTGTTAACTAAGATGGAGGAAGGTGCAGGAAATTCCCTATTCCTATGATGGGAATATCAGCACAAGTGCAAAAGGCTAGGTTTTCTTTGGCACATTGGCCTTCATCAGCCAGAGTATTAAGTATAGAAGATGGGAGGCCATGTTGCAGTTGTATAAGAAGTTGGTGAGCCCACATTTGGAGTATTGTGTTCAGTTCTGGGCACCGTGTTATAGGAAAATGTTGTCAAGCTGGAGGGTGTGCGGAGAAGATTTACCATATAACCATATAACATTTACGAGGATGTTGCCAGGACTGGAGGGTCTGAGCTATAGGCAGAGGTTGAGTAGGCTGAGACTCTATCCCTTGGCGTGCAGGAGAATGAGAGGACATCTCATAGAAGTGTATAAGATCATGGGAGGAATAGACATGGTAGACGCACGGTCTCTTGCCCAGAGTAGGTGAATCAAGGACCAGAGGACACAGGTTTAGAATGAAAGGGAAAATATTTAATAGGAATCTGAGGGGTAACTTTTTTTGCACAAAGGGTGGTGGGTGTATGGAACAATCTGCCAGAGGTACTTGAGGCAGGAACTATCTCAACATTTAAGAAGCAGTTAGACAGGTACATGGATAGGACAGGTTTGGAGGGATATAGACCAAATGCTGGCAGATGGGACTAGTGTAGCTGGGACATGTTGGCCGGTGTGGAAAAGTTGGGTCGAAGGACCTGTTTCCACACTGTATCACTTGGTGACTCTAAGTGTTATCAGACAGGCAGCCCAGTGGCACATCGGCAGAGTTGCTGCCTTACAGCGCGAGAGACACGGGTTTGATCCTGACCGCGGGAGCTGTCTGTACAGAATTTGTACTTTCTCCACGTGACCGCGTGGGTTTTCTCCGGATGCTCTGGTTTCCTCCCACACTCCAAAGGCAGGTTTGTAGGTTAATTGACTTCATTAGGTTGTAAAATTGTCCCTAGTGTGTGTAGGATAGTGTTAGAGTTTGGGATGATTGCTGGTCAGTGCACTCGGTGGGCCGAAGGGCCTGTTTCAGCGTTATAACTCTAAAGTCTAAATTCCAAATACTGAGTGGATTCTCTTCATATTCCCTCACAAGGTTAAACCGGTATCATTAATGTCGCATAATTTCAGAAAACAGTTGAAACTACCAAGTGTGGTGTTGGGACTCACTGACTGTGGTGCTGAAAACGGGAGCTTCAGAGATGACTGTTGCTCCACCCAGACCCTTTCACTACAGGTCCATACTGCCATCTACCTGACAGGGTGAAATAATGCACAAGATGTCCGGTGCAAAACGTGCAGCAGATATTAAACCACCTCGGCTTTATTGTGGACCAGCAAAGTTGTGGAAGGCTTTGCTAACAGTGACATCTGGTATTAACACCAATAATAAGAAGAAGATAGACACAAAATGCTGGAGCAACTCAGCGTGACAGGCAGCACCTCTGGAGAGATGGAATGGGTGACGTTTCAGGTCGAGACCTTTCTTCAGATCTTTTTTGGTGACGCAAGAAACTGCAGATGCTGGAACCTTGAGCAAAAGACAAAGTGCGGGAGAAACTGGGTGGGCCGGGCACTGTCTTGTTGTTCAGTTTAGTCTAGTTTTGAGATACAGCGTGGAAAAATGTCCTTCGCCCCACAGAGTCCATGCCAACCAACATCCCCCGTACACTAGTTCGATCCTACACACCAGGGACAATTTACAGGAGCCCATTAACCTACAAACCTGCATGTCTTTGGAATGTGTGAGGAAACTGGAGCACTCGGAGAAAACCAACACAAACGCAGGGAGAGCATACAAAGTCCATATAGGTCTCCTAATTTGAGGAAGGACGTTCTTGCTATAGAGGGAGTGCAGCGTAGATTCATGAGGTTAATTCCCGGGATGGCGGGACTCATATGATGAAAGAATGGAACGACGAGAGGGGTTCTTATAGAAACATATAAAAATATTAAGGGATTGGAGACACACTAGATGCAGGAAACGTGTTCCCGATGTTGGGGGAGTCAAGAACTAGGGGCCACAGTTTAAGAATAAGGGGTAGGCCATTTAGAATTGAGATGTGGAAAACCGTTTTCACCCAGAGAGTTGTGAATTTGTGGAATTCTCTGTCTCAGAAGACAGTGAAGGTCGTCTCACTGGATGCATTCAAAAGGGAGTTAGATAGAGCTCTTAGGGCTAGCAAAATCAAGGAATATGGGGAGAAGGCAGGAACGGGGTACTGATTGTGGATGATCAGTTATGATCACATTGAATGGTGGTGCTGGCTCGAAGGGCCAAATGGTCTACTCCTGCACCTATTTTCTATGTATCTATGACAGCAGCTGCAGTCAGTCTCTGGCGCTGTAAGGCAGCAACTCTATCGCTGCGCTACCGTGCAGACTGCAAGGCATAGATCGCTCTGAGGGAGCCCGGCATTGCGCCATGGGATGGATGTCGCTGTACATAGTGGTTTGTGTACTGTGCAAACTCATAATTGAAGGGCCAAACCTCTCTTCCCTGGCGCTAAGGGGAGTGTCTGAGGGTCAGCACCATGTTGAGGAAGAGATGAACTAAAGGGAGGGAAATGAGTAAACCGAACATCGGCTTTCTGCCAAGCCAGCATGATGGGCTTGGCTTGAATATGATTTTGGCCACGGAAACTCAAACTCATCAGTGGCGCCAATACCATTCCTTTGTTTGTCATTCTCGACCACTGCACTCGCTTGACTTCAAACTAGAGAAGGTCACCACAAAATATAACATTTATTTCCTGCATCAGTTAGTTAATTATCTGTCCTGTCCTTGTTGTGTCTCTGTTGGTCTCTCCCTATAATAATGTTTTCAGTATGCTGCTACCTAATGGGTTGTTGTTGCTTAGCTGCTGACCGGATGGTGGAGATGACCTCTCTGTGGCCCAGAACTAGGTGTGTGTGTAGCCACAACTCGATGCTAATGAAGAATAGCCGGGGCTCTAGATGAGCGACAGTTGTGGGGAGGGGGAGTGGTGCTTGCCTGAGAGGACATCACATTCAAGTAGCTATCACTATGCCCCTTGTTGGCATTTTGGCAGCTCAATGGGAGCACAATTGTACTGCTGTGAGACCTGGACAGAGTGTAATGTGTAGGAACACGGGCAACTTTGCAATGGGTGTTGCAACGGAAGGCAAGAGAATGGGGTTAGGAGGGAGAGATTGAATGGTGGAGTAGCCTTGATGGGCCGAATGGCCTGATTCTACTCCTATTCCTTGTGCTCTTATAACTTTGCTTGCAATCTGACCTTCCGCTGCGATACTCATTTATTAGCTGTCGCTTTGGGAGTTGTGGCAGTGGTTCATCAGTCATGACCTACGATGCCAGTGGAATTGAGCAAGAGTCAAGAGTGCTTTATTGTCATATAACCATATAACAATTACAGCACGGAAACAGGCCTTCTCGGCCCTTCCAGTCCGTGCCGACCATTTATTTTCCCCTAGTCCCATCTACCTGCACTCAGACCATACCCCTCCATTCCCTTCCCGTCCATATACCTATCCACTTTACTTTTAAATGTTAAAATCGATCCTGCCTCCACCACTTCTGCAGGAAGATCATTCCACACAGCCACCACTCTCTGAGTAAAGAAGTTCCCCCTCATGTTACCCCTAAACTTCTGTCCCTTAATTGTCATGTCATGCCCTCTTGTTTGAATCTTCCCTACCCTCAATGGGAAAAGCTTATTCACGTCAACTCTGTCTTTCCCTTTCATCATTTTAAAGGCTTCAATCAAGTCCCCCCTTAACCTTCTGCGCTCCAAAGAATATGTCCCAGATAGAACAATGAAATTCTTGCTTGCTGTAGCACAACAGAATATGTAAACATAGTACATAACGGGAGAAAGAAAGTTCAGTGTGTGTGTATATATACACATGCACACATACTCAATAAATGAACAGATATGGTGCAATAATAATAAAATCTGTCGTAGCTCAGAGCTGACTGTTGTCGTGTTGATGGCTGTAGGGAAGAAGCTGTTCCTGAACCTGGACGTTACACTTTTCAGGCTCCTGTACCTGCTACCCGATGGCAATGCTGAAATGAGTGTGTGGCCAGGATGGTGTGGGTCTTGGATGGTGTTGGCTGCCTTTTTTAGGCAGCAACTGCGATAGATCCCTTTGATTGCGGGGATGTCAGAAACAGTGATGCACTGGGCAGTGTTCACAACATTTTGTAGTCTTTTCCGTTCAAGTTGCCGAACCAAGCCACGATGCAACAGTCAGTATGCTCTCTACTGTGCACCTGTAGAACCACATCAGTACAAGAAAGGCTGTCGTCGAAACAGTACCTAGTTATTACAGGACTCTCCGAGTCCCTTGACGGTGAATGTAAAGTTTCTGGCTGGCTTCCTAATGCACTGCTAACTTCAAGATTAGTTTAAAGATACATTATGGAGACATGAGGTTAATGGTGTACTTGCTAGCTTTTGCCACTTGTAGATGTAGTCTCTGATCTTGACCACCTGCGTGACGTTTTCAACTAGTGGCTCTACATCTATGTCCGCTGAGGACCTCTGAGGCTATCTGCTCCCTCAGCCTTTTGAACAATTACCTTGAAGAATAGCAAAGGACTCGGGACATGTTTCCTCCATTCCACCTGTACCACCAAGCCAAAACGATGCGTCCCATTCACCCTGTTGTATCGTCTATCTCCAACTAGTAGATTCCTTTCTGCCCCTTGGCCAGTTTGCAGGCTTGACTATCTGAGGTTGGCCCTTCAGTGAATAAAGCAATTAGCGCTAGCTACCACATCTTAAGCCAGACATTGAAGAAGCGCTAGCTGTTTGGACAGTTTAATTCTTGTGTTTCAAAAAAACCTCAGAACTAACAAATGGTATCTGCAAGTTTCCAATAAAAGTAACTGTAAGACTACAATCATACTTATCTAGAAGGATTGCTTCCCACCACCAACTCTACATTAAAGTAAAGTCTGAAAGGTTATGCCGATCTTCTTCCATAACATTTCCGTATCTTATCACCATCCACACTGCGGCCTAACGTCAAGGAGTTGGTGGCCTCTTGCTGGAGATCAAGTTGGGAGCTCCAACCACGGGAGCCTGCGGACTTTAACATCCTGGAGCTCACGGTCCCTGGTTAGAGACCGACTTTGGGAGCTACGACCTTAGGGGCTTCGATCGCCCCGACGCGGGAGCTTCGACGGCTGGCTGTGGGAGCATCGATCGCCCCGACTGATGATTTGACAGCCTCCACCAAGGGAGAATAAAGGGGGAAGAAGATTGGACTTTATTGCCCTCCATCACAGTGAGGAATGTGGGGAATCCGCTGAGGTCTCGACCCGAAACGTCGCCTATCTCCTTCGCTCCTTAGATGCTGCTGCACCCGCTGAGTTTCTCCAGCTTTTTGTGTAGTCAGAGAAGATAGTTAAGGTAGGGTCTATCCCAACGTTTAAGAAACAGACAGATACATGGATAGGACAGGTTTGGACATGGACCAAACACAGGCAGGTGGGACTAGTGTAGTTGGGAGATGTTGGCCGGTGGTGTGAGCTAGGGGCGCCGCATTGAAGGCAGCCTCTGCCTGCAGCCTGTCTGTTTTTCAATCTTTTTAAAATTTTTAGTCAGTTTTAAAGTTTGTGTTGGAGGTTTCTTTAGTTTGTCTATGTGGGGGGGGGGGGTAGGGTAAGGGGGAAACCGTTTCCAAATCACTTCCTGGCGAGGACGCGACTATTCTCCGAGTAGCGTCCTCGCCCCTCCCCCCCCCCTCCTCGCGGCCTGCCAACTGGATTGGAGTGGCCTTTCCTGCCGAGGACCGGACCAGAGCTTCAGCAGCGGCGCAGCGCTGGATTCACCGTGGAGCGGGCGATGCCTCACCTGGGATCGCCGTTTGAAGCTCCGGAGTGCTGGGTCTGCTGCTTCAATACCGCGGGGCAGTGGTTTGTAGAGCTTCCAGCGCAGGCGGCGCTAACTTCGGCATCGCGGAGTCCTGGGGCTCTTTGCTCAGGGCCGCCAGCGTTGAATCTCTGACCAGCGCGGACTGTGGACTTCGGGAGCCGCAGACTCCGGCAGGAGGTGGCCGATTCGGATGTCCAAGCCGCTGAGGATGTCCTCCAGTCCCACCGTCGGACCTCCATGACCCCAGCGAGCGGGCCTGGAACTCGGGCCGCCCGTAGCGGTGACAGCAGGGGGCGATTCGGGAGCCCCCCGACCAAGACTTTGTGTTCTGTGCTCTTTATTACTCGTATGGCTGTATGGCGACCACACATTTCACTGTACCAATTGGTACATGCAACAAATAAATGTATCTTGCAAGTTGGGCTGAAGTGCCATTTCCACACTGAATCACTCTATGACTCCTTTGAACCTGTGTGTTTCCTAGTAGCAGGTGCCTCCGGTTTGTGTTTCGTTTAAACGAGGCTTAATAATGATACCTTATTCACCTGAATAAGTTCTTTTTTGGACTAAAAGGACACAAGGTGCTGGAGTAACTCAGCAGGTCAGGCAGCATCCCTGGAGACTATTATAGGTGACGTTTTGGGTTGGGACCCTTCTTCAGGCTGATGGTAGTGTGGGGGGGGCAGAGGTAGAGCTTTGGGAAAGAGATGTGGGGACAGGAGAAGGCCAGAGTTTAGAGATTGATTAAAATGGCTTCTTGACTTCTAGAGTCTCTGAGTAAGATTGCTTGCAACTCAATCGCAACAAAACCTCTGAGTTCCCTCTGTTAAAATTGTTAAACTTAAATTGCCAGTTTCCAGCCACTGATCTGAAATAAAACTGGAGAGACAGATGATCAACTCTGTAAACTCGAGCACCAGTAAGCGTTTCTTCCATTTGTGAACATCAGAGAAGATATTTGTGTCTCCTCCAAGAATTAAGCCAGATTTCCCGAATGCTAGAATTTAAACCTCCCGCAGTATCTGCTAGTTTGCCCATTTATATGGGGAAATTGAACATCCAATTTACAATAAAAAGCAATCGATTTTGGTTGGATTTTAGCAAAACACCATGTTTAAGGGCCTGTCCCACTTTCACAACCTAATTCACGACCTTTGTTCCTCGTGGACATTTTTCATCATGCTAGAAAAACGCACTAGTACCTACGACTAGCATCACGGCCTGCTACGACCTACCTACGACCTCCTACGACCTCGTGACGACCATGCTGTGAGTGTGAGTCACGGGCAAGCTCGGCAGAGGTCGTGAATTAGGTCCTGAAAGTGGGGCAGGCCCTTTACTTAGATAAAGATGGCGAAAAGTGAATATGGGGAATTTTCGTCCAATTTAGTTCTATGGTGAAAATAAGATGCCAATTTCCTGTAAAGAGACTTTGAATGGTGGCTAGTTTTTGTAATCAACTATAGGGTGTGGTTTTATGCTTACTGTTAGAAAACTAATGCAAATGTGTGTTTGGGAAGCCTACTGGTATATGCATTGTAAAAAAAGAGCTGATCTGAGGATTAATTCACTGTTTTTGTCTTTGCTTAAGCCTACAGCACAGCGAGCTCCAGTCTTAACCACCATGCATCAACTGTCTCAATTGCCAAACCTACATGACAGTCTTAAAATCAGAGTAGATTTGCTGGAAGAGGAACTCAAACGCCAAATGGAGGAACTAGGTCAGCCACAAACTTGTTTGTTCATGTACCGTTCATTCATTTGTTCTTTGTGCCTTTTCATACCTTTCGCTTCCCTCTCCCCTGGCTCTCAGTCTGAAGAAGGGTCTCGACCCGAAATGTCACCTATTCCTTTTCTCCCGAGATGCTGCCTCACCCGCTGAGTTGCTCCAGCATTTTGTGCCTATACTCGAGCCTATGCTTGACAAAGTTCAGAGTAAATTGAGAGTGCGGGGACCGGAGGATATTTTAATGTATTCTCCATTTTATGAGAGTATTTATCTCTTAAAGGCATGAGGGAGGACTCCCTGGTTTGAAGCCTCTTGTCAGATCTACCCGGAACAGTTGGTTAGTCACTAGGAGAATGAGCTTCACCAAAGCGGTATAGAAACATAGGAAAATAGGTGCAGGAGTAGGCCATTCGGTCCTTCGAGCATTCAATATGATCATGGCTGATCATCCAACTCAGTATCCTGTACCTGCCTTCTCTCCTGATACCCCCTGATCCCTTTAGCCACAAGAGCCACATCCAACTCCCTCTTGAATATAGCCAATGAACTGGCCTCAATGACCTTCCGTGGCAGAGAATTCCAGAGACTCTGTCTGTAAAGAATGTTTTCCTCATCTCGGTCCGAAAGGAATTCCCCCTTATCCTTAGACTGTGACCCCTTGTTCTGGACTCCCCCAACATCGTGAACAATCTTCCTGCATCTAGCTTGTCCAACCCCTTATGAATTTTGTAAGTTTCCATAAGATCCCCCCTCAATCTTCTAAATTCCAGTGACTATAAGCCGAGTCTATCCAGTCTTCCGTCATATGAAAGTCCCGACATCCCAGGAATCAGTCTGGTGAACCTTCTCTGAACCACCTCTATGGCAAGAATGTCGTTCCTCAGATTTGGAGACCAAAACAGTACGCAATACTCCAGGTGTGGCCTCACCAAAACCTGGTATCATCCATTCTATCTCTCCCTGGGGTGAAAAGTGGACGATACACAATCCAAGCAGAGGAAGAAAGATTTATTTCCAGGGCGGCATGGTGGTGCAGCGGTAGAGTCGCTGCCTCACGTGGTAACCAGTCGTGATTACAATCAAGCTGTTCATAGCGGACAGATACTGGATAAAGGAATAACGTTTAATGCAAGATAAAGTCTAATAAAGTGATTAAAGATAGTCCGCAGGTCTCCAATCAGGTAGATGGTAGGTCAAGACCACTCTCTGGTTGGTGATAGGATGGTTCAGTTACCTGATAACATCTGGGAAGAAACTGTATGTCAATCTGGAGGAGTGCGTTTACACGTGTCTGTACCCCTTGCCTGATGGGAGAGGGGAAAACGGGGAGTGTCTGGAATGAGACTGGTGGCCTTGCTGAGGCCGTGTGAAGTGCAGATGGAGTCAATGATAGGCAGGTTGCTTTGCGTGATTGTCTGGGCTGCGTCCACAATACTCTGCAACTTCTCGCGTTGTGGCAGGGACAGAGGGGACAGCCCTTCACATCTCTGGCTACTTCTATTTGCGCAGTATAATGCACTGTGTCAATTTGAGCACATTTTTTTATTTTGATCCATTGCAAGATCCTTCAAATGCCAACAGTTTGCCTCACAGATGTGAACATGGGAGCCAGTATTGAACCACGACGATGTTCTTCCATTCATATGGAGAGAACCTAGTTCAAGGTTAGCTGCTGCAATGATGTGTGGAAGGAATCTCAGAGAGTTACCTGATGGAGATCCTTGGAAAAGGTGTTCTTTATGCAAGGGTTTACAGAGATCTGAGAGCGGCAGAGTGGCGCAGCGGTAGAGTTGCTGCCTTACGGCACCAGAGACCTGGGTTCGATACTGACCACTGTTTTGAATGGTGCTGTTTGCATGGAGTTTGTACATTCTCTGTCTGGGTTTTCTCCGAGATCATCAGCTACTTCCCACGTACCTCCCAAAGATGTATAGTAGGTTTATAGGTTATTTGGCTTGGTATAAATGTAAATTGTCCCAAGTATATGTAGGATAGTGTTAATGGGCGGGTGGGATTACTGGTCGGTGCAGATTCGGTGAGCCGAAGGGCCTGTTTTCGTGCTATATCTCTAATCTAAATTAAATCTTCTCGGGACAGTCTCGAAATCAATTGTGTTTGTAAGCAGTGATGCTACATTTAGATTAGTTTAGTTTAGAGATACAGCGCGGAAACAGGCCCTTCGGCCCACCGAGTCCACACCGACCTGCGATCCCCGCACATTAACACTATCCTACACACACTAGGGACAATTTACACTGATACCAAGCCAATTTACCTACAAACCAGTACGTCTTTAGAGTGAATGCAATGTTTGGATCCCTGCAATTTGTGGAAGCCTCCAATTGTAGCAAGTTGCTTTGCCTGCTTGTGTGAATGAAAGGAAGTAAATTAAGTCCTCTCTGCCAGAATATGAAGTGTGGAGGAGTTTATAGCAGTGATTAGCCATCTATGACATCCAATGGTTCAATTATATTTTGCCACATGCACCTAGGGACAGTGCAATGCATACAACCTGGTAAACTAATACAGCAGACCTCACCGTGGCAGTGCACAAGAGTTGCCACGTTTCTGGTGCCTAAATGTGGTATAAATCCTTGTGAATGATTCTGAAACTAGGAAGCCCAACTTGACCTTAGCTTTGATGACGGGGCTCCTTGTTAAGACCAGTGCAGTTAAAAATCTTGCTGGAATCACGTGTAGCATTATTCTTGACATTAGCTTGACCAGAATTCTGTTTCTTGTTCCGACAAACAACCTACCGGAAAAGCACGAACTTCATTTCCTATCAGGGTGACAAGATATCCTGGGACAGTTTAGTTCCATTCCAGGTGACACCACGTATCATTTGAATCGCACTTTTTACTTCAGCCACGTTAGAATACATTTCTCAATCTTACTGCCAGAAAAATACATTTAGGTTGAGTGAAGAAAGATAAATGGTTCATTGTTATTGGACTTTAAGCATCAATTTTTAAAAAGTAATTACACTATCTTTTAACTGATCTATTTTTCAGAGCAGAGCAATGATAGAGATTAAATGAAATGGTGAGTTTCGTCTGTCTCTTTTCAGAAAAGAAAGGTGTTCCTGATGATCTGTTGATGAGATTGGACTTACTGGAGAATGGAATGCAAATCCAGCAGAATGATAATAGTCAGGTTATAACATTTTTTAAAATTTCAAACTTGTATTGACTTGTCAGACATAGTATTGGCATTTGTTTCCTATTGCCGCACAGATACAGTGAAAAACATTGTTTTGCGTGCTGTCCAGGTAGATTATACTGTCCATGAGTACAGTCAAACCGTACATTCAATAGACAATAGGTGCAGGAGTAGGCCATTCGGCCCTTCGAGCCAGCACCGCCATTCAATGTGATCATGGCTGATCATCCCCAACCAGTACCCCGTTCTTGCCTTCTCCCCATATCCGCTATCTTTAAGAGCCCTATCTAGCTCTCTCTTGAAAGTATCCAGAGAACCAGCCTCCACCGCCCTCTGAGGCAGAGAATTCCACAGACTCACAAATCTCTGTGAGAAAAAGTGTTTCCTCGTCTCCATTCTAAATGGCTACCATTAAATTAATGTAGCAGGCAGTGCAAGAAGAGAAAAATATAGTTGCATCTACAGAGAAAGTGCGGGCAATTCAAGAAAAAGTACAAAGGCCGTAACAAGATGGATTGGAAAATGGGGAATACATCTTTAAGGGAGAAAATAATATCAGAGGCTTATGTTCATAACTGATAAGAGCAAAATTAGGCCATTTGGCCCATCAAGTTGACTCCACCATTCAATCATGGCTGATCTATCTCATGATCCTAACCTCATCCTCCTGCCTTCTCCCCATAACGCCTTACATCTGAACTAATCAAGAATCTTTCTATCGCTGCCTTAAATATATCCATTGACTTGTGCCCCACAGCCTTCTGTGGCAATGAATTCCACAGGATCACCACCCTCTTAGTAAAAACTGAAGAGTTCAGCAAAGAAAAACATCTAAACATTATTCAAGGCATGAGGTACAGCATGCAGGTACAGCATGCAGTGAATTACGCTAATGGCATGTTGGCCTTCATACCAGAGGATTTGAGTATAGGAGTAAATAGGTCCTTCTGCAGTTGTACAGGGCCCTGGTGAGACCACATCTGGAGCATTGTGTGCAGTTTTGGTCTTCTAATTTCAGGATGGACATCCTTGCTAGTGAGGGAGTGCAGCGTAGGTTAACGAGGCTTATCCCCGGGATGGCGGGACTGTCATATGAGGAAAGACTGGGCTTGTATTGACTGGAATTTAGAAGGATCAGAGGGGATCTTACAGAAACATATAAAATTATAAAAGGACTGAACAAGCTAGATGCAGGAAAAATGTTCTCAATGTTGGGGGAGCCCAGAACCAGGGGCCAGCCACAGTCTAAGAATAAAGGGGAGGCCATTTAAAACTGAGATGAGAAAAATAAAAATCACCCAGAGAGTTGTGAATTTGTGGAATTCCCTGCCACAGAATGCAGTGGAGGCCATTTCACAGAATTAATTTAAAAGAAAGTTAGATAGAGCTCTTGGGGCTAGCAGAATCAAGGAGTATGGGGAGAAAGCAGGCACGGGTTACTGAATGTGGATGATCAATGAATGGTGATGCTGGCTTGAAGGGCTGAATGCCCACCTCCTGCACCTATTTTCTATGTTTCTATCTGTGTTCAGATATTTTGCATTGTAACTTCATTTTGTCAAAAAGTAATTATTTGTAATTGAAGGCACAGGACTGCATATTTTGTGTACGGTGACAAGAGACCATGCGATCTACTCACCTGGCCAGCAATACAGCCAATATTGACTGGAAGGTGTTTGGCACCTTTTGAAAGATATGAAATACATACAAGGCGCGTTTTTTTCCAGTCCATACATCGTTCAAGCCTCCCATTTATCACTATTCATTTCTCCCTCAAATGCTTATGCAGCATTCTCTTGAACACTAGGACACTGTTTGCATTAACTAAGCCCTGTGGTAGTTAGTTCCGCACTTTCAAAGATGTCGATTGTCTTGGGAATCCCCAATTCCCCAGCTAGATGATGTGGAGCTGTCAAGGTCATAAGT
The DNA here is from genome assembly GCA_963514005.1 of Raja brachyura. The sequence continues at coordinate 10,773,164 of OY740801.1, forward strand.
GGTAGGAGCATAATTAGACCATTCGACCCATCAAGCCTATTCCGCCATCCAATCATAGCTGATCCATCTCTCCCTCCTAATCCCCACTCTCCTGCCTTCTCCTCATAACCCCTGACACCCGCACTAGTCAAGAAAGAGGCCTAATAATGTTTCCTGCTTAATGATGTCTGTGCTTTGCATTTCCATTTCATTAGGATAGAGAATTGTTGGCAGCCCTCAAGCGCAAGTTGGAAGAAATGGAAGAAGATTTTGAAGGTCGCCTGGCTGTGTTGCAGGCCGACCATGATGAGCTCCAGGTGATCATTTTAGTTTCCGTACTGATTGAAAGACAATTGATTTTGTTGTTTGATATTTTCATTGTTTCAAATAATCAATAGTTTTTTAAAGTTTGAATTTTAAGGAAATCCTGATGATTTGAATTGATTTTGATAACATATATTGTTATTTCCAACTGATTATGTAGGGTATTCTTGAAAAGTTGGACCAACTTGAGGAAAAGAAGGTTGACAAAGAGTTTTTGGAAATGGAGATTAACGGGGTAAGGATATTTTATTAAGAAATTATGACAAACCCTATGTGGTTCATGATAGGAATTAGAAGAGGGGAGCAGAGATTATGAAATAACATTACATAAAGTTTAGAAACATTGCCAATCCTCTGTCCGGAACATCTGAAAAGGTGTTGCTGTTCTGGAGGGGTTTGGATTATCCTTATACAAGCAAGGATTAGAAGAGGGAGGAAACGCGCCAAAGGAAGTACAAAAAAAAATTTATAGGGACAACCCTATAATTTATAATAATAGACGCATTTGGAAACAAATAGTTAAGACTTTACATTTAGATAATCTCTCACTTAGACTACCAATTATGAATAACCCATTATTTGAACCCTCTATATTAGATGGGGGGTTTAGACATTGGGATAATTTAGGAATTAAAAGGATAGAGCACCTTTATAGAAAAGGAAAATTTCTTTTATTTCAGGAGTTACAAGATATCTACGGATTGTCTTCAGATAACTTGTTTAGGTACTTACAAATTAGAGATTATATTAAATCAAATACACAAGATTATAAAAATAAAGAACTAGGATTATTAGATGAACTGTTTAATTTGCACCCAAATACAGAAAAATTAATAGCTTATATATATAACACTATCCTGGATAGGGAGAATCCAATAACTGAAACATATCGACAAGCATGGGAAAATGAAATAGGATTATCTATAACAAAAGAAAATTGGGAAGAAAGTTTACAACGAATACATCGGTATTCGTTAAATGCTAGACACACATTGATACAATTTAAAGTATTATATAGATTACATTATTCGAAAACTAAATTAAATAGTATCTTTCCTAATGTTTCCTCTATTTGTGATAAATGTAAGAATTTAGAAGCAAATTTAATACATAGTTTTGTAACATGTCCTAAATTGAATTATTATTGGACAGAAATCTTTAAAGTTATTTCTGAAGTTCTTAGAGTTAAACTGGACCCAGACCCAAAGTTAGTAATATTCGGAATTCCGGATTCAAATTTGGTACTAACAGCAAATCAAAGAAATTTCTTTGATTATTGTTTGATAATAGGGAAAAAAATTATACTGAAATTTTGGAAGGGAACATTATCCCCCACAATTAAAATGTGGGCAGCAGAGATGTTGGAGACGTTACATTTGGAAAGAATTCGATTTGTCCTATTGGACAAATATAATTCCTTCGAACAGATATGGTCTCCATATATACAGTATTTAGAGAAGTAGCTGTTCTTGGCATCACGGCTCGACGGGTACCCTACGGGATTTGAAGAAAATAATTCATTTTCAAACTAGGATTAATATGCATGTCTCTATTGATATTATTAGTTGTAATAGTTTTATTTACAATATATTTTGTTGTTTTTCATTTATATATATATATAATATTTTTTCACTTTTTTGTTTGTTTGTGGTTTTTTTTTAATTTCCTTTTTTCTCTTTTCTTATATATAATCAAATTATTATTTAATCACAACTTTTTTGATTTACAACTGCTCTATTTTCTTCCTGTCTTTATTTCTAAAAAAAATAGAAGATAATAATTATCAATGTGTTATTTGTATAAATACCGAATTAAGCTGATGTTTGTAAACTTGTTTTAACATTGTAAATTGGTTACGTCTAATAAAAAAATATTTTTTTTAAAAAAGAAGAGGGAGGAAATCCTGAAATTCATTCCCACCAACATTGAGGTTTCACCAATGTCTCTCCTTTGCAAATGATCCAAATTCTCAAGGTTCATCACTTGAATTATTTAGTTTAGCATTTTTATATTTTCGGTTAGAGTTGTAATCGGGAGACATTTCATGAAGGGTCTTGATTAAAGGGCCCGTCCCACTGTACGAGCAAATTCAAGATTTCTCCCGAGTTTCCCCTGATTCGAACTCGGAGAATTACGGTAATAGCCGCTCGTAGGTACTCGGTACATGTTGAAAAATCTTCACGAGCTTCCCACATTTCCCGAGTTCGTGCCATTAGCGTTACGAGCCGCTAAGAGACGCCCAAGCTCCGATGTACCCGCTACGTACATTCTACGTGCTTACCACGAGTTTGATTTTTTTTTTAACCTGGGAGAGCTCTTGAACAGGCCCTTAAGAGTTGTTTGGTTCACATGGTTACTGATCACTTCACATGTAGGACACCTTACCCTTCCATGACGCCACGATTCCCTCTCCCCTAACTCTCAGTCTGAAGAAGGGTCTCGACCCAAAATGTCACCCGATTCCTTCTTTCCAGAGATACTGCCTGTCCCGCTGAGTTACTCCAGCATCCTGTGTCTATCTTCAGTGTAGACCAGCATCTGCAGTTCCTTCCTACACATCGAGGAATACAATTGTGTTGTACCATAGGATTACAATAGGAATACATAGAGGTTGGAATGCCAGTACCTCAGTATCATTGTCGTGGTTTCATGGCAACAACTGTTATGCAAGAGATTCCAAAGATGCAGAGGTCACTATAAATAGGAACAGAAGACGATGTGGGGAGGGTTAGTTTAGACAGCGCTGAACCAGGCCCTTCAGCCCATCATGTCTGCACTGCCCAGCGATTCCCACATTCTAACACTATCCTACACACAATTTATTATGTTTTATACCACGCCAATTAACCTACAAACCTGTGCATCTTTGGTGTGTGGGAAGAAACCAAAGATCTCAAAGAAAAATGATAATAAATGATAACGAACTGGTAACAGATTTCTTTAGTTTTACTTTGCACTTTATAGATACAGTGTGGAAACAGGCCATTCGGCCCTCTGAGTTCACCAGTGATCACCCCACCCCATACACTAACATTATCCTTCACACATTAGGGACAATGTACAATTTTGTACCAAATCCAAACAACCTACAAATCTGTACATCTTTGGAGCGTGGGAGGAAACTGGAGCACCCGGAGACAACTCATGCAGTCACAGGGCACGTGCAAACTCCAAACAGACAGCACCTGTGTTCAGGATCGACCCAGGCTTTACCACTGCGCCACCGTGTTGCCTCAATTTCCTTCCTAATTTAATTCACAGACGGTCAATACCTTTAGCAAATCGCACTACTACCCACATTTTCCCATCTCCACCCCTTTCTGCTTTCCACAGAGACTGTTCCCTCTGCAACTACCTGGTCGACTCGTCTTTTCAGGTGAGGCAGAGGTTCACCTGCACCTCCTCCAACCTCACCTCCTGTATCCACTGTTCCAGGTGTCGACTGTATATCGGTGAGACCAGGCGCAGGCTCGGCGATCGTTTCGCTGATCACCTCCGCTCAGTCTGCCTAAACCTAGCTGATCTCCCGGTTGCTCAGCACTTTAACTCCCCCTCCCACTCCCACACTGACCTTTCTGTCCTGGGCCTCCTCCATTGTCAGAGTGAGGCCCAGCGCAAATTGGAGGAACAGTACCTCTTTTTTCACTTGGGTAGCTTACACCCCAGTGGTATGAACAGTGACTTCTCTAACTTCAAATAGCCCTTGCTTTCTCTCTCTCTCTCCCCATCCCCACTCCCTTACCAGTTCTCCCACCAGTCTTACTGTTTCTGACTACATTTTATCTCTGTACCGCCCACCCCCTGATATCGGTGTGAAGAAGGGTCTCGACCCGAAACGTCACCCACTTAGTCTCTCCAGAGGTGCTGCCTGTCCCGCTGAGTTACTCCAGCACTTTGATTTAAACAAGCATCTGCAGTTCTTTTCTACACAATACTTTTAGCATTGCCCTAATGCCTTAATATCACAACCACTGGTGATGCTTCTTCTTCTTCTTCCGTGTGGCGTGCACAGCCTAAAGTTGTTGGACAACTTGCTCTATTTGATCTTCCGTTTGTGCACGTCGAGTTGATTGCATTAGTCGAAACGGGGCGGACCACGTGAAGGTTGCAATCTTCCACCCCACTGGTGATGCTCACCCTCCAATAATGGCCAGGGTTTCCCTACATTAATATTTCCTATCTTTCACTCCAGAAAGCCGACAAAAAGTCATTAGAATCGAAAGTGAGTAGAACGCTTCTTGACGCAACGGCACAGCAATTGAACGCAATGATGCAGGAGCTGTTAAATAAGGTGTGCGCGCAAGAGAAGGACTGGCAGAAGGTTCTGGAGAAGCTTCTTTGTGACATGGATTGCAAGGTAACAATATCCAGTATTTTACAGTTGGCCATGTATTTCAACGTTAATCTAAGTATCATATAACTTCAAAAAGTTAATGGCATTTTTTATTAATAAGCCTAGAGTCATAGAGTCATCCAGCGTGGAAACAGGCCCATCCATCGGCCCAACTTGCCCACGCCGACCAACATGCCCCATCTACACTAGTCCCACCTGCCTGCCTTCGGCCCATATCCCTCCAAACCTGTCCTATCCATGTACCTGTTGAAATGCTTCTTAAATGTTCTGATTATACCTGCCCCAACTACCTCCTCTGGCAGCTTGTTCCATACACCCACCACCCTTTGTGTAAAATAAGCCAACCCTCAGGTTCCTGTTAAATCTTTCCCCCCTTCCTTTAACCTATGTCCTCTGGCACTCGATTCCCCTATTCTGTGCAAAAGTCTCTGTGCATCCACCCAATCTATTCCTCTCATGATTTTGTACACCTCTCATCCTCCTGCGCTCCAGGAAGTAAAGTCCTAGCCTGCTCAACCTCTCCTCATAGCACAGGCCCTCGAGCATTGGCTTATGAAAGTAAAATTTTATTGGTACAAATTATGATAATTATACTATATTTGATTACTTCAATTTAACCTCGTAACTCTCAGGTTTCCATTAAAATCCCCCCCCCCCTCCCCCCTGACTTTAAACCAATGTCCTCTGATTTTCGATTCCCTTACTCTGGAAAAAGTCTCTGTCTGTTTGCCGATCTATTCTTCTCGTGATTTCATGAACTGAAATTATCAAGGTAATGATAGGAATAGGGATTTAACGTGCTACAAAGTTGAACGGTAGTCAAAAGCAAGCTACGAACAATATTGGAAATATACTGGAACTACTCAGCAGGTCAGGCAAGAGTTGTGGAATGAGAAACTGATTCAATTTTTAAGAGTAGTGATCTATGATCAGAACTTCAAAAAATTAGAGATGAAGTAAGAGGTTTAAAGGACACGGGGGGGGGGGGGGGAAGAGCAGAGGGAACAAAAGAAAGGTCTATGGTTGGATGAACAACAGCAAATATCAAGTGTTCAAAACACTGATGGAGATCTGAATGAGGGTGGCACATGATATGTGGAACATTTACCTAAAAATTAACTTTTACAGTAAGTTTGAGTTCTCATTGCTCAAAGTTTATTCAAGCACATGGAAATGTTTTCTCAATATATTTTCAAGAAGTTATCCAAATAATTTCCAGCCTTAAGAGGGGAAGATAGATCAGCCCTGATTGAATGGCGCAGAGTAGGCTTGATGGGCCGAATGGCTCCTGCTCCTATCACATATGACCTTATGAACTCTCCGTTCATTTAATTGCAGCTGGATCGTATGGAGTTGGATCCCCTAAAGAAACAGTTGGAGGATCGGTGGAAACAGCTGAAAAAACAATTGAGAAACGGCCCGGGATTTGAGGCTGATTCTGCAGCTGGATTCAGAAAGTGAGTGACTAGAATGCAACGTCTAAAGGGCCTGTCCCACCAGCATGCAACTCTATGCGATGAACGCGATCAAACTAGAAGCGGGGGCCGCGCGGAGGTCGGGTGATCCCCTGTACAGGGCCGTTCCCACCAGCATGCGCCTGCATGTGGCAAGCGCAACCAAACCGGCAGTAGGGGCCGCACGGAGGTCGGGTGAGTGGCGCAACGCGGCGCAAAGTGAGGCGAACTTGGAGCGAAGTCTAAGGTAAGTTCGCCAGGACAGAGAGGGGCACACAGAGAGGGGCACAGAGGCACACACACACAGAGGGCCATGGAGCCAGACACATAGAGGGTCACGGAGTCACCTACAGATAGGTTCACGGAGGCACGATGTCGGGGCGGTGTGTAAACGTCGAGGCAACTGCGAGCCGACAAGCCGTTGCCGCGCGGAATTTTTGGACATAGTCAGTTTTTCGGAACCCGCGCGATGTCAGGACGAACTCCGCACAATTCCGCACGGCTCCGGCGATCGAAGTGGGACCGGCCCCGCAACGCCGGACGGCTCAAGTGACCAGGTCGCGCTAATCGCATAGAGTTGCATGCTGGTGGGTCAGGCCCTTAAGCTGTACATCTTGGAAGTAACCTGATGAGATATTGGTATAGTTTCCACAGAATCAGTCAAATCTGTTGCTTTTCCACAAGTCCACCAAAATCAGGGCAAGGAAAGGCCACCAAATAATTTTATTAATATGCAAGTTCCCTCAATCAATAGATGGTGCTGGGGCTTTTGTTGTTCTCATTTAGAGAAACCACTTCGAACTGGAAGTACAATTTAAGGATGACACCAAATTGAGGAGAGTAGATTAAAGTACAGGAAGATATGAATAGACTTGTAAAATGTGAAATGCAGCTTCAGTAGAAGTTGCGATCACTGTCATACATAGCATTGTAAGGAATGATGATTTCTTTCACACCAAAAATCCTACACTTCCAGCGGCGGAAGTCCGTAGGAACTGGAGGACAGAGATGTGTGGTGCGTCCGTCCGTCACCGTTCCCATTGGAAACCAGCGCCACTGCGTCGCTAATGTTTTCAACGATGATGAATGAATGTAAAATGGACATTTTATTGTTTAAAGGAACAAAACTAATTATCAAGGAATTCTGATAAAGTCAGTCTGAAGAAGCGTCTCGTCCTGAAACGTCACCCATTCCTTCTATCCTGAGATGCTGCCTGTCCCGCTGTGTCTATCTTCGGTTTAACCCAGCATCTGCAATTCCTCCCTACAACATTATGCCTTACCAGCTGAGTGACACCAGCGCTTGGCGTCTTTTCTTTGTAAACCGGCATCTGCAATTCCTTGTTTCTATTTTGCTGGGAAGAATGGGGCCACATTTTCCTTGGAAATGATTGACTAAGTGATAATGATCTGGAGTGCAGACACAGATCAACAAAGCCAAAGAAACAGCAATTAGTTCATTTCTTGAGAGTGAATTTCAAGGAGTGAATTTAAGATATGCTTGGACAGAAGATTGAACTACGCTATCAAGAACAGTTCTGGTTTTCATATCACAAAAGGGATATGGAAGCTCAGGAAAACTAATGTTCTTTCAGAATCCTATATCATTGGATGCACCGGTTACTGAATAGGACAACACTTGCTACTCACCCCTACACGGCCTTAAAGGTGGATACCTTGATATCCTGTAATCCTTATGACGCTGCTCCAGAGAGCTATTGATTAACGAGGCACGGTGGCACAGTGGTAGAGTTGCTGCCTTACAGCACCAGAGACATGGGTTCGATCCTGACTACGGGTGCTTGTCCGTATGGAGTTTGTACGCTCTTCCTGTGACCTGCATGGGTAAGACATACAGGGTAATTGGCTTGGTATAATTGTAAATTGTCCCTAGCGTATGTCGGAGAGCGTTAGTGTGCGGGGATCGTTGGTTGGCGCAGACTCGGTGGGCCGAAGGTCCTGTTTCCTCGCTGTATCTCTAAATTAAACTAAAGCTAAAGATCCAGTATTTAGACCCAATAACAATCATATCTTTCCAAGTCGGGATATCATCTGTCTTGGAGGAGACCCTGCAGGTAATGGTACTTTCCATGGACCCCTTGTCTTTTAGTTCAAGATGGCAAGTTGGTGAAATACAACTTGACATCATTGGTACATTTACTAGAACATTAATGCACCTGAGAGTTAAAGAAAAGATTCGTCAGTCTGAAACTCGGCTCGTTAGAAAATAAAATTTATAATGTGGCAGATGACTGATAATTACCAAACTGATTCCTGGGATGTCAGGACTGTCTTATGAACAAAGACTGCATAGACTCGGTTTATACTCTCTAGAATTTAGGAGATTGAGAGGCGATCTTATAGAAACTTACAAAATTCTTAAGGACAGGCTAGATGCAGGAAGATTGTTCCCGATGTTGGGGAGGTCCAGGACAAGGGGTCACAGCTTAAGGATAAGGGGGAAATCCTTTAGGACCGAGATGAGAAGGACTTTTTTCACACAGAGAGTGGTGGGTCTCTGGAACTCTCTGCCACAGAGGGTAGTTGAGGCCAGTTCATTGGCTATATTTAAGAGGGAGTTAGATGTGGCCCTTGTGGCTAAGGGGATCAGAGGGTATGGAGAGAAGGCAGGTACGGGATACTGAGTTGGATGATCAGCCATGATCATATTGAATGGCGGTGCAGGCTCGAAGGGCCGAATGGCCTACTCCTGCACCTACTTTCTATGTTTCTATGACTTTAGATTATGAACTATTTTGATTAAGTAGATCTAGATATGAAGGAACAAGGAACTGCAGATGTTGGTTTACAAATAAAGGCACAAAATGCTGGAGGAAATCAGCGGGTCTGGCGGCATCTCTGGAGAACATGGATAGGTGATGTTTTGGGTCGAGACCCCTCTCCGGACCGATTGTGGGGGGGGGGGGGGGGGAAAGCTGGAAGAGAGGAGAGGCAGAAAAAAGCCTGGCAAGGTAGCAGGTTGATACAGGTGAGGGGTGTTTTTTTGGATTGGCAAATGGATGGGCAAAGGGCAAAGATGATTGTGTGAGACAATAAGGATTGTGGGGTTGCAAATTATGAAGCTAGAGATGATGTATTAGAAGCAGAGGATTCAGGTATAAGGTAGTCTCTGATGAATCTGCGAAGGAAATCCAGGGGAAACAGTTCTACCAAAAGAGTAGGTAGACCTTGTCACAAACTGATTGAGACAAATATCTGGAGACATTTCAGAGAGGCAATTAAGCAGCTGAGGACGAAACCAAAAGAATGAAATATTGGTATTGAGTATATTAACGAGCAGCGTTAGGTATTTGCAATTGTGGAAACGCAGTTAGTTTGTTACCCTGCTGATTATCATTAAGAAATGAAAATGTTTGAAGACTGACCTTAGAGCCCTGAAAAGACTCAAGTCACAAATTAATTGAATCTGTGTATTAAAATATAAATCAATCAGATTATATCAAATCTGACATTAAATCTGTTTTTAACTGTTGTATCATCCACTTTCAGACAGCTGCTGGAGCGATTTAAGTGCCTTTCCTGTGCCAAATCTACAAGGATGATGCCTGGACCGTAAGTAAATACATTATGTAATATGTATATTAGGTCAATTTCCTATTTACTGACATTATTCTTTACAAAATTGAAGGGGTTTAAGAAAAGATCGGATCACATTATATCATATTAAGGAAATAAGTTTTGAAATAAATAAGCAGAGATTTTGTCATGAATGAATATTTGTATAGACTATTGGAATGATATTAAGACCTATCGTGTGTGTAATATTTTCAGAGACACTGAGGGGGTATAATGCACTTTGAACCAACGTTAGTTTAAGCTATAAAAGCAATGCTGCTCAACAGTGGATGGGCTCCGATGGACACACTGATCTGTTTTGTAGTCAATACCTACTATGTTCTGTTGTACTGAAGCAAAGCAAGAATTTCATTGTCCTATCAGGGACACATGACAATAAACTCTCTTGAATCTTGAATCATGAAATAGGCTAGTTTGGTCAAATGGTCGGCTTTTATAAGGATGATGCATCCAGTTCTCCCGAATATTTATTCTATCTTCAGTTCATACACAAGTTTATTTGCGAAAGACTTTGCTTGGTGGTGTGCATTGGCAGCCTTCAGAAGAACACCTAAGAGGGGTGCGCTTATTTTTCTGAAAGGCCTTATTCAGCATAATAGATATTGGGGTCATCATCTTGCAGAAGGCTCTTGCGTACATTGAAGATTGTTCTTTCCACCATGGTCTGGTTCAGATCATTCCTCAAAGCTGTCTGCAAAGCAGCTACCATTTTGCAACGTGGACATAAAATGCTGGAGTAACTCAGCGGGACAGGCAACGTCTCTGGTGAGAAGGAATGGGTGACGTTTTGGGTCAAGTAAGGTCTGAAGAAGGGCCTCGACCCGAAACTTCACCCATTCCTTCTCTCCAGAGATGCTGCCTCTTCCGCTGAGTTACTCCAGCACTTTGTGTCTATCTTCGATTTAAACCAGCATCTGTAGTTCTTTCCCAACCATTTTGCAACCACTATGTCGGAACACAAGGAAAGATATCAACATCACATGCAAGGTTAGGTTATAATTTCTTAATAAGTCATTTTATATTCCATGCTGCATGGAATAGAATATGACTTATCGATTTAGTGCTTTAAGCCCACAAAGGACCATAATAATCATGATCTGAAACTTGTGTTAATGTGCGGGGAATGCTGGTTGGTGCGGACTCGGTGGGCCGAAGGGCCAGTTTCCGTGTCATACTTCTCATAAAAATAATAAGCTAATAATAATAATAATAAACGCAGCGGGATCAGGCAGCGTCTGTGAAGGAAATCGATCGGCGACATTTTGGGTCAAAGCCTTGAGTCCTGACCCGATGAGCCTCTCCAGCACTTTGTCTTCTTGCTCAAGATTCCAGCATCTGCAGTCTCTTGTGAGTCCAGAGAAGAATAATCGATCAGCTTGAAATTAGTTGTGAAATGAGTTTATCAATTTTCCATCTTTGTCTTTCAGACACCTGATCACAATAGCAGCTTCAGCATTGCATCCGAGAATCCGTCCAACCACCGCCCCTGAACTGGATTCTCTGAAGCAACAAAGGGGGTATGTATCATCTCCAAGACGCTGGGATGTAAAATTGCTGTCTGGTGGCTTTTAAGATCCATGATTGAAATGGCTTTAGCCTGAAAACTGTAACGTCCAGGTTCAGGAACACCTTCTTCCCTACAGCCATCAGGCTATTAAACACTACAGCCTCCACTAAGCTCTGAACTACAATAGACTATTATTGTTATTATTGCACTTATTATTGTTTGCTTTTTATGTGAACATATGTGTGTGCATGTATATGTAAATATATATGCGTGTTAGAGTTTCCAACTTTTCCACTCCCAAATAAGGGACAAAAGGTCAAAATACGGGAAAGATTCCCGACGGCAATTCGTTGACCGACTTGGCCGTGGCTGGGTGAATGATGAGTTGGCCCGGGTGCTGGACTGCACACAAAGCCCAGCCGGCGGGCCAGCTGAGGAGTTTTGGCCCGTGCGACGTCGCGCGCAATGTCCAGCACCCCATCCAGGTCATGAACCGGTGATCGGCCATGGCAAGGAGGGGTGGCGGTGTCGGTGGTAAGCGAAGGTCCGAGGGTCGGATAGCTGGCCCGTCTGCTGACCGACGGAGCCACGGGCGAGGAGTTGCTGCTGCACTACGTCGGGACAGGTGAGGCGGGGCCGGACACGGCGCTCCGTCCTGACAGTCCCCTCGACCCGAATAGTAGCAGTCAAATACGGGACAAGGGCGTATGAGACGAACCAATTTTGCCCAAAATATGGAATACCCCGGTTAATACGGGACAGTTGGCAACCCTAGTGTGTATGTATGTGTGAGTATATGATACGATACGATAGAACTTCTTCTTGCGTTTGAGGCAGCAGAAGTCCGCAGCAGGGTGATGCCATCCGGTTCGACATCCGTAGGCGCTAACCCGGCGCACGCTCCGGGTTGGCGCCAAGCTGCGGCGTTGCTGCTGCCCCTGTTTATTGTCGTTCGTCTGACTGAGGTCAGTTGACAGGGCTCACCACAGGGAGGTCGACAACATGAGCCCCGTGATAGAACTCAATTCATCCCAGGAAGGAAATTGATCTGCCAACAGTCGTGAAACACAAGATACATGAAACATGAGATTAAAGTGATGAGTGGAAAGGATTGGGGGTATGCAAAGATTGTGGGGGGAAGGGAGTCAGTCTGCCCCACGACCTAAGGGGGAGGAGTCCCCATACAGATGTGTATATGTACACACACACACACACTGAACTTGTTTTCTCGTTCATTATATTGTTTAAAGAGTACTCTGCTTACATATTCTGTTGTGCTGCTGCAAGTAAGAATGTCATTGTACTATCTGGGACATATGACAATAAAAGACGGGAGTTTCCAACTTTTTCACTCCTCTTGACGTTACTCTTGAAATATATTACTCTTGGAATATATTTATTATCCACAGCACAGGAATTCCAAAACTGTCAGACTGTCTTTGAAATCTCATGGGACTAGTGTAGATGGGGCATGTTGGTCTGCATGGACAAGTTGGGCTGAAGGGCCTGTTTCCAATCTGTATGGCTCAATAATGTCTTTATACTCTTTAGATTGCGCACATGCACCCACCCCTCTTCCTTTCAAGTCTGAATTGCTAAGGCTGCTGAAGGAGATGCAGTTTGTGATTGATGACATCTCGCATCTCACCAAGCCTACCCGACCTGTATCTGGTGATTAACATCACTTATTCATTGGGAGGAATGCAGTGACTGGGAGAAGCATGCATGTGCCTGAAATATTGACATATTAAATATTGACCAAACTTTGCAACTAACTGTAGACTCACGCACCATAGCTGGAGAAACTCAGCGGGTCAGACGGCAGCTCTGGAGGAAAGGTAAAGGTGATGTTTTGGCTCGAGAAAGGCCCTTCGGAGTCCTTTTCTCTGGAGATGCTGCCTGACCCGCTGAGTTGCTCCAGCAATTTTGTGCCTTATCTTCGGTTTGAACCAGAATCTGCAGTTCCTTCCGACACACTTTGCAACTAACTGCTGTTTTTTTTCTCTTCTCTGATTGCTTAGAAGTATGACCAACGATTACTACGAGAGCCTTGGCAGAAGTTCGATTCGACCTTGCGGTGGCAGTCACACCGTCACGGGCCCGGTCAGCAGGCGGAATGGCCGCGGTATCAATTATCAAACCGTCTACCAGTACGGTGACCCCAGCCCACCATACCGACGGGTAAATACTCTCACTCTTCGCAACAACTGTACTTGCCTTCCACAGGAACATCTAAAAGTGCATTTTGCTTAACATATATTTCCTGATGCAGTGAGCAGTTATGATATTGTGTGCAGTTTTGGTCTCCTAATTTGAGGAAGCACATTCTTGCTCTTGAGGGAATGCAGCGTAGGTTCGCCAGGTTAATTCCCGGGATGGCAGGACTGACATTTGATTAAAAGAATGGATCGACTGGGCTTACAGTCACTGGGATTTAGAAGGATGAGAGGGTATCTTATAAAAACATGTAAAATTCTTAAGGGATTGGACAGGCTAGATGCAGGAAAAATGTTCCAGAGGATGGGGCAGTCCAGAATTAGGGGGTCACAGTTTGAGAATAAGGGGTAGGCCATTAAGGACTGAGATGAGGAAAAACCTTTTCATCCAGAGAGTTGTGAATCTGTGGAATTCTCAGCTGCAGAAGACATTGGGGCTAACGGAATCAAGGGATATACGGAGAAAGCAGGACAGGGTACTGATTTTGGATGATCAGCCATGATCATATTGAACAGCGGTGCTGGTTCAAAAGGCCGAATGGCCTAATCCTGCACCTATTTTTATGTTTCTATGAGACTTGATCAAGTTTTTTTTGTTTAGTTTAGTTTAGAGATATAATATTTAGCTAAATATTAATTCTTCATACGTTTTCTTTGCGTGAATGTCCTCCTTTTAGGAAGAGGTTGAGCTTCAAGGCATTGATGGCGTAATGTACAAGGGGCGGCTCGATCCCAAGCTTCCGACAATATATCAGATGCAAGATGACGAGCCGTTGGGTATAACAATTTTTCTTGGATATAATACATCGAAGCAGCTATCTTATAGTGATGTTAACAGTCATTGTTCGTTATTCGTTTTTCCTCAGTTTCCGATAATTAGCTAGCCCGTCAAAGTGAGAGTTTTAAAATTGGATGTGGTCTTGACCACATATAGATGTGGAGAAAGGTGGAAAAAAGGTCCCTATTTGTGTGCAGCATTTGGGGCTAATTTCATTTCTCCTTGGTAGTTAATGTTCAATGAGTAGTCGCCTCCCACAGAATTGGAGGACCAAAGTTTCCTGTTTTATTCAGGATCAGCTTAGTTTTAGTTTAGAGATACAGCGTGGAAACATGCCGAGTGTGCGCCGGCCAGCAATGCCTGTGCACTGGGAGTGCCCTACACACTGAGGGACTATTTACAATCTTTACCCAAGCCGATTAACCTACAAAACCTGTGTGTATTTGGAGCATCGGAGGAACTAACTTTCCTTCTCAACTTCATTTTCCTGCCCTGACACCCGTACTAATCAAGAATCTATCAATCTCCACCTTAAAAATATCCATTGACTTGGCCTCCATAGCCTTCTGTGACAATGAATTCCACCAATTCACCACCCTCTGACTAAAGAAATGTATCCTCATCTCCTTTCTAATGGATCCTACTACTTAATTCCTACTTTAATTTTTTACATTAGTATGCACTTCTTTATTTTTCTTAAAAATAGTACTGTGAGTGACAAATATTTTGCAAAATATTTACTTGGTTAAATAGAATACTGCATGAACATAATTGCCCAACTGGTGCTTCCCACAAATATAGTTTATTACAATGTTCTGCCCATTTCTTTGTGTGGGGTGGGAGAGAGCTCTCACTGATTTACAGTGGCTTGCAAAAGTTTTCATACCCCTTGAACTTTTCCACATTTTGTCACATTACAACCACAAACGTAAATGTATTTTATTGGGATTTTATGTGATAGACCAACACAAAGTGGCGCATAATTGTGAAGTGGAAGGAAAATGATACATGGTTTTTAAATTTTTTTACAAATAAAAAAACTGAAAAGTGTAGCGTGCAAAAGTATTCAGCCCCCTTTACTCTGATTCCCCTAAATAAAATCCAGTGCAACAAATTGCCTTCAGAAGTCACCTAATTAGTAAATTTCAGTCTCTCGATGTGCAAAGCTGGTAGAGACATACCCCAAAAGACTTGCAGCTGTAATTGCAGCGAAAGGTTGGTCTACAAAGTATTGACTCATGGGGGCTGAATACTTTTGCATGCCACACTTTTCAGTTTTTTATTTGTAATAAAATTTGAAAACCATGTATCATTTTCCTTCCACTTCACAATTATGCACCACTTTGTGTTGGTCTATCACATAAAATCCCAATAAAATACATTTACGTTTGTGGTTGTAACGTAACAAAATGTGGAAAAGTTCAAGGGGTATGAAAACGTTTGCAAGCCACTGTAGATATTAAATATGTCCAGCAACTTGTTTATTTATCAGCGCATCTTAATTTGTCTACAGAGAAGAAAATGAGTGGAACGAAACAGCAAGTCGCTCGGCCAGAAGTGTCTCCTGTTTCTCCAAAATGTGTTTACTGCAATCAAACTTGTAAGTAATTCCTTCCGGTTGTCGTGTTGTTTAACTTAATTTTTTTGTTTAGTTTAGAGATACAGAGCGGAAACAGGCCCTTCGGCCCACCGGGTCCGCGCCGACCAGCGATCCCTGCACATTAATACTATCCTATACCCACTAGGGACAATTTTTACATTTACACCAAGCCAATTAACCTACATACCTGTACGTCTTTGGAGTGTGGGAGGAAACCGAAGATCTCAGAGAAAATCCACGCAGGTCACTGGGAGAACGTACAAACTCCGTACAGACAGCACCGGTAGTCAGGATCGAACCCGGGTCTCCGGCGCTGCATTCGCTGCGCCACCATTAACTGTTCTTTAAGTATTGATGTCTGTGAGCAAAGTCATACCTTTCTGAACTGTACCGACTGACTATGATCCACACGGGGAGAACGCACTTACACCGCACGGTGTGATGAAGCCAATGTGGGAAACACGGACTCTGCCACACATGGGACAGGGTGGATGGGTAGTTACTTTGTGAGGGCGGGGTGCCTTTTCCAC
Source organism: Raja brachyura (assembly GCA_963514005.1). Next base: position 10,789,503 of record OY740801.1, read on the forward strand.
TGCTGACACAGAGCGTCTGTGTAGAGACATAGAGTCATACAGCGTGGAAACAGGCCCTTCAGCCATCAACCCATCACCGCCCGCACCATGTTATCCCACTTTCCCTCCCTAGCCTCAAAAAGGCTGGCAGCATCATCAAGGACCCACACCATCCTGGCCACTCACTCATCTCCCCGCTGCCTTCAGGTAGAAGGTACAGGAGCCTGAAATCTGCAACATCCAGGCTCAGGAATAGCTCCTCCCCCACAGCCATCAGGCTATTAAACTCAACTCAAACAAAACTCTGAACATTAATAGAACATTGCACTTTATCTTGATCTGCCTATTTATGTGCGTATATATATATATATTCAATGGTATATGGTCACACTGATCTGTTCTGTATGTATTTATGCCTACTATATTCTGTTGTGCTGAAGCAAAGCAAAAAATTCATTGTCCTATCTGGGACACATGACAATAAACTCTCTTGAATCTACACCCCAGTGGCAATTTACAGAGGGCCAAATAACCTACAAACCCGCACGTCTTCGGGATGTGGGAGGAAACCGGAGGAAACCCACACCATCACAGGGAGAACATACAAACTCCACACAGACAGCACCCGAGGCCAGGATTGAACCAGGATCAGCGTCGGTGTCTACCAGCTGTGCCACCGTCACGCCACTTTCTCTGCTCACAGCTACTCTGTCATGGGGTAATAACTATTAGCATCAACAGAGATATAAGGCCTGGATAGAGTGGATGTGGAGAGGATGTTTCCACTAGTGGGAGAGTCTAGGTCCAGAGGCCACAGCCTCAGAATTAAAGGATGTTCCTTTAGGAAGGAGATGAGGAGGAATTTCTTTAGTCAGAGGGTGATGAATCTGTTGAAATCATTGCCACAGAGGACTGTGGACGCCAAGTCAATGGATATTTTTAAGACAGAGATTGATAGTACGGGTGTCAGGGGTTATGGGGAGAATGGGGTTAAGAGGGAGAGATAGATCAGCCATGATTGAATGGACTTGATGGGCCAAATGGCCTAATTCTGCTCCTATCACACGAACATAAACAAATAAATAGAACTCCTTACTCATCCTCGAATTGCATCGTGCAATTTAATATCTTATTTAGAAGAGGGACATCAGCCGGCAGAATTGTTTCTCAGCAGTGCATCAAGCAGCAACTTTGACGAAACAATTCGAAGACACAAGGGAGTTACCCTCCTCACTACCACCATCAACGCCAACATGAAACTATTCTGTCGCAAGTGAGATTTTCTTTAAATGCCGCAGGATCATGCTGAGTTGACGATTTACATTTACTGTATCCAGTAGTACACAGAAATAACCCCATGTAGGGTTCAAGTTGGTGAACAAAACGAAGCATTATTGAGGATAAAATTGGCCGATTCGCGGGTCCAATACAAACAGCGCATCAGCAGATTGTTTCACATTTTCTCACCTCACTCCATTTATACTTCGTTCAATGTTCCTTTCCATTGTTGGGCAATTCATTCACTCTGCACTTCTGCCCACGAGCGTTTTCACCATTACCAAGCCTGTCAGCGGTTATGCATTATTGAGTAGGAGTGTGCTACGCTGAGAATGTTCTTCTCTGCAGCAGATAGCAACATAATAGGGTCAGATCCAGACTCAAACTGTGCTGTCAGACAGGGACACAGCAAAAATGACCAGTTAGCGAATCTTAAGTAGATTTGAGTCGGCGTTAAAGGGATAAGGAACTGAATTATTATTTGGTACGTTGGAAAGTTGAAGGAGCTCCATGCTTCCTCTCTCGTGTCCATCTTCCGTGTTTCAAATGTTGCCATCGATGTCATCGTCCGGCCTGAAAAGGAAGCGAGCTTCCGGCGACAATCAATGGGAGCCATCACTTGTCGCAGTAGATGATGGTGGTAGCAGAATTAGCTCGGGGTACTTCCAGTTTCCAGCCCCGCAACTAGGACGCTTCTGCAATGGTGCCAGCTCCATGCTGTAAGGCAAGAATGATGGTGTGTATTTGATTCTGTAGGACAGCACTTGGACCACTGGTAGGACAGCAGAGGATGTGAGGTTTCAGCTTCACGGCGAGATGCTGGTAGTTGACTGATTAATTTTAGTTTAGTTCAGAGGCACAGCGCGGAAACAGGTCCATCAGCCCACCGGGTCTGCATCGACCCGCCATCCACGCATATTAACACTATCCCACACTCACTAGGGACAATTTTAACGTTTGCCAAGGCAATTTACCTACAAACCAGTACTTCTTTGGAATATGGAAGGAAACTGAAGATCTAGGAAAAAATCCACGTGGTCACGGGGAGAACTTCCAAACTCTGTACAGACAGCACGTAGTCAGGATCGAACCCGGGTCTCTGCCGCTGCAAACGCTGTAAGGCAGCCGCTCCAATGCCGCGCCACCGTGCCACACATTGATTGACACTTTATTGTCAAGTGCGCTTGGTACAGTAAGATTCTTTGTTTCACTACACAAGCATGCAAAGAGTCGCCATGTAAAGGGCACCCACAAAGTTACAGAAGTTTCAATATCATCGTGATGGTCCCAGTTCCCTGTCGCCCCTCTCCCCCCCCACCCCCATCCCCATTCCCTCTTTGATCTCGGCAGCCCCCCTCCACACGCTGGGTCTTTCCTCAGTGCCCCCCACATGGGGTCCCTCCTTGTTCTTGGTGGGCGTGCGCCCCCCCCCCACACTGGGACCCCTCTATTCTCGGCAGCTCACCCCCCCCCCCCCCCCCCCCCATGCCGGATTCCGGTGTACACATTTTGCAACACAAAGGAGAACCCACCACCCACCATTTGGTTCAGTTGGTTGCACTTTAACATGCAGAGGCAAGGTGGTTGCAATCTGAAGAGATTAATCTGAGTGTTATGGAGCACACAGTGGGAGATGGATCTGAATCACCATATTATTGCAAACCATCTATCTCTGGTGACATGCCTCATCAACTCCACCCCAATTCTCCCACTACCTTCAGTACAGGCAGTTTATATCACCCAATTGACCCAAAAGCAGCTCATCATTCGTTTGGGGCAGGGGTGGGGAACCTTTTCATGTTGGAATGCCGCATCAAGTTAGCTGTAATCGCATCAGGTCGCATCCAAGAAACTTCAACTAGATATACTTCAAAATGTACATTATTTTGTTAAAATAGCCCTCATGACTACTAATGTTTTAATTGTGGCCATCAGACGGGGAGGATTATTTAGTTGAAACTTCTTTTATTCTTTGGCATTTTAAATACGTTCATTTTAAGATTAAAATTAAAATAATAAAAGACAAACAAAAACATATAATAAAAATAAAAGGATTTGTTCTACAAAATTTGGATTCATTCTGAAGACCACACTTAATGGCCTAGAAGGCCGCAGGTTCCCCACCCCTGGCTTGGGGGGGAAGGTAGAGTAGTAAGTAAGTAAAGGGCCTGTCCTACAAGCATGCAACTCTATGCGATGAGCGCAACCTAACGTGGTCGCTTGAGCCGTCCGGCGTCGCGGGGCCGGTCCCACTTCGATCGCCAGAGCCGTGCGGAATTGTGCGGAGTTCGTCCCGACACCGCGCGGGGCTCCGAAAAACTGATTATGTCCAAAAATTCTGCGCGGCAACGGCTTGTCGGCTCGCAGTCGCCTCAACGCATTACACACCGCCCCGACATCGTGCCTCCATGAACCTATCTGTAGGTGCCTCCGTGACCCTCTATGTGTGTGGCTCTGTGGCCCTCTGTGTGTGTGTGCCTCTGTGCCCCTCTCTGTGTGCCCCTCTCTGTCCTGGCGAACTTACCTTTGAGACTTCACTACAAATTCGCCTCACTTTGCGCCGCGTTGCGTCACTCACCCGACCTCCGCGCAGCCCCCGCTTCTAGTTTGATCGCGTTCATCGCATAGAGTTGCATGCTTGTAGGACAGGCCCTTAAGTAAGTTTATTGGCCAAGTATTCACATACAAGGAATTTGCCTTGGTGCTCTTCCCACAAGTAACAACATGACATACAGTGACAAGTTACGAATGACTCAGAAAACACTAAACATTAATAATAATAAAACATTAATGATAAAGCACCATTGATCAAGCATGTGAACCAACAAAGTACCAGATCAAAGGGACACTACAGATTTTTGGCTGTTTCTATCTATTTATTTATTTATTTTTGTTAGAAGTAAATACAGTAATGTGGTACCCAAGTACCTGATGCATACAGACATATTACAATTCTTGTACAACTTCTTATTTTTTATTTAATAATAAAAGAACAATGATAGAAAGAAGAAAATAGAGAGTGTCGTAGGAAATGGTGATGGTGCTATTTCGTGATATAATAAGATAAGCCCGAAAAAGAGATAGATAGACAAGAGAGTAGAACTGAATAACGAGAGAGACAGAAAGAAGAAAGAAGCTAGAAAAAAAAAAGGAAAATAAATTAAGAGAGATATATCTATTTAATATCTTTACCCACCCGTCAACCGGTTATGAACCATTTAATTTCTAAGGTTATGTTGCACCATATGCTTGTCAGAAGTCTATAAAAGGAGACCAAATCTTTAAGAATTGGTCTACTTTGCCTAATAGGAGGAATCTCGATTTTTGGCTGTTGAGCAGAGCAACTACTCGTGGATAAAAAGTATTTTTATGTCTGGCTGTGGCAGGTTTGACAGTCAAGAGTCACCTTCCCGAGGGAAGTGATTCAAAGAGTTTGCAGCCAAAGAGTTTATGGTGGGTTTGTTAACGTGGTTTCATTTATGGTCGGTTGCTCTGTTCCAGGTATGGGGCCACGTCCTCCTGATCCATGTCTCCAGAGGTCCATGGCACAAGACACCTCCAACATTTGCCAATGCCTAGGTGTGTCCCATCCTGATGACTATAGAGGAGAATTTCATAGCGGAGACTGAATAATGGAGTTCATTAACAGATGAGTGCTTTAATTCGCGATTTATAACATTTTAAGAGTTGGAGCAGTTTTCAATTTTAAACTGGTTGCTTCAATACTATTTTGTCCACTCATTCAGGAACATGGAAATTGTGGTTAAGTTGGTCTCAATGTATCTCTAGTGCATAGAGCATTGTACATGGGTGTAGAGTACATGCATTGTGACAGTGGGGATTACATCTTTGAAAATGTCATTATATTAGATTTCAATCAATTTTGGGGGGGGGGGGGGGGTTTTACTGTTATTTGTTACATCAGAGGCCAATATGTCTTTTAGCATCCGCAGGGATTTCTTCATTCCGTGCATTATCAGGAATATATGCCTTTGTGTTTATTTTTTGTTTGGTATTTTTCAGCATCTGCCATCCGACCCGCTGATGCAAATATGATGCAGCAGAGGCCCACCTCACAGGATATCTCCAACATTTGTCGATGCCTAGGTACCTAATTTCAATGAATGCAAAGGACAAGTTTAGGCTGTAAACCGTGCACGAGAGTAGTTTCACCGAGCGGCCTTTCAGCTCAGAATATCCAGCCAAGTTGATCAATCATATCTGAGAGAATGTGTAATTTAGTTTAGAGAAACAGCATGGAAACCGACCCATCAGCCCACCGGGTCCATGCCGACCAGCCATCACCCGTACACTAGCTTTACCCTACACACTAGGGATGATTTACAGATGATTAGTTAATACAGTATTTACAATTTTTACCGAAGCCAATTAACCTACAAACCTGCACATTTTTATGGTGTGGGATGAAACCTGAGCTCCCGGAGAAAACCCACGTGGTCAAGGGGGAACTTACAAACTGCATATAGACAGCACCCATGGTCAGGATTGAACCGGGGTCTCTGGCGCTGTAAGGCAGCAACTCTCCCTGCTCCCCCTCACTTCCATGCACTAAGTCCTGAGCACACCTCCATCGGGTCCTGGTCTTCTCCAGTTTCTGGGGACTGTTCTCAGTGGTGCCTGTCTACAACCTTGCATCATCACTCTAGTCTACCTTTTCATCATTGGGCTGCTCAGCCTTCAATCTTTCCACGTGGCAGTCAGGAAATAAAGTATAAAATACCAGTGGCATCCTACTAGTAGCTGGGAGACACAGTGGCGCAGTGGCAGTGTTGCTGCCTTACAGCACCGAAGACCCGGGTTTGGTCCTCACTATGGTACTGTCTGGATGAGTTTCTCCCTGTGACCGCGTGGGTTTTCTCCAGGTGCTCCGGTTTCCTCCCACATTCCAGAGACGTGTGGGGTTGTAGGTTAATTGGCTTCTGCAAATTGTCCCTCGTGTGTGGGATAGAACCTTATTGGATGCTGATCACTGCTCAATGTGTACTCAGTGGGCCAAAGGGCCTGTTTCCACGCTGTATCTCCTAACCAAACTACACTTTACACTGCTCCATTATTGCCTTCCCATAAATACTGAGGCTGCAGTTGAATGCAGAAGCTTTATGTGGGGCAGTGGGCAAGAAATTCAATTCACCAACCTGAAGTAGAAAATATCTCATGTTTAGAACATTTACTGGGTTTATATATTGGGGCTGCTTGGGTGGTTTTAAAATGAGTGATTTCTAATAATTAATTTAAATTAAATTGAGACTATTTTTTTCTAATTTGTAGCTGCAATGTGTGCTCCACAAGATTTCGGAAACACAGGTAATAAAACCTACTTGTTTCTTATACATAGTATGAATTTATTTAATCAAAGGCCTTAGCAATGCAATTAATGCAATGCAGCAGCTGTAATATATATAACATATGTATGTGTGTGAGAAGCTCGATTATAATATTTGTAATATATATAATAGAATCTACTGTGCTATATATTCTATGAATTCTATATATATATATATAACATAGAATCCCGTTGTTGCCCATATATAGACGTACAGATACTGTATATATAATAGAAACTAGCTGTAATTAATATACAGTCTATTACTTATATAAAATATGTATAGATATTCATATGATTGTGGCGACATCTGGTGGCCAAGCCACTTGTTGCTAGAATCCTCGTCAGGAGCTGGGACTATCTCGTGACAGGGTTTGGCGGGACTTAATTAGAAAGTCGTTAGTCTTCTGGTGTGCTTGATTGCAGTGGCAGGAACTTTGCTCAAGTCCTGACCAAACACATGTGTGTGTGTGTATCAAATCTGTATTTACTTAATAAAACATAGTTTTGTTCAAAACGTTTGGTCTCTACATGACATCAATTATATACATACGAATGTTCTGTATATATATATATATATACTATGATAGCATATAGTATATATTATATACATCCATATATTATGTATAATGTATATATACTATACACACACACACACAATTATCTCTCTCTCTATCTCTCTCCCTCCCTCTCTCCCTCTCTCCCTCTCTCCCCCTCTCTCCCCCCTCTCTCCCCTCTCTCTCCCTCTCTCTCCCTCCATCTCCCTCCCTCCCTCTCTCTCCCTCTCTCTCCCTCTCTCTCCCTCTCTCCCCCCTCTCCCCCTCTCTCTCCCTCTCTCTCCCTCTCCCTCCCCCCTCCCTCCCTCCCCCCCTCCCTCCCCCCCTCCCTCCCCCCTCCCTCTCCCCCCCCTCTCTCCCCCCCCTCCCCCCTCTCCCCCCTCCCTCCCCCTCCCTCCCCCTCCCCCCCTCTCTCCCCCCCTCTCCTCCCCCTCTCTCCCCCCTCTCTCCCCCCTCTCCCCTCTCTCCCCCCCTCCCTCCCCCCCTCTCTCCCTCTCTCTCTCCCCCTCTCCCCCTCCTAATTCAAACACATAATGCAATGTCTTGGTTTGATTGTCTTTCAGCTGGGCTCATGCATGGCACAGAAATCATATGTCCGAAGCATCAGGATCAAGAACCTTCAAGTCAATGCCCAGGTTTTTCTTAGTCTTACGGGAAAGAATATCAAATTAGTACAATGTGTGCTATCAACTGAACAGAGGAGATGGGAGTATTACTTAACCCAATTGCAGATTCTCAGTAGCCAAGCAGAATCTTAATCTGTTTTTTTTCCACACAGTAATTGATATTAATGCTGATAAGTGTGAGGCGCTACATCTTGGCAGGACAAATCAAAATAGGACGTACATGGTAAATGTTAGCGAATTGAGGAATGCCGTTGAACAGAGGGATCTAGGAATAACTGTGCATAGTTCCCTGAAGGTGGAATCTCATGTAGATAGGGTGGTAAAGAAAGCTTTTGGTGTGCAGGCTTTTATAAATCAGAGCATTGAGTATAGAAGTTAGGATGTAATGTTAAAATTGTACAAGGCATTGGTGAGGCCAATTCTGGAGTATGGTGTACAGTTTTGGTCGCCAAATTATAGGAAAGATGTCAACAAAATATAGAGAGTACAGAGGAGATTTACTAGAATGTTGCCTGGGTTTCAGCACCTAAGTTACAGGGATAGGTTGAACAAGATAGGTCTTTATTCTTTGGAGCGCAGAAGGTTAAGGGGGAACTTGATAGAGGTCTTTAAAATTATGAGAGGGATAGACAGAGTTGACGTGGATAAGCTTTTCCCATTGAGAGTAGGGATGATTCAAACAAGAGGACATGATTTGAGAATTAAGGGACAAATGTTTAGGGGTAACACGAGGGGGAACTTCTTTACTCAGAGAGTGGTAGCTGTGTGGAATGAGCTTCCAGTGGAAGTGGTGGGCACGTTCGATTTTATTTAAAAATAAATTGGATAGGTATATGGACGAGAAAGGAATGGAGGGTTATGGTCTGAGTGCAGGTAGATGGGACTAGGTGAGAGTAAGTGTTCGGCATGGACTAGAAGGGCCGAGATGGCCTGTTTCCGTGCTGTAATTGTTATATGGTTATATTGCATTGTACCTGAATTTCAGTGATCTGCCAGTAGACATGCAGCATGGCACAGGAACAGGCTCTTTACCCCACAATGTCTCTGCCGAGCTTGTTGCCGTTATGAGATCCACATCGCCTGCCTGCATGAGATCCATATCGCTTCACTCCCTTCATATCCACGTGTTATCTAAAAGCATCATCAATGCCATTTGTATCTGCTTCCATCACCACCACTGGAAGCAAGTTCTGACCTTAAACCTGTGACATTTGCTCTGATATTTCCACCCAGGGGAAAGCAAGCTTCTGGCTGCCTACCCTATTTACGCCTCTCATCATATAACAGCTGCAACGTAATTTATGACTCTTGTACCCAAATGCTGGCTGATGAAGGCATGTGGATGATCAGCCATGATCACAGTGAATGGTGGTGCTGGCTCGAAGGGCCGAAAGGCCTCCTCCTGCACCTATTGTCTATCGTCTATTGCATATCCAATGCCTTCTTTGTCATCACATCTATTTGTGTTGCCATGTACTGGGAGCTAAGGAATTGAACCCGAAGATCCCTCTGTAACCAATGTTGTTAAGGGTCCTGCCATTAACTGTGTCCTTTCCCCCTGCATTCCACCTCCCAAACCTTACATTTCCTTTAATCAAACTCCATCTGCTCCCCATATCTGTATTCTCCATCATTCTCCACCCATATCTCCAAGCGGTCTATATCCCACTGTTATCCTTTGACAGCCTTCCTCACTGTCCACAACTCCAACCATGTTGGTCCCGTCTCAGGAATACTAACCAGGTCAGCTCGCCAGCCCCGGGTCTGGCAGTAGCCCCCATGTCGGCTGGCAGGTCTGGCTGGCAGGTCTGGCTGTAGCTCCCAGGTCAACTCACCAGGCCCGGGAATGTTGCCGTTCCCAGGTCGCCTGCATGTTCCGGGACTGGCTGCAGTTCCCAGGTCACGAAAACGTATTGAAAAACAATATGTATGCCAGATGATTTTGGGTTACGGGCCGTATCCAGTCCATGGGCTGTAGGTTGCCGGCCCTTGTCCTAGATGTCAGGCCTCATTGTGTCCCCCTCCCCAAGTTTTAAAAGCGATTTCTGCCCAATGAAAGCCGACCCATCTACATTTGCATCTCCATCTGGGTTGTTTATCGATAACACCACTGGTTATCATCCACTGCACACCCCGCAACAAGCGCCTTCATTGCCTCCTCAAAACACTCAATCGTTAGTAAGGCATGAACTGCCATGGACCAAAACATGCTGATTATCCCGTTCTCTTCCAAATACGGACTCGTGTTCAGGACTCGAGGACCTGAGCTATCGGGAGAGGTTGAGCATGTTAGGGCTCTACTCCTAGGAGCACAAGAGGATGAGGGGTGATCTTATAGAGGTGTATAATACCAGGGGGGGAATACATTGTGTAGACGCAGTCTCTTGCCCAGAGTAGGGGAATCGAGAACCAGAGGACATAGGTTTAAGGTTTGGAAGGAAAGATACAAACCTAACATTTTCACACAAAGGGCAGTGGGTGTATGGAACAAGTTGCTGGAGGAGGTAGTTGAGGCAGGTACTATTGCAATGTTTAAGAAACATTTAGACAGATACATGGATAGGGATATGGGCCAAACACAGGCAGGTGGGACTGGTGTAGATGGGACATGTTGGCAGGTGTGGGCAAGTTGGGCCGAAGGGCCTGTTTCCACACAGACATCTCATGCGGTTAGAGAGTACAAAGATCTCCTCTCTTGCCTTGTGCGTATTGTGTTCCGTTTTGGTCATCCTCCTTTAGAAATGATGCCATTAAGCTGGAAACAGCACAGAGAAGATTTACGAGGATGTTGCCTGGGCTCAATGGCCAGAGCCTTTTGGAGAGGTTGAGTCAAGATTCAAGCTTCAAGATTCAAGAGAGTTTATTGTCTTGTGTCCCAGATAGGACAACGACATTCTTGCTTTGCTTCAGCACAACAGAATATAGTAGGCATGAATACAGAACAGATCAGTGTGTCCATATACCATTGTATAAATGTATACACACATGAATAAGTAGAACAGATAAAGTGCAAATAAACAGATTATGGTCAGGTAGGACTTTAACCAAAGTGTAGTGGGAAGCTGAGGTGGGTGATCTTATGGGGATGCATTTAATCATGAGGGGAATAGATAGGGTGAATGCCAGGGCAAGAACTAGAAGGCATAGGTTTAATGTGAGGGTGGGAAGATTCAATAGGGGTAACCTTTTCACGAGTGGTGAGTATATGGCACGAGCAGCCAGAGGAAGCAGTTGAGGTATGTACAATAACAGCATTACAATGAAGACCAAGTACTGGAGTGACTCAGTGGGTCTAGTGGCATATCTGGAGAACATGGAAAGGTGCGTTTCGTGCCATGTCCCTACTTCAGGACTGCTGAGTTACTCCAGCACTTTGTTTCCTTCTTTGTGAACCAGCATCTGCAGTTCCTTGTTTTTCCATTTTACCATTAAAAAGATAATTGGATGGGAAATGTCTATTTGGGTTACTGATTGGGGATGATCAGCCATGATCATATTGAATGGCGGTGCTGGCTCGAAGGGCTGAATGGCCTACTCCTGCACCTATTGTCTATTGTCTATTGAAAGGCTATGTGCCAGGTGTGGGTAGAAGGGGATTAGCGTAGATGGAGCATCTTTGTTGGTACGAGTGAGCTGGGCTGACAGGCCTGTTCCTGTGCTGCATGTATGAAACTCAATAACCGGGAAAAGATCCCATCAGACTCTGGGGATTTATCCAACAACGATTTTCAAGAGACCTAGCATTCGTCCTTGGAGACAAATTGCTGGAGTAATGGAGCGGGACATTGTGTGTATGTGTGTATAGTAACTGGGCAAAGAAGATTCGATGTGTTGCCAAATACTCCATCAAACCTCTTCAGGTGTACGGTAGATAGAGTGCACACTGACATTGCATCACAGCCTGGTTCGGGAACCAAGGAGGCATCAGAGAATGGTAGCCAATGCCCAGTCCATCACACTTACTGACTTCCCTACCTTTGAAGGGATCTACAGGAGGCGCTACCTGTCAATATCATCAGAGACGCCCTCACCACCCTGGCCATGCTCCATTTCACCTCTACCATTGGGAAGAAGATACAGAAGCTTAAAAACCATGACCACCAGTTGCAAGAACAGCTTCTTCCCAGCAACTACTAGATGTTTGAACACTGCACAACAGGCCGATGGCACGCAAAGATTTTGTTTGCTGCAAAAACTTCGGAGCCCCGCGCGATGTCGCGCACAACTACATACCCCTCCGCGCTTCTCAGTGGGACCGGCCCCGCGCGGCCATACGATGCCCATGTGCCTCAACGTGACCACGAGGTCGCGTAATTTACGTGCCAAGGACACGTAAGTGGGACAGGCCCTGTAGATCAGCAAATGCGATCTTCTTTAGACTGTGTTTTTATCTGCACTATGAACCTTTGGTCTGGCACTATTATGGCTACAGGTATTAGTTGATTGCATTATTGAATATTATCTATTACCCGTGTTATTGCATTTACGGGCCCAAGTAGGATTGTCGTTGTTCCATTGCCGACGCATATAACAATTAAACGCTCCCGACTCATGATTCAATCTGTGGAGACGTTGTCAACATTTTACTGGCAGGTGAGGCCAGTGTGAAAAGGATCTGAAAGCAGGAGAGGACAGTCAGGTGAATGCTTTTCTGCACGATGCCTGGACGGTGGGGTGTGTTGCTCCAGTCCAGGACAGTTGCACTCATGACAAGCCAAAGAAGCCATTGCCATGGAAGGGTCTGCATAGTTCTCGGAGTTGTCTATATCTATGGAACTGACGCGCTACAATATCCGCAATGTGGCAGAGGCAAATCGTTCAATACCCTAGCCCATGGAAGGACTGTTCATAAGCCTGATAACAGAGTGTGGCAGAAGCTGTTCCAGAGTCTGGTAGTGCACACATTCAAGCTTCTGAGTTTGGTGGTGTGTGCTTTCAAGTTTTGGGCTCTGGGCCAGATAGGTTGAGGAGATTGCAGATAACTGTACATGCTGTCATTCGGTGAGAACAATGTGTGTCCGTTAACATGCCTTTAGGGCTGTTTCTCAGCAGGAGAGCAGAGAGCTATGCACAAAAGTAACTAAAGCCCTCTTAATGCATTTCTCAGCTTTATCAAAGGGGAGGAGAGAGTGGAGCCGCCATCCTGACTGATTGCTGCTTTGGTCAGAAATGCTACTATTGATGACTGTCCTTTTAACCGAGTACTGTGGCGGTTTTTATTGATGAGAACACATTCAATGGAGGGCACCAGTGCATTCTTGCTACATGCCACAAATTCATGCAAGCTAGAAGCAGGCTGTTCTATAATTTATTAAAGAAGGAACTGCAGATGCTGGAGAATCGAGGATTACACAAAAAGCTGGAGAAACTCAGCGGGTGCAGCAGCATCTAAGGAGCGAAGGAGATGGGCGACGTTTTAGGTCGAGACCCTTCTTCAGATTTAGTTTAGTTTAGATATATAGCACGGAAACAGCTCACCGAGTCCGTGCTGACCAGCTATCACCCCGTACACTAGCACGATCCTACACACTCGGGGCAATTTACAATCTTTACCAGATGTTAGTGAATCTACAAACCTATGCGCATTTGGAGTGTGGGAGGAAACCGGAGCACCCGAAGAAAACCCACGCACAAAGTCTGTACAGACAGCACCCGTAGTCAGGATCGAACCCGGGTCTCTGGGTCAAGTCAAGTCAAGTCAAGAGAGTTTATTGTCATGTGTCCCTGACAGGACAATGAAATTCTTGCTTTGCTTCAGCGCAACAGAGCATAGTAGGCATTGACTACAAAACAGCAACTCTATGATTTGACACACTGCAGCAGGTTTTATGTAGACTGCCCACTTCCTTGTACACTTGGCAATCTGCGTGAACATTCTTTGCTTAGACATTAGGCTGATAAAGCCTACATTTTTACCCTCTCTGGCAATACTTGGAGTCGTGTTCCACTCCCATTCCCTGAACTTGTCCTTCAGTGTTGGCACCTCAACTCACCAATGAATGATTCACCCCCAGTGAGAACCTTCTCACTTGGTGTCTACGTGCCAGCTTCTGAACTAGTGTGTGGAAAGATTAGATTAGATTAGATTAGATTAGATTCTTTATTCGTCATTCAGACCTTTCGGTCTGAACAAAATTTCGTTCCCCTGCAGTCATACATATAATTTTTTTTTTTAATGACAGAACACACGATAAACACAAATTTAACATCCACCACAGTGAGTTCACCAAACACCTCCTCACTGTGATGGAAGGCAAAGTCTTAAAGTCTCTGTCTCTTCCATCTTTGTTTCCCTCTGTGCCGAGGTGATCCAGGCTTCAGATGTTGTGACCCCACCGGGTGATGTCAGTCCCGCGGTTCAACTGAGCTCCGCGAATGGGCCGGTTCAACTCCTCGGCACGGGGTGGTCGAAACTGCCGCCCTCCAGACCAGCGGACGAAGCTGTTGTTGCGGGAGCTCATAAAAACAGGTCACCAACCTGTAAGCTGCGAGCTCCCGAATCCACCGGGCCCGTGGTCACGGTCGGGCCGCTGCCACTGCTGCCGCCACCACTCCGGGACCGAGTCGGGCCGCCACCGCTACTACTGCTGCCGCTGCCGCCGCTGCTGGACCCGCCCCGGGACCGAGCCAGGCCGCTGCTGCCGCTGCTGGAACCGCCCCGGGACCGAGTCGGGCCGCTGCTGCTGCTGGAACCGCTCCGGGACCGCGTCGGGTCGCCCCCTGCTGCCGCCGCGGCAGCTGCTGGGACTGCCCCGGGACCGAGTCAGGTTGCCGCCGCTGTCGCTGCTGCTGCTGGAACCGCTCCGGGACCGAGTCAGACTGCCGCCGCTGCTGGAACCGACCCCGGGACCGAGCCGGGTCGCCACTGCTGCTGCTGCTGCTGGAACCGCTCCGGGACCAAGCCGGGTCGCCGCCGCTGCCGCCGCTACTGGATCAGCCACGAGGCCTGAGGCCGCCAGCTCTGCCATTATGGCCTCGGCACAGACAGAGACGAAGACGGGGAATAGGACAGAAAAGTCGCACCTCCCCCCCCCCCCCCCCCCCCCCCCGGAGGAAGAGACACAAACATGTTACTCCCCCCCCCACCCACATACACACACAAAATCTAATAAAACGAAACCAACTAAAAACAGAACAAAAAATAAAATAAAATAACAGACGGACTGCAGGCGGGCCGCAGCTGTTAAGCCAGCGCCGCCATCTTGAAAGAATAGAACAGGTGGTTCCCTCCAAGTCTGTGCTGCAGGCGAATGATCAAGAAGGAACTGCAGATGCTGGAATATCGAAGGTAGTCAAAATTGCTGGAGAAACTCAGCGGGTGCGGCAGCATCTATGGAGCGAAGGAAATAGGAAATCGGGCCGAAACGTTGCCTATTTCCTTCGCTCCATAGATGCTGCCACACCCGCTGAGTTTCTCCAGCAATTTTGACTACCTGCAGGTGAATGAGATGTAAAACGTGCAGGCAGTCTGAAGAAGGATCCTGACCCGAAACATCACCTCCAACACCCGTACTAATGAAGAATCTATCTCTGCTAATTATCAGCGGAGTCTGGTATAGTGCTCATTCATGCATCATACAGTCCCACATTCCTTTAACTACAACATACCCATGGACTTTAATACCACAGTCTAATTATTATCACTAACATTGTTGACTACAGGAGAATTATGCTTTGAAGGCTTGGTTTGTTATTTCTACATATTGAACAAAAATTCCATGCATGACATGAAATAAGCCCTGGAATGAACGAGGGAAAGTGTGGAGATTGAACTAATGTGTAGGACATCACATGAATTGTTTGCTTTACAATTTGTATAGATAGGGCATATAATGTGCCATTGGCAATATTAAGCTGAAGTGTGGAAGGGTGAGGGGGGGACCTCATTGAAACTTACTGAATAGTGAAAGGCCTGGATAGCTTGCTTGTATAGAGGATGTTTCCACCTGTGGTCTAGAACTGGAAGGCACAGCCTCAGAATACAATAATCTACCTTTAGAAAGGAGGTGAGGAGGAATTTTTTTTGTTCAAATCATTGAATATTTTTAAGGCGGAGATTGACAGGTATTTGAGTGGAAATGGTTTCAAATGTTATGGGGAGAAGGCAGGTGAATGGGGTTGAGAGGGAAAGATAAACCAGCCACGATTAAATGGCAGAGTAGACTCGATGGACCGAATGGCCTACTTTTGTTCCTATGACCCATGAACATATGAAGCTAGAATAGTCTCTTACTGTAGTTATGTGAGTGGGTAATGTTTGGACAGTATGCTGCAAATGTTACGAGAATATTGCCAAATCCAGACCTTATTTTTACGAGCATAGTGTGTTGACATTTAATAATTAAAATGATTGCATGTTGGTTAAAGAACTGACTAATTGTTCTGTCGTGTAAGGGAGAGGTCCGGTGAAAGTGTTTTGCCCTCCTCAGAATGGAACTGAAGAAGCTGTTCGTTTGGCCTCTGCCAACGTCAATTGTGCAAAATGAACCGGTGAGCCTGCAGAACAACTTACTAAACTTGTTAACAGTGAGCTGATCTACTCCATAAAGGGCCTGTCCCACTGTACCAGCTAATTCAAGAGCTCTCCCGAGTTTAAAAAAAAAAATCAAACTCGTGGTAAGCACGTAGAATATACGTAGCGGGTACGTCGGAGCTCGTGGACATCTCTTAGCGGCTCGTTACGCTAACGGCAGGTACTCGGGAAACGCGGTAACCTCGGGAAGACTGGTGAAGAGTTTTCAACATGTTGAAAAATGTCCACGAGGGCCCCGAGTACCTACGAGCGGCTATTACCGTAATTCTCCGAGTTGGAATTAGGGGAAACTCGGGAGAACTCTTGAATTGGCTCCTACAGTGGGACAGCCCCATAACATTCTTGTTCCGCTGTTTTTGGAAATAAAATCGAACTGAGCTGGAATTTTAGAATGGTATGAATTTATTTTCAATTCAATCAAGATGTTTAATCATCACAGAATGCATATTAATTTCCCTATTTCCCTCTCAGTTCGTCAACCTCCCACACCATTTAAAAATGTTGACATCTAGCATTGGTACCATGAACTAGTGCTGAATATTTGATCTGGTACTGGTTTAAAGTATCGGGTTTAAAGTTTCCTCCCCCACTCCAAAGACGTGAAGGTTTGGTAGTTTATTTGGCTCAGTAAAATTGTAAATTGTCCCTGTTAGGATAGTGCTAGTGATCGGGGTGATTGCTGGTCGGCATGGCCTGGTTGGGCCGAAGGGCATGTTTCCCCCCTGTACCTCTAAACTGAATTAAACTAAAGCAATTTGGTTAAGACACATGTAATCCAATGTAAACATATGTTTGTTCATTGCCCTTCTTTTGTTTCATTTTTCATTTGGTATAAATGTATGGGAATGTCCTCTTCTACATTTTAATTGCACTATTGTTGTTAGAGTGCATTTTGGATGCTGGCGTAACTAGTTGTGCAATGGAAGCATTTTAACGGCTGAGGCTCATTCTGTCTTGTTCCCAGAAATTAAGTTAGCCTGGGGCTGACATTGTGTATGGTAAAGGGCCTGTCCCACTTGGGCATCATTTGCGCGCCATTTACACGTCACGAGGCACGACGCGCGCGTGATGCCGCATGGTGCGTGGTGACGTATGCAGTGACGCGCGGTCGTGTCTGGCGCCCCAGGAGTTTGGGATGTACAAAAATCTTTGCGCACCATTCGTGTGACGTGCAAATGACGCCCAAATGGGACAGGCCAATAACTTCCCTTTACTAATATCACAATCATGGAGGGGCTCGGTATTTGGGCATCATTATTAAAGGTTTTAACCGTTATAGATTACACTTAGTTTTGACAAGGAAAAGAAGGGGCGGCACAGTGGTGCAGCGGTAGAGTTGCTGCCTCACAGCGCCAGAGACCCAGATTCAACCCTGACTGCAGGTGCTGTCTGTATGGAGTTTGTACGTTCTCCCTGTGACTGTGCAGGTTTTCTCTGGGATCTCCGGTTTCCTCCCACACTCCAAAGACGTACAGGTTTGTAGGGTAATTGGTTTCAGTAAATTGCAAATTGTCCCTAGTGTGTAGGATAGATCGAGTGTACTAGTGATCGCTGATCGGCGCAAACTCGATGGGCCAAAGATAGACACACAATGCTGGAGTAACTCAGCAGGGACAGGCAACATCGCTGGAGAGAAGGAATAGATGACGTTTCGGGTCGAGACCTGTGTGTTTCGACACTGTATCTCTAAAGGTTAGTTTAGAGATACGGCACAGAAACAGGCCATTTGGCACACCGAGTCCGCGCCGACCAGCGATCCCTGCACACTAACACTATCCTACATCAATTATACCAAGTCAATTAAACTACAAACCTGTGTACTATAGGAGCAGGGAGATTCTACTGCAGTTGTACAGGGCCTTGGTGAGACCATACCTGGAGTATTGTGCACAGTTTTGGTCTCCTAATCTGAGGAAAGACATCCTTGCCATAGAGGGAGTACAGAGAAGGTTCACCAGACTGATTTCTGGGATGGCAGGACTTCATATGAAGAAAGACTGGATAGACTTGGCTTGTACTCACTAGAATTTAGAAGAATGAGGGGGGGATCTGATAGAAACTTACAAAATTCTTAAGGGGTTGGACAGGCTAGATGCAGGAAGATTGTTCCCGATGTTGGGGAAGTCCAGAACACGGGATCACAGTTTAAGGATGAGGGGGAAGTCTTTTAGGACCGAGATGAGAAAAACATTTTTCACACAGAGAGTGGTGAATCTCTGGAATTCTCTGCCACAGAAGGTAGTTGAGGCCAGTTCATTGGCTATATTTAAGAGCGAGTTAGATGTGGCCCTTGTGGCTAAAGGGATCAGGGGGTATGGAGAGAAGGCAGGTACAGGATACTGAGTTGAATGATCAGCCATGATCATATTGAATTGCGGTGCAGGCTCGAAGGGCCAAATGGCCTACTCATGCACCTATTTTCTATGTACGTATTTGGAGTGTGGGAGGAAACCGGAGATTCCGGAGTAAACCCACGCAGGTCACGGGGAGAAGCACCTGTAGTCGGGATCGAACTCGGGTCCCTGCGTTGCAAGGCAGCAACTCTACCGCTGCGCCACCATGTCCAACTGTCCGTAGCATGGGTTCTGAAGAAGCTCCATGAATCTAAACCTATCAATGCTGCTGGACCTGTAGTGTATGTTGATATTGGAATTACACTTCAGATTTAAAACATACACGTTATTTTTTCGTTTAATTTTCCACAACAAGTTCCTTACATTTAAATGTGTATAAAATGAAATGTAGCATTTAGTTAACGCCAAATGATTTTAAAAAAAAACTATTTTGCAATATTTAAGTCTGAAGTTGAATAGTCTAATTGCAGTTCATATTGGTGCAGATAGTAGATGGTTGTTTATGTCTTTCAATAATCTGTGTTCCTGGTAATATTTTGCAGCTCCTGCCACATGAGCTGGGGATGCACCTCAGTAAGAGACAGCAACCCTATACGATCGTGCTCAGGTGTTTAAAAGTTAAAGGAATATGAAACAGAGAGAAGAATGTGTTCCTATCTCAACAATGGACCCGAAGAAAAAGTAAATATGTGATTCTAACCTGAATTACATGGAACAACAGGATTTTCGTCCAGTAGAGCATTTTGCTTTATTAAATATAATTAGTATTCCAGTTACTTGGAACAGTCTGAGATCACCAGCTATCTGGCTAACAGCAGGAATGAATAAAAAATCTTCACCGATGGAAAGAGATAGCGTTACTTTTGATCTGTAGCTCACGAGGTTTATTTCTGTTCTGGTTTAGTGTAGATATACAGCGCGGAAACAAGCCCTTTGGCCTGTGAATATTAAAAATTTGGGTCCTTGGGAAAATGGAATATGTCGGTGAAAAGATCTGTGAAACCTGCTTCACATCATTTGCAGCAAAGATCATATAGCAAGCAAGATGGACCACTCGACGAAAAAGACGTAGTACGGTCATGGGCAGATTCATGGGTAATTTTCGGCCCCATTTCCGTAACCGGCTTCCGTCCCCGCACCAAAGATCCCATAGGATACCAGAGCGGAGATGGAAGCCGGGTACGGAAACATCCTCGTAAAAATAAACGTTATTTGGTAAATATCTTCTCCTCATTTACACAATTTTCATTTATTAACACAAACTGTTCCCCTGCAACGTTGATTACACTGCAAGTTGGGTCGGGTTACGGAAATGGATGAAAAAAAGGCCCACGTTCTGCTCCGTTGCATGCTACACGTCAGCCCATTGCATTTAGCAGGAGTGATCTATCTTGCTCCGCTATAGGACCTTCGATTTGCAGGGATGTTGTAGAACCATGTGACATAGATGGCTGCAGGGAGTCTGAAGCCTGGGAAGGGGTTGCAGAGATTTCTGTCCAAATGACCTGCAAGTTGTTAATATCTATGGGATTTTGCAAAAGGAGCTATGCATTGCTGCAAAAGCATGCTTGGGATTGGTTGGGGGAAATGTTGGGTTTCAATTATGATGCACTGCCTTACTGCCGTAACTTGTGATTGGTCAAGAACAGTGGCCGCACCAAAGATGTTTCTTTATCTAGTGATAATGTTTCTTTATTTAATGGAAGTGTTTCCCCCTGAGTGCTATGTGTTGAAACCAAAGATCCTATAGCGAGCAAGATAGATCACTCAACGAAAAAGACGTAGTACGGTCATGGGCAGATTCATGGGTAATTTTAGGCCCCATTTCCGTAACCGGATTCCATCTCCGCACCAAAGGTCCCATAATGCAGCAAAGATACTAGTGCGGAGACGGAAGCCGGTTACGGAAATATCCTCGTAGAAATAAAAGCTATTTAGTAAAAATCTTCTCCTCATTTTCAGAATTATAATTTATTGACACAAACTGTTCCCCCGTAACGTTGATTACACCGCAAGTCGGGTCGGGTCGGGTTGCGGAAATGGATGAAACAAAGGCCCAGGTTCCGTTCCGTTGCGTGCTACACGTCAGCCCATTGCATATAGCAGGAGTGATCTACCTTGCTCCGCTATAGGATCTTTGGTTGAAACTATGTTATGTGCTATTGTATGATTGGGCCAAAGAGTTGTCATTCTATGTGTTTTGCAGCTGGTATCGGTAATTGGCTTGAAGGGGTTGCCCCCCCCCCCCCCCCCAAGGAATGTCACCCCCTTTATTCAGAACGGTATAAGAAGCTGGGTCATTCTTTGTGTTGGGTCGGTGATTTCTGTTCTGTTTGCAAAAGATATTGTTGTCTTGCATGAGTGGATCGGCGACAGTCCCTCCAGTTTGTTCTACAATAAAGTAAGGTTTCAGAACCAGAGTTTGACTTAGTGTTTGACTAAACCAGACTAGGAGGGTAGGTTTAGATCCGGAATTAACATTGGGGGCTCGTCCGGGATCTCAAAGGATTGCCAACGCGAGTCTGCGACCAAGGTGATGAATCGTTTCGGATTGCGGGAGGAGAAATTGAGCCCCCGGTGTGAGTTGTTTTTCTGCATCGGTTTTCCCCGCTCCGCTAATCTGACAACGAATCGGTCATCGTTGACTTGTGCGTGGATTCCCAACAAGATCGATTTAAGGTTAGTAGTCTGGCAAACAGTGGTTTCGGTGAGGGTTCGAGTCTCTGGAGGGTTCGTCCCTAGTGGCCAGTAAGGGTCTGTATTACTTACTGAGGGTCAGTAACATAGAGTTACTGAGGGTTGGATTTGGTCAGCTGCTGTTTGAGGGTCAGGACCATTGAGTTGGTTACTGAGGGTCAGTATTTGGGTAAATGATTGGCAATTTATCTTAAAGTACAATACTGAGATGGTCAAAATTAAGCGGTGCAAGTATTGAGGGGTCAGCGGTGAGGTAAGATTGGCTATTTACTTTAAAAGTCAGCGCTGAGGTGTTGTCAGTACTTTAAGAGTCAGTGCTGAAGTTGGTCAGTGGCATATTGAAAATTAGCGCTGAAACGCAGCAACGTTCGGGATGATGCATCTGTGACTGATCTAAATTCTTCAATTTAAATTTTTCAAATTCGGGGTGTTCATATTGAATGCTTCTGGTTATTGTATAGTTCTTTGTTTCTGATATTGTAAAATAGCGAATAACTACTTAATTGCAATATAACGACTTGCTTAGAATTGTGTAATTTACCCTGCTGTTGTGATCGTAATTTGAATCATTTGCAGGGAGTTGCAGAACCATGTGACATAGATGGCTCCAGGGAGTCTGCAGCCTGGGAAGGGGTTGCAGAGAGGTTTCTGTCCAAATGACCTGCAAGTTGTTAATATGTCTGGGATTTTGCAAAAGGAGCTATGCACTGCTGCAAAAGCATGCTTGGGATTGGTTGGGGAAATGTTGGGTTTCAATTATGTTGCAGTGCCTTACTGCCGTAACTTGTGATTGGTCCATGTTATAGTGATACTGTGATTCAAATGTTCTTTAGTGATAATGTTTCTTTACTTAATGGAAGTGTTTCCCCCTGAGTGCTATGTGTTGAAACTATGTTATGTGCTATTGTATGATTGGGCCAAAGAGTCGTCATTCTATGTGTTTTGCAGCCGGTATGGGTTATTGACTTGTAGGGGTTGCCTCCCCCAAGTAATGTCACGCCCGTAGTTCAGAAGGGTATAAGAGGGTGGGTAATTCGTTGGGTCAGTTGATTGTGTGCGTCCCTACTGTTTGTTCTACAATAAAGTAAGGTTTTGAAACCAGAGTTTGACTTAGTGTTTGACTAAATCAGACTAGGGGGCGGTAAGTTTAGATCCGGAATTAACAGGTGCACCGAATCCGCACCGACCAGCGATCCCCGCAAACTAACACTATCCTACACACGCTTGGGGACAATTTACAATTATACCAAGCCAAAGGTAAACTGAACTGAATTAACCTTCAAACCTGCACGTCTTTGGAGTGCAGGAGGAAACCAAAGATCTTGGTGAAAACCCTCGCAGGTCAGGGGGAGAACTCCAAACTCCTTACAGACAGCACCAGTAGTCAGGATCGATCCCGAGGAGGAAATGGCAACAAAATATTATCTAGAAAAATATGAAGCCATCCACTGGTGGGGGAAAATAGAAAGATTTATTTTGAATTGTGAGAGATTGAATGTTGTTGGTGCTTCAGAGTAAACTGAGTTTACGTAGTCATGGAGTCATAGAATTATACTGTGGAAACAGGCCCTTCGGCCCAACTTGCCCACACCAGCCAACAATGTCCCAGCTATACTAGTCCCACCTGCCTGTGCTTGGTCAATATCCCTACAAGGGTTACACAAAAAGCTGGAGAAACTCAGCGGGTGCAGCAGCATCTAAGGGGCGAAGGAGATAGGCGACGTTTCGGCTCGAGACCCTTCTTCAGACTGGTCAGGGATCAGGGAAACGAGAGATATAAACAGTGATATGGAGAGATAAAGCAAGAACAATGAGTGAAAGATATGCAAAAAAGTATTGGTGATAAGGGAAGCAGGCCATTGTAAGCTGTTTCTGGTATGAAAATGAGAAGCTGGTGCGACTTGGGGGGGGGGTGGGGGGTGGGGGAGATGGAGAAAGAATGTCAGGGCCCGAGGGCTGAGGGAGAGGTGGGGGGGGGGGAAAGGGAGCAGTCTGGGTTAACAGAATTGAGAAAATTCAATGTTTAAGCCCAGAGGATGCAGACTCCCTCTAACTAATATCCCTACAAACCTGTCCTAACCATGTACCTTGTCTAATTGTTTCTTAAATTATAGGACAGTCGAATCAATTCAAATTAACATTCAGGTATAGCAAGTAATTATATAGGCTAATGTTAAATTGGTCCGTATTTCAAGAGAATACATTCTGTCTCATTTCTCCTTATTTTATCATTTTAATCTTATATCTGTTTTGAAGGTTATCATGGTTTAAACATTTGCACTGTTTTCAGTCTGAAGAAGGGTCTCAACCCGAAGCGTCACCCATTCCTTCTCTGCAGAGAGGCTGCCTGTCCCGCTGAGTTACTCCAGTATTTTCTGTGTCTATCTTCGGTACCTACTATCATAGGGGGCGCCGTCCTGTATGGGTTTGGCTGCCCAGCCTGCAGCTGTCCGTTTCTTCACCTCTTTTTTTTATTTTTATTGAGTTAAAGTGTTTGTGTTGGAGGTTTTAGTCTTTTTTATGTGGGGGTGGGAAGGGGGAAACTGCAATTCTCAGTCCCTACCTGGTTGGAGGGCGGCTTTCCTCCGAGCAGCTACTTCGACCCGTCCTCGCGGCCTTCCATCGGGGTCTGGTGTGGCGTTTCCTGACGGGTCAGGCCAGAACCACGGCTTCGGCAGCGGCACAGCACTGGAGCGGAGCGGGCGATGTCTTGTCAGGGTCACCGCGCTGGAGCTCCGATGTGCTGGGACCGCCGAATGGAACATCGCGGAGCTGCGGGACTGTGGAGTGGCCAGCCGCGGGCGGCAGCGCTGACCTTAAACATCGCGGAGCCTGGGTTCTCTCGCCGAGATCGCCAGTGGTGGAGCTCCGTCCAGGGCGGCCTGTTGGCACCGGAAGCCGCGGTCTCCGGTAAAGATGCGGCCGTTCCAGGCGTCCCAAACCGCTGAGAGGGTTCTCCCGACGCTGGAGCACCATCACCCAGCGAAAAGGGCCTGTAACATCGGGCCCCGTAGCGGCGACTGCGGAGGCCTCAATCGGCCCGACTATGGGTGGACATGGGGATGGGGACTGGACTTTGTGCCTTCCCTCACAGTGGGAACCATTGTGGGGGGATGTTTTTATGTTTAAATTTCTTTATTATTATGTTTGTATTCTTTTTAATGTGCTGCAACACATAATGTATGTGACAATAAATGTACCTTTAAACCTTTAAACCAGCATCTGCAGTCCCATCCTCCACATTGCACCAATATTATTCTTTACTGGTCACTGATGGATATTTACAAATATTATTAATGTTGGCATTGTTCATACATTTATTCAATAAAAAAATATTTGAATGTGGTATGTAGTGGTGGCAAGATAAGTTCCTTTTGTGCAAGTGATCGTTGGTCAGCATGGACTGTGTGGGCCGAAGGGCCTGTTTCCGTACGGTGTCTCTAAACTGAACTAATGTGGGAGGATGGGATCATTTTCCATGCAGATGAGTCTCTTTCAATTTTTAAATGAGCCTTCCATTCCTTGCAAAACCATAATTTAATTTTAAATTTTCGCCACACTTTTCACCACATTGTGATATATTGTGCTTTGATGGCTGCCTCGCCAACAGTCTGTCCTTTTCATCTTTTTTTTGCTATTTTTAATGTGTTTTAAAAGTTTGTGTAAATGTTTTCTGTTTGTTTTGTGGGGGGTGGAGGAGGGGGTCGATGGAAACTTTTTTTCAATACCTTATCTTGCCGGAGATGGGATTGTTTTCCGGGTCGCATCTCCGATCGCTCTGTGGCCTAACATCGTGGAGCTGGAGGCCTCGCTCGGGACTATCTTTGAGCCCCACCGTGGGGCGTGGACTTACCATCTGAGCCAATCCCTTGCCTGGGATCAACGCTCCAACTTCAAGGAGCTCGCCGTCTCGGGTTGAGACCGACGTTGAGAAGCTACAAAACCGTACGACGTTCGACTAGGCCCGACCCGGCGTAGATCGCCCGGCGCGGGGGAGCTGAGATTCCCCCCCGATGCAGGAGCTTGATCGCCCCGACATGGAGGCCCGCTGCCGGTTACGGGTGTAAGATCGTCCCGTCAACGGAAGGTTAGAGGCCCCCGACCGCTGGAAGACAAAGAAGGGGGAGATTGAACTTTTTTTTGCCTTCCATCACAGTGAGGAATGTGGAGCAGTCACTGTGGTGGATGTTTATGTTAAAATGTATTTTGTGTGTTCTGTTGCTTCTTATTCGTATGACTGTGTGGCAAATCAAATTCCTCAAATGTTGCAAAACATACTTGGCTAATAAAGTATGATTATGATGATTATGATTGCCACATTCAGTTTAGAGATACAGCGTGGAAACAGGCCTTTCGGCCCACCGAGCCCATGCCGACCATCAATCACCCGTACTATGTTATCCCACTTACATCCTACATAATAGGGCCAATTTACAGAAACCGATTAACCTACACATCTTTGGAGTGTGGCAGGAAACTCAGAAGTACCCAGTGAAAACCCACGCAGTCACAGGGAGAACGCACAAACTCTGTACAGACAAGCACCCATAGTCGGGATCGAACCCGGGTCTCTGGCACGGTAAGGCAGCAACTCTACCGCTGCACCGTGCCACCCTAATAGTCCTTCTGGAACAATCCTGCTTTCCTGAAATAGCTCCAGGTCAGGAACCCACTGGGTAATTCTCTCGGGGGTAACACAAAAAGCTGGAGAAACTCAGCGGGTGCAGCAGCATCTAAGGAGCGAAGGAGATAGGCGACGTTTCGGGTCGAGACCCTTCTTCAGACCGGATAGGCGACGTTTCGGGTCGAGACCCTTCTTCAGACCCGATAGGCGATGTTTCGGGTCGAGACCCTTCTTCAGACCCTTCTCTCACCTGAAAGTCAAACATTTTGCACATTGCTGGAATTGGAAGATAAAAACAAAGTGCTGGAAACATTCAGCAGCATCAGTGGCAAGTACAGTCCAAAAAAGAACGACCATTTCAGGTCAAAGACTGCCAATCTTATATTTACTCATTATCTTTCAACCCCTCTCAACTCCACCAAACCAAGGCATGTTTAATTTACTGCCTTATGCACATGTTCGGAGTAATGAAAGACCCTGCTTGCAGCAGCATTGCAGGCACATACTCAGCACACAAAAACATTAATATATATGTAAATCGCGCTTAAAAAGTTTTAAAAAAGACAGCAAAAAACAGAAAGTAAAACATCACTGTAAAGCACAATTAGATTTTGATCCAAAACGTCACCCATTCCTTCTCTCCAGAGATGCTGCCTGTCCCGCTGAGTTACTCTAGTATTTTGTGTCTATCTTCGGCTGAAACCAGCATCTGCAGTTCCTTCCCACACTTGATAGAGATGGAATATCTACTAACTTTAGTTTCACAGTCCAAGATATCTTTATGTGTTTTTTTCCTGGGATTTTATTTTAGTTTATTCTTATTATTGTCACATGCGCGAGGTACAGTGAAAAGCTTTTGTTTGCGTGTTATCCAGTCAAAGAATACAATCAAGCCGTCCACAGTGCACAGACAAAGAATAAAGGGTGCAATAGACTATAAGCAATAGGTGCAGGAGTAGGCCATTCGCCCCTTCGAGCCAGCACCTCCATTCACTGTAATCATGGCTGATCATCCACAATCAGTACCCCGTTCCTGCCTTCTCCCCATATCCCTTCACTCCTCTATCTTTAAGAGATCTATCTAACTCTCTTGAAAACCTCCAGAGAATTTGCCTCCACTGCCTTCTGAGGCAGAGAATTCCACACATTCACAACTCTCTGTGTGAAAAAGTGTTTCCTCATCGACGTCCTAAATGGCTTATCCCATATTCTTAATGCATACAGCATATAAGGTGGCAAGATGGCTGCCTGCCTCCTGGATGAGAAACCCCATAGCATTTGACTGTATTTGGGGTAGAGTGCAGGTAGGAAGGTGGGCGTGAGACCAGTTGGCTGCAAGAAGGGCGGGAGGTGGTGATGGATGATACCGGGGAGAGACAAGATGCTGATAGAAGGGTATGGGATCGGAAGAGATGTTGTCGTGATCTGTGACACAATAATGGTGACAAGAGGTGTGGGAAGGGACTGCAGGTGCTGGTTCACAGCGAAAATAGACGCAAAAATGCTGGAGCAACTCAGCGGGTCAGGCAGCATCTCTGGAGAGAATAGAAGATAGACAATAGGTGCAGGAGTAGGCCATTAGGCCCTTCGAGCCAGCACCACCATTCAATGTGATCTTGGCTGATCAGCCCCAATCAGTACCCCCTTCCCATATCCCCTGACTCCGCTATCTTTAAGATAGGAATGGGTGATGTGACGTTTCTGGCCGGGACCCTTCCTCAGATAAGCAGGATTTGGTGGTTGAAGGGATGGACGTGGTGGTCCGGTGAGGTTTCAGGTGGTCTTGTGGTTGGACGGATGGAGTTTGTGCAGCTAATATTTGTGGTCTTGGAGGAAATATTTCCACTTCTCTTGTCCCTGCCCCAGAAACCGAGCTCTAAAAATATTAACCTCATGGATGGCGTTTGACTGAACATGCTTGCTTTGCGTGTCGTGTGCAGAAAGCTCACTGACACCCTCAGCAAGAAATCGCATTAGGGACAACAGCTGGTAAACAGTCCATAAATCAAAGAGGCCTTAATCTGGAAAGTGGTAGAACTGTGGAGAATCGACCTTCAGGAAATCATTTTCTGTCATGGAAATATAAATAGGCCTGGATAGAGTGGATGTGGAGAGGATGTTTCCACAAGTGGGAGAGTCCAGGACCAGAGGGCACAGCCTCCGAATTAAAGGATGTTGCTTTATGAAGGAGATGAGGAATTTCTTTAGTCAGAGGGTGGTGAATCTGTGGATTTCTTTGCCACAAAAGCGTGTGGAGGCCAAGTCGATGGATATTTTTGACATTGACAGATTCTTGATTAGTTCGGGTGTCGGGGGTTATGGGGAGGAGGCGGGAGAATGGGGTTGAGAGGGAAAGATAGAAACATAGAACTTAGGTGCAGGAGTAGGCCATTCGGCCCTTCGAGCCTGCACCGCCATTCAATGTGATCATGGCTGATCATCCAACTCAGTATCCCGTACCTGCCTTCTCTCCATACCCTCTGATCCCCTTAGCCACAAGGGCCACATCTAACTCCCTCTTAAATATAGCCAATGAAATAGATCTGCCATGATTGAATGGCGGAGTAGACTTGATGGGTCGAATAGCCTAATAGCCCTGTCCCACGGTGCGAGTTCATTCCAAGAGCTCTCCCGAGTTTGCCCTGATTCGAACTCGGAGATTTACGGTAATGGCCACTCGTCGGTACTCGGGGCTCTCGTGGACATTTTTCACAATTTCAGGGCTCTCGTGGACAATCTTCACGAGTCGCCCCGCGCTTACCTGCCGTTAGCGAGTCTTCCCGAGTACCTGCCGTTAGCGCTACGAGCCGTCCCCGAGCTCCGACGTACCCGCTACATTCATTCTCCGTGCTTACCAC
Source organism: Raja brachyura (assembly GCA_963514005.1). The sequence goes on from OY740801.1 coordinate 10,818,353, forward strand.
GAGTTTGATTTTTTTTTAAACTCGGGAGAGCTCTTGGAATGAACTCGTACCGTGGGACAGGGCTTTAATTCTGCCCCTAACACTTACGACCTTATGAACTAAAGTTTCTACAGTGCTCCTAACAAACCCATTGAATGAACGCATGAATGAATGAATGAGTACTCTGTCAGCTTTATTCAGGTCAGAGTACTCACACGGAAAACAACAGCAAGATCCCCTCCAGGTCTCTCAGTTACTCGAGCTGACATCCTGCTGAGCAACACTCACAACCTGCTTTTAATCAGAAGCGACGAGACTTGACATGCTACGCATACACAAACAATTGACCAGGGCACATCTGGAACTTCTGTGCACTCCATCATCTGACTCTCCACATTACTATCCCAATGGGAATCCCTTCAACGTTCAACTCGAGACATCCATCGTAACATAAGGCTGCATTTAATGGTCACACTTTTGTGTACGCTCATTGCTTCCTTCCAAATGAAAATACTGCTCAATATTTTTTGGTTGAAAATCAACCAAATACCCCCCTTCATAAACATCAGTCATAAGGTAATAAGGTTATAAGTGATAGGAGCAGAATGAGGCCATTCGGTCCATCAAGTCTACTCCGCCATTCAATCATGGCTGATCTATCTCTCCCTCCTAACCCCATTCTCCTGCCTTCTCTCCATCACACCTGACACTCGTAATAATCAAGAATCTATCTATTTCTGCCTTAAAAACATCCATTGATATTCCTTCCTTGTGAGGGAACCTGAGGGGTGAATTTTTCACACAGAGGATGGTAGGTATATGGATAAGCTGCCGGAGGAGATAGTTGGGGCAGGTACCTCAATTTACTTTAGCGATAGTGCAGAAATAGGTCCTTCGGCCCACCGAGTCTGCGCTGACCAGCAATCCTGCACATTAGCACTATCCTACACACTAGGGACAATTTACAATTTTACCTCAACGAATTAACCTGCAAACCTGTGTGTGTTTGGAGTGTGGGAGGAAACCAGAGCACCCAGGGAAAACCCACACAGGCCACGGGGAGAACGTACAAACTCTGTACAGACAGCACGCATGGTCAGAACCGAACCAGGGTCTCTGGTGCTGTGAGGCAGCAACTCTACCGCTGCGCCACCGTGCTGCCCGTGCTACTGAATATTGCTTCAATGGGCTGTTGAAAACCAACCAAATAGTTACCTTTAGAAACTTCGGTACTTCTCCTGCGGGAGCCTGAGGGGCAGATTTGTCACTAAGAGGATGAGCTGCCAGAGGAGGTAGTTGAGACAAGTACCTCATTTCTGAAGAAGCGTTTCGGCCCAAAACGTTGCCTATTTCCTTCGCTCCATAGATGCTGCTGCACCCGCTGAGTTTCTCCAGCACTTTTGTCTACCTTCGATTTTTCTAACATCTGCAGTTCCTTCTTAAACACAAGTACCTCACTTGCCTCTTCTGGCAGCTCGTTGCATGTATGGATCCAACTAGGGATTGTCTTTGGTTGCACTAAGCACTTTGGGCATTTCTTGCATTGGAATTGGGGCTATTAGTCTTTAATTTATTGTATATTCATCTAGGTGCATTTAGTTACAGGTCCGTTACGCTGCTGCAAGTAAGAATTTTGTTGTTCCATTGTTGGTACATCTAGAGTCATACCGTGTGGAAACAGGCCCTTCGGCCCAACTTGCCCACACCGACCGACATGTCCCATCTACATTAGTCCCACCTGCCTGTGTTTGGCCCATATCCCTCTAAACCTGTCCTATCCATATACCTGTGTTGGGCTTAAACATTGAATTTTCTCAATTCTGTTAACCCAGACTGCCCCCTCCCCCTCCCCACCTCTCCCTCAGCCCTCAGGCCCTGACATTCCTTCTCCATCTCCCCCCCCCCCCCACCCCAGTCGCACTAGCTTCTCATTTTCACACTACAAACAGCTTACAGTGGCCTGTTTCCTTTATCATCAATACTTTTTTGCATATCTTTCATTCATTGTTCTTTATCTCTCCACATCACTGTCTATATCTCTCGTTTCCCTGATCCCTGACCAGTCTGAAGAAGGGTCTCGACCCGAAACGTCGCCTATCTCCTTCGCTCCTTAGATGCTGCTGCACCCGCTGAGTTTCTCCAGCTTTTTGTGTAACCCTTTAAGAAGGAACTGTTGTAGGAACTGCAGATGTTGCATCTATGGAGCTAAGGAAATAGGCAACGTTTCGGGCCGAAGCCCTTCCGGGTTTCGGCCCGAAACGTTGCCTATTTCCTACTTCGTTGCCTATTTCTTTCGCTCCATAGATGCTGCTGCACCCACTGAGTTTCTCCAGCACTTTTGTCTACTATCCATATTCCTGTCGAATTGCTTGTTAATTGTAGTGGACATGACAAATTAAACGCTCTTGAGTCTTGATGGTGGTTTCCAAAATACACATAGAAGCTGGAGTAATACAGCGAGTCAGGCAGCAAGTCTGTCAGTGCTGGAGTAAGAGGGGCAGCCTGATTCTGGAGAAGGGTCCCGAAACATCATCTATCCATGTTCTCCATTAGATGTATGTCTGACCCGCTGAGTTACTCCAGCATTTTGTGTCTATCTTAGGGATAAACTAGCATCTGCAGTTCCTACAAGGTTTCCATGCTGTATCTCTATCTTTGTTAGAGTCAAAATCAGCCTGCTTTTTCAGCTGCCAATTCTTTGCTCTCAGCCTCGTGTTTTCTCATCAGCCATGACTGAATGGCAGAGAGGACTTGATGGGCCGAATGGCCTAATTCTGCTCCTATCACTTATGAAGGCGTAAGGCAATTTCAGCATTCTATGTGCAGGAAGGAACTGTTGATGCTGGTTTAAACCGTAGATAGACACAAAAAGCTGGAGTAACGTTTTGTATAATTTGTATGTTTAACTTTAAGCATCTCTGGAGAGAAGGAATGGGTGACGTTTCGGGTCGAAACGTCACCCATTCCTTCTCTCCAGAGATGCTGCCTGTCCCGCTGAGTTACTCCAGGATTTTGTGTCTACCTTCAGCGTTTTACAGTGTGATGTGGTTTGGCTCTTGGAACCAGCTACAACTGCAAGCCAGAAATGCTATTGCTTGATGCCTAGTTTCACGCTAAATAAAATGACTTGATTTATATTCAGTCCAGATCCAAATGTCTGTTCTATGACCCAGCAAGCAGCCCGTGAATCAGGTATGGATTTAGAAATGCTGGAGCAATTATCCAGGAGTGAGTGTGGGAAGTGAGGGTGAGACCCTGAGAAGGTGGTGCGGGCCACCAGAGGGCGCCCCGCATCACTATTTGATCAGCACCCACTGCAAGAGTACTCCTCCCGGAACTCATTTCTTCAGGTGCAGATCAAAACATATTTAATCACAAAAACAAGCATATTTCCACGTTGCCAATTTTACCCTCTCCTCTCTGAACATTGTGTGCTCTGCAGATGTTGGTGCCTCCAGACAACTACTCCGTGTTCTTGCACAGTAGGATAACTGGCTGCAGGTGTGACTGGAATTGAGATAGGACATACTTGCGAGTGAGAAATATAGGAAGCCTTCAGGCATGGAAACCTGAGACCGTTCTCCTCTTTCTTTTCTAACCCAAAAGTGCCGAGGATGACTAATGCATTATTTTTACACGCCCCAAACTCAGATTAGTTATTTGACTAAAAACAAGGGGGCAGATTATTATCTCAATCGGGTTAGGTTAGGTAAGGGGGAGGTACAGCGAGACCTGGGTGTCCTTGTACACCAGTCACTGAAAGTTGGCGTGCAGGTTAAGGAGGCAGTGAAGAAAGCTAATGGAATGTTGGCCTTCATACCAAGAGGATTTCAGTAGAGGTTCTTCTGCAGTTGTATAGGGCTCTGGTGAGACCACATCTGGAGTATTGTGTACAGTTTTGGTCTCCTAATTTGAGGAAGGACATCCTTGTGATTGAGGCAGTGCAGTGTAGGTTCACAAGATTGATCCCTAGGATGGCGGGACTGTCATATGAGGAAAGATTGAAAAGACTAGGCTTGTATTCACTGGAGGGTACACAAAAGGCTGGAGAAACTCAGCGGGTGCAGCAGCATCTAAGGAGCGAAGGAGATAGGCAACGTTTCGGGCCGAAACCCTTCTTCACTGGAGTTTCGAAGGATGAGGGGATATCTTATAGAAACATATAAAATTATAAAAGGACTGGACAAGCTAGATGCAGGAAAAATGTTCCCAATGTTGGGTGAGAACAGAACCAGGGGCCACAGTCTTAGAATAAAGGGGAGGTCATTTAAGACTGAGCTGAGAAAAAACTTTTTTACCCAGCGAGTTGTGAATTTATGGAATTCCCTGCCACAGAGGGCAGTGGAGGCCAAACCACTGGATGGATTTAAGAGAGAGTTGGATAGAGCTCTAGGGGCTAGAGGAGTCAAGGGATATGGGGAGAAGGTAGGCACAGGTTATTGATAACGGATGATCATCCATGATCACAATTAATGGCGGTGCTGGCTCGAAGGGCCGAATGGCCTCCTCCTGCACCTATTTTCTATGTTTCTATGACCGATTAGTGGATTAGCAGATTAGTTAGCGAGGACAGCACAGAACCAAGAACCAAGCACAGTGGCACGGACTCTTCCCTCTTGGTCTCATTGCTGCCTCCAATCCATGACACCTGCTGCCATCTTTAATTTCTGGTCTTCCCAGTATTCCTGATTTTAATCCCACATTTATGGACGTGCCTTAAACTTTGCCTGGCCTGGATAGAGTGGATGCGGAGAGGATGTTTCCAATAGTGGGAGCATCTCGGACCAGAGGTCATAGCCTCAGAATTAAAGAGCGTACCTTTAAGATGGAGATGAGGAGGAATTTCTTTAGACAGAGGGTGGTGAATCTGTGCCACAGGCAGCTGCAGAGGCCATGTCTATGGATATTTTTAAGGCAGAGATAGATTTCTGATTAGTACCGGTGTCTGGGGTTATGGTGAGAAGGCAGGAGAATGGGGTTAGGAGAGAGAGATAGATCAGCCGTGATTCAATGGTGAAATAGACTTGATGGGCTGAATGGCCTAATTCTGCTCCGACCATTTATGATCTTATGACTCCTTAAATTCTGATCTTTCCAGTATCCCAGATTTTAATCCAACATTTATGGATGTGCCTTAAACTTTATATCTCAAGGCCCAATCACTTTTGCATCCCCATCTCTCTTTATAGTTTAGTTTAGTTTAATTTAGAGATACAGCGCAGAAACAGGCTCTTCAGCCCACCCAGTCCACGACAACCAGCGATCCCTGCACTCACACACTAGAGACAATTTACAATTTTTACCAAGCCAATTGACCTCCAAAACTGTACTTCTTTGGAGTGTGGGAGGAAACCTGAGATCCTGGAGAAATTCCACGCAGGTCATGCGGACAATGTACAAACTCCGTACAGACAGCACCCGTAGTCAGGATCGAACCTAGGTCCCTGGCGCTGTAAGGCAGCAGCTCTACTGCTGCACCACCGTGCATAGCATGCAAAACATTTACCACTTTGGTCATTCTTATGCCTTGGGACATTTACAGCCTTCAGTGTTAGTACGTGAATAAGAGTTACAGTTGCTGTTAAAATGGATTACTCTTGTTAAACAATAAATCTGGCAATACCTTCTGCAAAATAATAGGCTCTGGATAAAATGCATACAATTTTATATAATGAGTAGGTTGGGTGTAATTTTTCAATTAGTCATAATAGGCTAATTTGCAATTACCTTAGTGTGGAATTGTAAGAGTATGATTCACTGGTACATTATGATGCAATACATTGTTAGTTTAAATTCCGTTAAGCAATGGACTAAAGCACTAATTCAGAATAAACAAGATCGTACTTGAAAATGTTCCTGTAATTTGAATTTAAATCATACGAAAATATGAAGTAAATAACTTTAAATGAACAGGGCTAGACTGTTTACTGGGCTGTGTTTCTCCGTTAATACAATAGTTTCCCTAAAATGTTAAGCTTACCGTCTTTTGGCCATTGATGCATCAAAAATACTAAAAGGTATGGACGAGGGGAAGGGTACAGAGAGGCGCCTAATATGTGGCGACTCTTGTACTCACTCAGTGTGGCCTACTATCCTACACTATTCTACTTAGTAAGTAAGTAAGTACGTTTATTGGCCAAGTATTCACATACAAGGAATTTGCCTTGGTGCTCCGCCCACAAGTAACAACATGACATACAGTGACCACATGACATACATTCTACTTAGTATGATTGTGGTTAATGTACAGTAGGATTATCATTGAACTAGTTTAGCTTAGTTTAATTTAGTTTAGTTTAGAGATACAGCGCGGGAGCAGGCCCTTCGGCCCACCGAGTCTGCATCGACCAACGATTCCCGCACATTAACACTATCCTACACCAGGGACTATTTTTTTTTTCACACATTCATAGCAAGCCAATTAACCTACAAACCTTTGGAGTGTGGGAAGAAACCGAAGTTCTCAGAGGAAACCCACGCAGGTCACTGGGAGAACGTGCAAACTCCATACAGACAGCACCCATAGCCAGGATCAAACCGGGGTCTCTACCGCTGCGCCACCGTGCCACACAACAACTATATACAAAAAGGATTTCACGTGCCAATAAAGTACCATTGAGTTCAAGGCGATCAATATTCAATGAGCATCTGTTGAAACTCGAAATATATAAATATTGTGCATTTGCTTTGCATCTTAGAAGCTGTCCTGATACACCTCAACTCCACAGTGGACATTGGACTTTGTCTGTGGAACTGGTGCGCGACAATGATGATAACTATATTCTGCACTCTGTATCTTCCCCTTTGCTCTATCTATTACACTTGAGTTTGACCTGATTGTATTGATGTATAGTATAATCTGATCTGTATAGACAGCATGCAAAACAATGCTTTTCACTGTACCTCGGTACACGTGACAATATTAAACCTGACCCACAGTGTTCCATGGCCAGCAAAGTACAGGCACCGCATGTATTCACGTACTACGTGTGTTTGATTTATGCGTCTTCGGTTTAACGTGCTGGAATAAGTCATTGTTCACCATCTGCAAGACCAGCACCAACTCCTCCAGCCATGGATAATGCCACCGTCACCGCATTGAAGGCGGCATCTTCATTCATCTCTTCAAATCTGTGCATGAAGTACATGACACCGTCACAGAAACCAGTCTCAAAGCAAACACTTTGAACAAGATGAATATCAATGGAAAGACACACCTACGGAAATAAGGCAGCACAGTGGCGCAGCGGTGGAGTTGCCGCCTTACAGCGCTTGCAGCGCCGGAGACCCGGGTTTGATCCCGACTACGGGTGCTGTATGTACAGAGTTTGTACGTTCCCCCCGTGACCGCGTGGGTTTTTTACAAGATCTTCGGTTTCCTCCCACACTCCAAAGACGATCAGGTATGTAGGCAAATTGGCTTGGTGTAAATGTAAATTGTCCCTAGTGTGTAGGATAGAACTAGTGTACAGGTGATTGCTGGTCGGCATAGACTCAGTGGGCTGAAGGGCCTGTTTTCATACTGTATGTCTAAACTAAACTAAACTAAACTGAACTAAACATGCACTCAGAAACGTTTGATCAACTTGTCCGGGTGCTCCGGTTTCCTCCCACACTCCAGACGTGCAGGTTAGTTGGCTTCTGCAAATTGTCCTTCGTGTGTCGGATAGAACTAGTGTAAGTGTGATTATTTGTCAGCATAGACTCAGTGGGCCGAAGGGCCTATTTCCACGCTATATCTCGAAACAAAACTAAACTTGTTGTTCAATGTTGCGTGGCTTATAAAGTCAAGACTTGCACTTAAAATTATAAAAATGCTGTTGGTTTGGGCAACTGAAATTAAAAGCACTCAATTCCCACAGATAGAAAGCCTGCCTGACGTTTATGTTGCAGCAAGATATTAAACACATGCCTGGTTTAAATGAGTGGCTTGTGTGACTTGTTTTATGTTTCCTCTCTCCAAATCTAATGATATTTTATTTGGTTTAATCAAGGATGTATAAAGTGAACCAGCCGGGCCAGGCAGGGAACTGGCCAACGTATGAAAATGTGCTGTTTTCAAGTGTAGGTTATGGAGGAGAAACACAGATGCTGCATTTTCTGCAACTGCACATAAAAATAATGCGTTGTTTATACAAGAGCTAGAGTCACATTGTTATTGATCATCAAATAAATACATGTACACAAATACTTGCAGTTCGGATATTTCAAAGATCCTATTGAGGCTAAACAAAGAGAAATCTATTAAAGATTAATGCCTCTTTAATCCATTCCTGGTTCGGATGGAATGGGTCAATGCGTCAACTGTACTCTATTGTCACATGTACCGAGGAACAGTGATATTTCTCATTTGTATATTGTTTAGTAAAAGTATTACATTAGTTTTAGTTTTAGCGTTTTAGAGATACAGCACGGAAACAGGCCCTTCGCTCCACCGAGTCCGCGCCGACCAGTGATCTCCGTGCATTAACACTACCCTACACACTAGGGACATGTTTACCCTTGTACCAGGCCAATTAACCTACAAACCTGGACGTCTTTGGAGTGTGGGAGGAAACTGGAGCACCAGGAGAAAACCCACGCAGTCACAGGGAGAACGTACAAACTCAGGGTCGAACCCGAGTCTCTGGCGCTGTGAGGCAGCAACTCTACCGCTGCGCCACCACTGTTCCAAATTGGAACACAGTGCTCGAAATGTGGTCTCACCAACGTCTTGTACAACTGTAACATAACTTCCTAACTTTTGTATTCAGTATCCTGATTGATGAAGGCAAATGTACCAAAAGCCTTTCATACCACCCTATCTACCTGTGATGCCATTTTCAGGGAATTATAGCATCATGGGATCATGTGGCGTGGACACAGACCGGGGTGGAATATTGCAACCTTCACATGATCCGCCCTGTTTTAACCAATGCAATCAACCTGGCGTGCACAATCAAATAAGATCAAATAGAACAAGTTGTCCTACAGCTTTAGGCTGTGCATGCCATTCGCAAGAAGAAGAAGAAGAAGAAAAAGCCCAACTTGCCCACACCCTCTAAACCTGTCCTATCCGTCGACATGTCTAAATGTTTCTTAAACTTTGCAATATTCCCTACCTCAATTATCTCCTCCGGCTGCTCGTTCCACCACCCTTTGTGTGAAAAAGTTACCCCTCAGTTTCCCATTAAATCTTTCCCCCCCTCACCTTAAACCTATGTCCTCGGGTTCTTGATTCCCCCAAGAGACACTGTGCATCTGCCTGATCTGTTCCTCTCTTGACCTGTACCTGTACTCCTAGATCCCTCTGCTCTACAATGTTCCCCAAGGCCTTACCATTCACTATGAAAGTCCTGCCATAGTTTGACTTCCCAAAATGCAACCCCTTGCACTAATCTGCATTAAATTCCAGTCTTGTTCTTGCTGTAATTTTTCACAACTGTCCTCCCTGTCCATGATACCACTTTTATTAGTGTCATCTGCAAACTTACGGATCACTTCTTGTACACTCAAGTCAACACATTGCTGAACACAGCCTGCTTACCACAAAAATATACAAATTAAAGTTGGTCTCACATGCTGCTTACTGCTAAGAGTCACATTAAACATATGAAATATACACAATATGTGCAGAGAAATATTGCACGATGGCGTAGCAGTAGAGTTGCTGCCTTACAGCGCCAGAGACCTGGGTTTGATCCTGACTACAGGTGCTGTCTGTACGGAGTTTGTACGTTCTCCCCGCGACCTGCATAGGTTTTCTCCGAGATCTTCGGTTTCCTCCCACACTCCAAAGACGTACAGATTTGTTAGTTAATTGGCTTGGTATAAATGTCAATGTGCCGGGATCGCTGGTCGGTGCGGACTCGGTTGTCCGAAGGGCCTATTTCCGTGCTGTATCTCTAAACTAAACTAAACTAAACCCTTCATAGGATTCACTTTGACTTCCAGACACAGTGTAAAGCGGTAATATCAATTTCACCATGAATTATGAATTCTCCTAGTATTTTATATTCATCAGGACTGGAAAGTCATTGGCACTGTGTTTTAAAGGCTAAAGTTGGGCCAAGAAAGAAAGTTGGGTCAAGAATTTCAGCTGGAAAATGGAAGTTAATTGGCTTGGTATAAATTGTTGTGTCCATTGTTTGTCAAAGACTCCATTGAGGACATGGAAACTAAATAAAGTATGGTACAGTTCATGTTATTTATGACTTAGATTAGGGTTATTCTAACATGCAATAAGGGAAAATAACAATATAATTTGGGAATAATATAATATATTAAAGGACTTTGGAGAGGACAGTAAGGTGAGAGATAGTAACAACAACATCTAGTTTAGTTTAGTTTAGTTTAGTTCAGATAAGTTTATGGTCATGTGCATCGAGGTACAGTGAAAAGCTTTATGTTGCGTGCTATCCAGTCAGCGAAAAGACTATACATGATTGCAATCAAGCCGTCCGCAGTGTCAAGAGCCAAGAGTGCTTTATTGTCCTATGTCCCAAAGTGGAACAATAAAATTCTTACTTGCAGCGGCACAACAGATATGTAAACATTGTACTCTGTAAAACGCGTAGAAACAGCATAAAAAGGTTCAGCATGTATATTTAAAAAAACAGGCAGAGAAATAAATAGACTATAATAATGCAAAACGGGCAGATACTGGATAATGGGAATAATATTTAGTGCAAGATAAAGTCCAGTGAAGTCTGATTAAAGATATAGTCTGAGGATCTCCAAAGAGCTCAGTCCATGAGCTCTTTGGACATACTTGGGTGTTGAAGGTGACAAGGGCAACACAGAGAGGTCTAAGCAGTGTTGATGGCGGGGAGAAAGCACAGGAGTATTATCTTTACAAACAGATTCATGGTGAAGTATTGGGTTCCAGATGGAGCTGAATCATCATTCCATTCCTTGAGCGAGTTAAAAGACGACTACATTTGACCAAATGATCGAGATGGGAGAGAGAAAATGTTTTACCGGGGCCAAACATGTTTTACAGGGTGGCCACGGTAGCGCAGCGGTAGATTTGCTGCCGTACAGTGAATGCAGCGCCGGAGACTCGGGTTCGATCCCGACTACGGGTGCTGTCTGTACGGAGTTTGTACGTTCCCCCCGTGCCCTGCGTGGGTTTTCTCCAAGATCTTCGGTTTCCTCCCACACTCCAAAGACATACAGGTTTGTAGGATAATTGGCTTGGTAAATGTAAAATTGTCCCTAGTGGGTGTAGAATAGTGTTAGTGTGCGGGGATCGCTGGTCAGCGCGGACCCGGTGGGCCGAAGGGCCTGTTTCCAAGCTGTATCTCTAAACTAGATTGAAAGTGAATTTGGTAGCTTATCAATGCATTAAGTGCCGGCGGGACTCAGTGGGTCAGGCAGCATCTGAGGAGGGAATGGACAAACAACATATCGGATGCGCACCCTTCTTCAGCATGAGCAGAGCTATTCAAATGTGAAATAATAACAAATAACTATAATTTGGGAAGCAACATATTAAGGGCAGTCACGGTGGCACAGCGGTAGAGTTGCTGCCTTACAGCAAAATGCAGCGCCAGAGATCCGGGTTCGATCCTGACTACGGGTGCTGTCGGTACGGAGTTTGTACGTTCTCCCCGTGATCTGCGTGGGTTTTCTCCGAGATATTCTGTTTCCTCCCACACTCCAAAGAGTTAATTGGCTTGATAAAAATGTAAAAATTGTCCAAGTTGGCGATATGCAGAGTACTGCCCTGCCGACTATTAAATTCAGAAGGTTCAGAAAGGAAACAAGGAACTGCAGATGCTGGTTCACCAAGGGAAGACACAAAATGCTGGAGTAACTCAGCTGGTCAGGCAGCACCCCTGGAGAACATGAAGCTGGAGACTTTGTGGGTCGGAGCCCTCCTTCAGACTGATTTGCATCTGCAGTTCCTTGTTTGGTCAACTGCAACCAACCTGAAGTAGATTTCCTAACCATGTTCTCCAAGGATGCTGCCTGACCAGCTGAGTTACTCCAGCAGTTTGTGTCTTTCCAACATATTAAAGGACTTTGGAGAGGACCGAAAGGTTGAATCTCTAGAGAGAAGGAATAGGTGACGTTTCGGGTCGAGGCCCTTCTTCAGACTCGAACCTGAAACGTCACCCGTTCCTTCTCTCCAGAGGTGCTGCCTGTTCCGCTGAGTTACGCCGGCATTTAATGTGTCCACCTTCGATTTAAACCAGCATCTGCAGTTCTTTCCTACACAGTAAAGGGCCTGTCCCACTTTCACGACCTCTGCCGGGTTTGCCCTTGACTCGTACCCGCAGCATGGCCGTCACAAGGTCGTAGGAGGTCGTAGGTAGGTCGTAGCAGGCCGTGATGTTAATCGTTGGTACTTGTGGCATCAAGTAGGTCGGGGCGTTTTTCCAACATGATGAAAAATGTCCACGAGTAAAAAAGGTTGTGAATTAGGTCGTGAAAGTGGGACAGGCCCTTAAGGTTGAATCTGTGTTCAGATTCACTTTGTGTTTTGCAAGTAGTTGGGAAGGCTAATGTTAGCGATTTTCACAAGGGGTGCAGAGTATAAATTGTTTTAAAGTTTACAATTTGATGATATTTGCATGATGGCGTAGCGATAGAGTTACTGCCTTACAGCGCCAAAGACCCGGGTTTAATCCTGACTACGGGTGCTGTCTGTACGGAGTTTGCACGTTCTCCCTGTGACCTGCGTGGGTTTTCTCCGAGATCTTCGGTTTCCTCCCACACTCCAAAGACGCACAGGTTTATAGGTTAATTGGCTTGGTATAAATGTAAATTGTCCCTAGTGTGTGTAGGATAGCACTGGTGTGCGGGGACTCGGTGGGCCGAAGGGCCTGTTTCCGCGCTGTATCTCTAAACTAAACAAAACTAAAATAATATGCGGGAAGGAACTGCAGATGCTGGTTTAAATCGAAGGTAGACACAAAATGCTGGAGTAACTCAGTGGGTCAGGCAGCATCTCTGGAGAGAAGGAATGGATGACGAATCGGGTCGAGACCCTTCTTCAAGGGTCCTCTTCAAGACCCTCTTGGCTCTCTTGACTCTCGACACCTGGAGTACTGTGCACAGTTTTTGTCTCAGTATTTAAGGAATGGTGGTGATTTTAGCAGAGGAAGTGGAAGACTCAGCCAGTCCCTCCCCCTGTAACTTATACAACGACATTCAAGGCGGAGACATTTGTTTTATTTCAAACAGCTCGTAAAAAATTCTTTGAAAGGCCACCTAGTGGAAGTGTGCCCAGGAAAGATATAGTTATCCTGACCTCAGCACTTGCATTGTTCATAGGTTGGGATGTACAGAAATGGCTTCCCTCTGTCATTATCTGTCTTCCCCTCAGTATTTTGACAGAATCGCCATGCACGGTGTTTGTCTCCATGTCTCGTGGCAGAGCTGATAAGGAATGTAATCGAGGCAGTCTGTTCTTGCTGTGATCCTCACAGCATGCCGCTGTATTTAGCACCTCTGATGGCATGCAGACTTTTGACTTCACTTCAGACATTTAGAGAAACAGGGTGGAAACGGGCCCTTCGGCCTACCGAGTCTGGGCCCACTAGCGATCTCCCTACACTCGCACTATCCTGCACAATTTTTGCCAAAGTCAATTAACCTCCCAACCTGCACGTCCTTGGAGTGTGGGAGGAAACCGGAGCACAATAGACAATAGGCAATAGGTGCAAGAGTAGGCCATTCGGCCCTTCGAGCCAGCACTACCATTCAATGTGATCGTGGCTGACCATCCACAATCAGTACCCCGTCCCTGCCTTCTCCCCACATCCCCTGACTCTGCTATCTTTAAGAGCCCTATCTAGCTCTCTCTTGAAAGTATCCAGAGAACCGGCCTCCACCGCCCTCTGAGGCAGAGAATTCCACAGACTCACAACTCTCTGTGAGAAACAGTGTTTCCTCATCTCGAGCACCCGGAGAAAACCCACGCAGGTCACGGGGAGAACGTACAAACTCCGTACAGACAGCACCCGTAGTCAGGATCGAACCCTGGTCTCTGACGCGGTAAGGCAGCATCTCCACTGCTGCACCACTGTGCCCCTATAATTAGCAGCCCTACCAGAATGTGACAGTCACATGCTCCTCTGGAGAGTTCAAAGACATTGTGGCAATCTCGCCCCACCCACGACTGACTTTTGAAGTTTAAATTCATAGGAATTTGCTGAGAGGAAATCTTGCCATTGGAAAAAAAACAATCACACTTCAAATCTTCAAAGTTGTTTCAGTTGTTAAAGCGACACAAAGGACACAGGCAGAAGGGCGCTATTAATAGCTTTGTTTTATTGATTGGGAACTTCATGTTACTGAATGATGGGACTGTGTGAGTCAGAGTGACTGATAGCTGGTAGAATAGTTGAACCAAGAAGCAAAATGGAAGTGACTAAACAGGGCATAAACAAAGGCTTTTCTGTCTCAATGAATTCTTGCCAAAGATTTTGCACATTTTCCATTTTCAGCATAATCATTTGCCCTAGCTCTAGATTACGTTCCCCCCAGCACTGGAAACGGGGTGACTTTTATGTATCTGGAATCTACTATTCTTACAGTTAGTTTAGTTCAGTATAGTTTAGTTTAGTTTTGTTCTGCTTAGGATATAGAGTGTGGAAACAGGCCTTTCGGCCCACCTAGTCCGTGTGAACCATCGACCCCCCCCCCCCCCCCCCCCGCACGCTGGTTCTACATTACCTCAAGTCAAGTCAAGTCAAATCTAGTCAAGAGAGATTATTGTCATGTGTCCATAGATAGGACAATGAAATTCTTGCTCACATTCGCATCCAACACACTAGGGGCAATTTGCAGAAGACAATTGGCCTACAAACGGGTGAACTCTGTACAGACAGCACCCATAGTGAGGATCCATTCCAGAACCAAGGACACTCCAACTCAATCTCCAACCTACAATAAACTGTTGACTGGTGAACAGATAGAGGCTGGGCTTCAAGTTATTGTAAACTGTTTGCGGTGGCGCGACTCACGTTGCAGCGGCCCCTACAGCCTGTCTGTCTTTTTTTTTAATTTTTTGTCTAGTTAAATGTAGTTGTTCGTGTTTTTTTGCACTGTTTCTAACCCTTGTATATGTGTAGGGGGTGGGGGAGGGAGGGGGAAACTTTTTAAATCTCTTCCCTGCACGGGAGACCAGACCTTTTCCCTGTCAGGTCTCTGTTGTCGTTGGGGCCTAGCACCGTGATAGAATTTCATTGTCCTATCTATGGACACACGACCTGGGGGCTCCAGACACGGAGCCTGCGGAGCTGCGGACTCACCATCGTGGGGCTGGCCGGCCTCGGAGCGTGGGGAGCGGTGGTGGCTCGCTGCTGCGGCCCGACTCCGGAGCTCCAGATCCAGCTGCAGATTACTGCCGTGGACTGTCGGGATATCAGGAGCTCGTGGGTCCGGGTGGGAAACCGCTTCCTGGAGCTCCCGCAACACAATTTCTCCCGCCCGTGTCGCTGGGTTGGATCGACCTGGAGCGGGGCCATACATCGCCCGGCGCGGCCTCAATGGCCGTGGGACTTAACACTGCCCGCCTGGGGCTTCAACATCTGGAGAGAAATGGTGCGCAGGAGAGAGAAGACTTTGCCTTACATCACAGTGGGATTCACTGTGTTGGATGTTTGTGTAAATTGAATTGTTTGTATGTTTTGTAGGAATTGTTTTGTTTGTATTGCTGTAGAAACAGAGTTTCGTTTGAGTCTCTCTGAGGTTCAAATGACAAGTAATAAAATCTAATCTAATCTAATCTTGGCACAACTGTTGACGATCTGTGGCTAAATAAAAATTGGTAAAGGTTAAAAAAGGGGGCAGCATGGTGTCGCAGCAGTAGAGTTGTTGCCTTACAGCGCCAGAGTCCCGGGTTCGATCCTGACTACGGGTGCTGTCTGGAACACCCGGAGAAACCCCACGCGGTCACAGGGAGAACGTACAGACTCCGTACAGACAGTACCCGTAGTGAGGATCGAACCCGAGTCTCTGGTGCTGTAAGGCAGCAACTCTACAGGCCCTGCCATTAGTTTAACCCCGGCATCACATCTTGTGTGGCACAGTGGACATTGTGGGCCGAAGGGCCTGTTCCTGTGCTATACGGTTCTATGTTTTATTCCGTGTTGAATCAATTTGTCTTCCCGCAGGGGTGAACGGCAGAATATTGGAAAGAATCCCGACAACATCAGGAAAGGAGAAGTAAGAGGGGGAACAAAAATACTGTCCACATTTAGAGGCTGCGTTTCCACACTTCTGTGGATCCAGGATAATCACAGTAATCACCACATTACCCTGAGCTTCACTATGGTTCAACGGTTTGTTATTGTCACGTGAACTGAGGTACAGTTAAATTTTTTCAGACTGTTTAGTAAATTATTGCCATATATACATAAACTATCTCGATCGCAGAATAATTACAAAGTGTATAGAAATAGCCCACTGAGACCATATACAAGAGCTGGTCTCGATCCGAAACGTCACCCATTCCTTCTCCCCAGAGATGCTGCCTGTCCCGCTAAGTGTCTACCTTCAGTTTAAACCAGCATCTGCAGTTCCTTCCTGCACACTTACACAAGAGTTGTCAGCTTTTGCCACCATTGTCAAAGTCCAAGCAGCAGCTGGCCATAAAGGCCTGTTGTCATGGCGACGTTGCAGGGTCGGCCTGGCCAAACAAAATCATCGGCGTCCTTCACCGCTCCGTGCCGCTGCAGGTCGCGTCCGGTCCGCGCTCGCTCGGTCTTCCTGGCGCGGCCCCCGATCCAGTCGAGCCCCAGGCTGCTTCAGGGCCTCCAGCCATCACCTCCAACCAAGTCTGAAGGAGGGACCTGACCCGAGAAAATCGCTTGCCCATATCCTCCAGAGATGCTGCCTGGACCGTTGAGATACTCCAGCACGTTGTGTTCCACTCAAGAATTTTGAGCAGTTCTTTATTACGGAAACAGCCACAATCTAGCAGTGTGAAAGTGATGTCACGTCTCCAACCAGACCACGAGCCCTCCTCTGGGTATAATCACAGAAGCATTTCTTGCAGTGCACTTTTACTACATTATGCCTATTAATCCTAAATTCATAAACAGATTTTCTCTCAGGGAGCCTCCCTTCCAGCTATTTACTTTCACAGGAAGCTCTTTGTGGAAAAAAAAAAGCAAATGAAAAACATTTCACAATTCCTGAAGAAATGTGTTGTGAAATTCAGTAATGCAGTACTGGCTGCATTTATCATCCATCTACTCTGGTGTGCGTGTACCAAGGAGTGCGGCGCTTGCACAGACTGGGATCATTTTCCATTAAGGACGTTTAGAATGAAAATATTTGCCCAAGGGCACTGAAACATGATGATGATCATATGTCAAGGTTGTCAGGTTATTAAGGTCTAGGAAAATTAGGTTGTTGACAACGTTCTAGGATGGTCTGACACTAATCTTCTATTTGTCGTTAAGAAGGCTTGGAACTGGAGAGCGGTGACTGAGAGTGGCACCGTCTTTCTCCCCCACCTCTCCACCGTCAGTTACCTAACTGAGATTGTTGACTGAGCATCTGGTCCCATTCTTGTCCATCCAAATCCAAATCCAAATGCATTCAGAGAGACACCAGCTAGTCAACCGCACAGCCTTGTCCTAAATGTGTAGGAAGGAACTGCAGATGCTGGTTTATACCCAGGATGGACACACCAAATACTGGAGTAACTCAGCGGGACAGGCAGCATCTCTGGAGAGAAGGAATGGGTGACGTTTGGGGTCGAGACCCTTCTTCAGACCTTCTTCAGTCTGAAGAAGGGTTTGGACCCAGAACGTCACCCATTCCTTCTCTCCGGAGATGCTCCCTTCCCGCTGAGTTACTCCAGCATTTTGTGCCCTGTCCAAAATACTATCAATCGTTATTGGAGATAAAACAGGGAGCCAGAATCTCACGTCTATGAGACAAGGATAAGGCTGACATTTGTGTTTCAGGTTTCAGGTTACTCTGATTGTTTAGATTTCCACTTATTCTGTTACCTGCTCTTAAGGGGAAAAATACAAATGAACAGCACATTGAGACTTATTGAAGGATTGCTTCACTTATTAACCAGGATTTTAAGTCAACAACTCAGGATTTTACACAGCTGAGCAGTAGCAAAATCCAGCCACTTACAGTAACTTCTGCCTGAACTATAGAATGATTCCTGAGTGACTTCCTACATTGAAGAATCAAGAGCAATGGAAATCCTTGCCATATCCAGCTGGATTCATGACCAAGGGTGTATGGGTTAACTTTGTGCTTAAAGCCACAATTTATTGGAGGACTTTTTTTTCCGGATCCTGATTGTGCTAGTGTACGGGATGATCGCTGGTCAGTACGGACTCGGTGGGCCGAAGGGCCTGCTTCCACGCTGTACCTCTAATGATTAAAGACTAAAGATTATTCTCCATCATGGTCATAACGAACAGGAGTGGAGTTAGGCCATTCGGCCCATCAAGTCTACTCCGCCATTCAATCATGGCTGATCTATCTCTCCCTCCTAACCCCATTCTTCTGCCTTCTCCCCATAACCTCTGACACCTGTACAGTAATTGCAGCTTGACACCTTTTCACCTTTACAGCGATAATCTTTACAGTAAATGAAAGAAGCCATGCTGTCATGTGTCCTTTAGTTTAGTTTACAGATCCAGCGTGGAAACAGGCCCTTCAGCCCACCGAGTCCGCACCAACCAGCAATTCCTGCACACTAACACTGTCCTACACACTAGGGACAATTTACCATTTTCTTTCCAAAGCCAATTAACCTACAAACTTTAAGGGCTTTGGAATGTGGGAAGAAACAAGAGCACCCGGAGAAAACCTTGCACTTATTCCCTTCTCATGTATCTATACACTGTGAATGACTGTGGTATACATGTACTGTCTTTCCGCTGACTGGCTAGCATGCAACAAAAGCTTTTCACTGTACCTCGGATGGTGCACGGGACAAGAAACCAAACTGAAACTGAACGTACAAACTCCGTACAGACAGCACCCGCAGTCAGGATCGAACCCGGGTCTCTGGTGCCGTAAGGCAGCGACTCTACCGCTGCGCCGCCGTGCCGCACTTTATAACTGTTTGTCATTGGACTTCCAGCGAGAGAGAAAGGATAATGCTAAGGGGTTTTATCTCGTGGTACAAGCTGCCAGAGGGGCCCTGAAACTGGAGAGGGAACCCAGTCGCGAGCTCAGTGCTCTGTCATTGCCTGAAAACGAGATTGGAAAATTCCATGGAACCATATTATTGTTCACAGTTTTTTTCTCTCTGTTTATGCACGAGAGATTGAGGGCACAAAGTCCAGCACCGTTTTGTGAGAGTGCTGCACTATGTTTTAGATAATATTAACTGGGTCTCTGTGCGGTCTGCCTGACCTGGATTCCTATGTAAGGACTTCAACTTGAAATGTCTGCCCATTTCTTACCCCAACAACCAATGTTTCATCCGCTGAGTAATTCCAGCATTTTCTGTGTTATTATTAATGATCCCACCGTACTCTTCAAAGATGGAATTCATTGCCACAGAAGGCAGTGGAGGCCAGTTCAATGGATATGTTTAAGGCAGAGATAGACAGATGATAAGAACATGTGTCAAGGGTTATGGGGAGAAGACAGGAGAATGGGGTTGAGAGGGAGAGATAGATCAGCCATGATTGAATGGCGGAGTAGACTTGACGGGCCAAATGGCCTAATTCTGCTCTGATCACTTATGAATTTATGATGAGCAGGGGAATGCTCCCAAGGGAATCCTGAACAAAATCTGTCCTCTAGACAGCTTCAATGGGAGATGACGATGTGGTGAATGTTAAATTGATGTCTGCTGTTGACTAATTGATTGGTGCGATTCAGGTTACAACAGCAACCACAGTAACGAAGTGGCATGGTGGCACAGCGGTAGAGTTGCTGCTTACAGTGTCACACACACACTCACACACTCACACTCACATACACTCACTCACACACACACACACATGCTCACACACACATACACTCACTCACATACACACACACACACACACTCACATTCACATACACTCACTCACACACACACTCACATTCACATACACTCACTCACACACACACTCACACATGCTCACACACATTTACACACACGCTCATACTAAAACACTCACTCACACACACTCACACGCTCACATATGCACTTACACACACGCTCAGACACACACACTCACTCACTCTCACACTCACACACACATACACACACACACTCACAAACACATACACACACATACACTCATACACACACACTCATACACACACTCACACACATACACACACGCGCACACATGAATGCACACTCACACTCACACGCACACACAACCCACACACCCACACCCACACACTCACATACATACACACTCACACATCCACACACTCACACACATGCACACCCACACATCCACACACTCACACACCCACACACACACATACACAACCCACACACACACACCCACACACTCACACGCCCACACACATACCCACACACTCACACACCCACACACCCATACTCACACACCCACACACTCACACACCCACACACTCACACACCCACACACCCACACACCCACACACCCATACTCACACACCCACACATCCACACATCCACACTCACACACCCACACACCCACACACTCACATACCCACACACCCACACACTCACACACCCACACACTCACACACTCACACACTCACACACCCACACACTCACATACCCACACACCCACACACTCACACACCCACACACTCACACACTCACACACTCACACACCCACACACTCACACACTCACACACCCACACACTCACACACCCACACACTCACACACTCACACACCCACACACCCACACACTCACACACCCACACACCCACACACTCACACACCCACACACACACACCCACACACCCACACACACACATACACAACCCACACACACACACCCACACACTCACACGCCCACACACACACACCCACACACTCACACGCCCACACACATACCCACACACTCACACACCCACACACATACACACTCACACACTCACACACCCACACACCCACACACCCATACTCACACACCCACACATCCACACACCCACACTCACACACCCACACACCCACACACTCACATACCCACACACCCACACACTCACACACCCACACACTCACACACTCACACACTCACACACCCACACACTCACATACCCACACACCCACACACTCACACACCCACACACTCACACACTCACACACTCACACACCCACACACTCACACACCCACACACTCACACACTCACACACTCACACACCCACACACTCACACACTCACACACCCACACACCCACACATCCACACACCCACACATCCACACACCCACACACCCACACACTCACACAACCCTTTCACCTTTCCCCCCCATCTCCACCTTCCACCCTGATGATACGTAGACACAAATGCAATAAGGAAGCTGGTAGGTTTACCACACAAACCAGGCATCCCTCATAGTCTTGAAGAAGGGCCTCGACCCGAAACGTCACCCATTCCTTCTCTCCAGAGTTGCTGCCTGTCCCGCTGAGTTACTCCAGCATTTTGTGTCTATCTTCGGTTTGAACCAGCACCTGCAGTTCCTTCCTAAACATCCCTCATTTACAGCCCGGGTGAGAAGGTGCCGAGAAGTGGAGTTCCCATCGGTCTCTATGTAAGAGGGAGCTCGACACGTTTACATGAAGCTCCTCACACACCCTGGTCTTGTCTCTCACTCACTGAGTCACAGTGGCACCGGCCTGTCTTGTTTACCAAGGCAGGATAGAGCGGGCTGGCCAAGTGGAAAGTAAAAACAAGTATAATTGTTTAGATCACAGTTCACGTCATAGAAGTAGAATTAGGCCATTCGGCCCATCAAGTCTACTCCGCCATTCACTCATGGCTGATATCTGCCTCCTAATCCCATTTTCTTGCCTTCTCCCCACACAACCCTTGACACCCGTCCTAATCAAGAATTTGTTTATCTCTGCCTTAAAAATCTCCACTGACTTGGCCACCACAGCCCTCTGTGGCAATGAGTTCCACAGATTAACTGCCCTCTGACTAATGAAGTTCCTCCTCACCTCCTTTCTGAAAGAGCGCCCTTGAATTCTGAGGCTGTGACCTCTGGTCCTAGACTCTCCCACCAGTGGAAACATCCTTTCCACATCCACTCAATCTATGCCTTTCATTATTCTGTAAGTTTCAATGACGTCCCTACTCTCAACCTTTTAAACTCCAGCGAGTACAGGCCCAGTGCCGTCAAACGGTCATCGCATGCTAACCCACTCATTCCAGGGGTCATTCTTGCAAACCACCTCTCCAGAGCCAGCACATCCTTCCTCAGATACGGTCTTAGAATTAGTTAGAATCAGGGTTAATTCTGACCCAGTGCCTACTTGTGACCATTTTTTACTGATTTAATATCACAAATCACTTTAAAACACCATCAATATGAACCTCGAGCCCTGTTTGCAAAGAAACTGCATTAATAATGATCATGAGACCAGATTTAGTCATTCTGTTCCATGAGGCTGCTTTGACCACATGACACAAGATGGGGGGGGGGGTGGGGGGGGGGGGGGGAGTTAACACAGGATGGCCAAGGGAGTGCTTTAATGACAGGATTTGTGATGATAAAATTGCAGGCTGCCATCTTAAGATGCAAAACGCATTGCAGTTGTGGTGTGGGCAAATGCTTCCTGTAAGGGCTGTCGGTGTGTTTGGATGCTTTGTAGTCAAGTTGTTTTCATGCAAAGCAGATCTTGTGAGCAGAAACGTATAATTCGGGGACACTGGTCATTCTGCAGTGTGCGCACACTAGGGGGCAGTGTCCCACGTGTCAGAGCAGAAGATGGAGCCTAGATGATGTTACGGGGAGGTTGGGGAAAAGTCCACAATGGGACAGATCACAACTTACTGGAGGTAGTGGAAGTGAATGCAATTGAATGAAGAGATGGGACGGCAGCTCTGCACCAAGTGCTGATTTTAGTTTAGTTTGAAGGAGGGTCTCGACCCGAAACGTATCTCATTCCTTCTCTCCAGAGATGCTGTCTGTCCCGCTGAGTTACTCCAGCGTTTAGTGTCTATCTTCCGTGTAAACCATCATCTGTAGTTCCTTCCTACACTATTAGTTTAGTTTAGTTTAGTAATACAGCGCGGAAACAGGCCCTTCGGCCCACCCAGGTCCGCCCCAACCAGCCATCCCCACGCACTAACACTATCCTACACACGCTAGGGTCAAATTACAAGTTTACAAGGCCAATTAGCGTACGGACCTGTAAGTCTTTGGAGTGTTGGAGGAAACCGGAGATACCGGTGAAAACGTACAAACTCTGTCGGGATCGAACCCGGGTCTCTGGCACTGTCAGGCAGCAACTCTACCGCTGCGCCACTGTGCCGCCTCAGCGGCAAGGACATGGGTTCGAGCCTGGCCGCTGTGTGTGGCATTTGCACCTTCTCCGTGACTGGAGCAGTGTTTCTGTCTGCTTTCTCCCACTTCCCAAGTGTTTTCCACTGTAAATAGAAGGGTGGTTAGTTTGTGTGAGGTCGGCCCAATTTGTCCACACCAGCCAACTTGTCCCAGCTACACTAGTCCCACATGACCGCGTTTGGTCCATACCCCCCCACCCCAAACCTGTCCTATCCATGTACCTGTCTTGGGATAGTCCCTACCTCAACTACCTCGTCTGGCAGCTCGTTCCATACACCCACCGCCCTTTGTGTGAAAAGGTTACCTCTCAGACTCGTATTAAATCTTTTCCCCTTCAACTTAAGCCTATGCCCTCTGGTTATAGAGTCATGGAGTGATACAGTGTGGAAACAGGCCCTTCGGCCTAACTCGCCCACACCGGCCAACAATGTCCCAGCTACCCTAGTCCCACTTGCCTGCGTTTGGTCCATAACCCTCCAAACCTGTCCTATCCACGTACTTGTCTAACTGTTTCTTAAACGATGGGAATAGACCCAGCCTCAACTACCTCCTCTGGCAGCTCATTCCATACACCCACCATCCCCTGAGTGAAAAAGTTACTCCTTGGATTCCTATTTCCCTTCCACCTTAAACCCCTTTTTCCACTTCACCTTAAACCTATGACCTCCAGCCCTCGATGCACCAATAGGTTCTGTACAACCAATAGTCTCCGTAAGATCAGCTTACCTGAAGCCGTCCCTTTGGAGTTGAAGCAACAACAACAACAACGACTCCGTCAAGTCAATGTGCTCCCTGCGATCCCATCTCTGTCTGCTGTGTGTACACATTCGGCAGATGATTCGGGTCATGTTCACTTGAGCTGGGAATTCATGGAATTCGTGTATGTGTCTCTGGGCCCTCAGGAGCTGTTGGGCTCCCAAGCATAAGACCGGCTGTGGGCTGCAGATGTGTTGTTATTCGAGACACAGCTGGGTGACTTTGTTGCCAGCCATTAACGAGGAATAGAGACACAAAGTGCTGGAACAACCTGGCGAGACAGGCCACATCTCTGGAGAACGTGTTTGGGTAACCTTGCGGGTCAGACATTTCCTCAGACTGAAAGTAGAGGTGGGAAGGTGGGAAAATGGCAACTAAAGTATAAATCGTAAGTATGATTGTTTAAATACTGGGGGGGTGGGGTGGGGGGGGCGGATATAAACTGGAGGCAAGCAAAGGCCAGAACAAATCAGGGCCAGCCACAGATGACCTCAAGAAAGGTGGAGTCCACAATGGTCCATTGTTGGCTGGGGAAGGAGGGATTTTGGTAACAAGAAGGATACAAGGACGCGACCGGTGGAACTGGTAGGACGACTAGGGTGGGGGAGGGGTGGGGAGAGAGGGAGGGAGAGGGAATACACGAGTTACTTGAAATTAGAGAAATCAATTTTCACACCTTTGGGCTGTAAGCTGCCCAAGCAAAACGTGAGGTGCTGTTCCTCCAATATGCGTGTGGCGTCACTGACTGTGTTTATTAGTTTAGAGATACAGTTTGAAAACAGGCCCTTCGGCCCACCGAGTCCGCACTGACCAGCAATCCCCACAAATTATCACTATCCTACACTAGGACTAATTTTTACATTGATACCAAGCCAATTAACCTACAAACCTGCGGTACTTGGATGTGCGGGAGGAAACCAAAGTTCTCGGAGAAAACCCACGCAGTCACGAGGAGAACGTACAAACTCCGTACAGACAGCACCCATAGTCAGGATCAAACCCGGGTCTCTGGGGCTGTGAGGCAGTAGCTCTCCCACCGTGCCGCATAATGGTGGCTGGGAACCAGACTGGAGAAGGGTCGCGACCCGAAACGTCACCCTTTCCTTCTCTCCAGAGATGCTGCCTGTCCCGGTGAGTTACTCCAGCGTTTTGAGTCCATCATTCATGACATCCTCCTCTAGGTTAGTTTGGAAGAGAAACATTTAGCTGGAAGAAAGGGGAACATAATGGAGGATGATGCTCCCTAGAGAGAGGGTCGACCTGGAAATGAAGGTCAGGGTGATCTGAAGGATATGGGCTGTGTTACTGTGCACAGGCTGAAACGCTTTCACAAGGCACACCCACCAGTAAGGAATTAACGTCAGCATCGCCTTTCCCCTGAAAAGTACAGACATCTCCTTCTTCCTCATTTGAGAAAAGTTCATAAAAGCACCTTGTGTTAGTTTAGTTCAGAGAAACAGGCCCTTCTGCCCACCGAGTCCGCGTCGACCAGCGATCCCACGTACACTAACAGCATCTTACACTCTTGGGACAATTTGCCATTTTTGACCGAAACAATTAACTGATAAACCTGTGCGTCTTTGTAGTGTGGAGTAAACCGGTGCACCCAGAGAAAACCCACACGGCCACAGGGAGAACGTGCAAACTCCGCACAGACAGCTCCCGTGGTCAGGATTGAACCCAGGTCTCTGGCGCTGTGAGGCAGCAGCTCTACCGCTGAACCACCGTGCCGCCTATAGTTGAGTGAGGAAGTCAGGGATGCGGAAGAAGTCAATATTGAATGCATGCCAAGATCTTAAAGATAGCGGAGTCAGGGGATATGGGGAGAAGGCAGGAACGGGGTACTGATTGGGGATGATCAGCCATGATCACATTCAATGGCGGTGCTGGTTCGAAGGGCCGAATGGCCTACTCCTGCACCTATTATCTATTGTCTATCGTCTGTTGTCTATTGAAGTGTTATGGGGGTGGAAGAAGATGCAGAGGTAGGCAGGAAGGGTCCAACTTGCCCACACTGGCCAACACATCCCATCTTCACTTTTCCACCTGCCTGCGTTTGGCCCATATCCCTCTAAACCTGTCCTAATCATCCACCTGAATAACTGTTTCTTAAACATTGCAATAGTCCCAGCCTCAACTACCTCCTCTGGCAGCTCGTTCCATACACCCACCACCCTTTGTTTGAAATAATTTTTATACTTTTTGTGTGGAAAAAGTTATCCCCCAGATTCCTATTAAATCTTTTCCCCTTCGCCTTAACCGGCATGTCTTTGGGATGTTGGAGAAGAACTGAGTACCTGAAGGAAACCCACGTGGTCCCAGGGAGAACATGCAAGCTCCACGTAGACTTAGCTTGGTTCAACAGTGATCAGAAGGACATTCGTTCCACTGCCTTGAATATTTGCCTTGTGCCCATGTGACCTGAAGGGGGCTGAAGGCTGCAGGTATGCGTTGACCTTTGCTCTCGCTCTAAGATTAGAAAATCACAGCAATGAACAGGGGCGGCACGGTGGCGCAACGGTAGAGTTGTTGCCTTACGGCGACAGACACCCGGGTTCAATCCTGACTACAGGTGCTGTCTGTACGGAGTTTGTACGTTCTCCCCGTGGCCTGTGTGGGCTTTCTCCGATATCTTTGGTTTCCTCCGAGGCTCCAAAGACGCACAGGTTTGTAGGTTAATCGGCTTGATATAAATGTAAATCTTCCCTCGTGTGTTAGTGTGCGGAGATCGCTGGTCGGTGCAGACTCGGTGGGCCGAAGGACTTGTTTCCCCGCTGTATCTCGAGACCAAACTGAACTAAAATTGACCTTGTATTTATTCCTGGTTACTTAAATGCTCATGGAGCTGATAAAGTATGAAGTGGATCATAGCGAGGACATTACATCAGATATTGCAGCCCTAAAACAAGGTACTAAGGAAATCGCTGATCCGATAACATTTCCATTGACCTTTAATTACGTAGCATAGTGAGTGTGCACTGTTTGTTGTTATCAGTTTTATATGGTATATAGTGCAGTACGTTTGATGGTTTTATTTCTGATAGCTTTGGTCTGATGAATTAAGGGCGTGTTTTGTTATCCCGCCTCTGAGATACGGCGCTGAAACTGGCCAACGTCGCATTTGTATTTCTATATCTTAACATGCACTTTCCCAGTGGGTACAGATCCATTCAGGATCGGTTCAAACTGACAGCTAAAATGAAACTGGGCCAAGCTCCGATCGGACGAAGACACAAAGCGCTGGAGTAACTCAGTTTGTCAAGCAGCATCTCTGGAGAAGATAGACCCAAAAGGTTGGAATGACTCAGCGGATCAGACAGCATCTCTGGGGACACATGGATAAGATGACGTTTCGGATTATGACCCTTTTTCAGTGTCCAAAGAAGAGTCCCATTCCAAAAGGTCACCCTTAAAACGGCATTCTGTGTCTTTTGTTTTGTAAACCAGCATCTGCAGTTCCTTGTGTCTCTCTTTTGACTCTTCCTCTGCAGAAGATGTTGCTTGTCTAACCATGCCTGCACCAGTGTATTATGTGCAATTGTTTGGGAGTGGAACGGTTATTGAGATTTAAAAGCACCCATAAACCATTTTACAAGAATATAAGGAGAAAGTGTACCAACAGGTGAAGTGGAACCTCTTTAAGGGACAAAGGGACGATATTGAAAACTAACGTTGTCCTCGCCCTTTACATAGCGACTCTTTGCATACTCGTACTGTGCGCAAACTAAATAAAGAATCACACTGCACAAAGTACATGTGACAATAAAGTATCATTTAATAATAATCAATGAATGATACACATTAGGACTGAGATGAAGGGAAGCTTTTTCACCCAGAGAGTTGAGAATCTGTGGAATTCTCTGCCACAGAAGGCAGTGGAGGACAATTCACTGGGCGTTTTCAAGGGAGAGTGAGATAGAGCTCTTAGGGCTAACAGAATGAAGGGATATGGGGGAAAAGCAGGAACGGGGTACTGATTTTGGATGATCAGCCATGATCATATTGAATGGTGCTGCTGGCTCGAAGGGCCGAATGGCCTACTCCTGCACCTATTTTCTGTTTCTATGTTTCTATGACGAGGCACAGGGGAATGCTGGAATGATGACTGAACAGTATATCGCTATTTACTCAGGGAGGATTTGAGATGGCAGCAGTAATGAATGGGAAGATCGATGGGCAGCATTGAGGTTTGTACATTCCGCTCTGTGACTCAGTTCATCCATTCATTCAAGATTAACGAGGCCAGTGCAATCTCACGGAAATGTCAACTACTCCATCGTTGCAGGTGCCAGGTTCAGCTGATGATCGGCCAGCACAGTAAACAATGGTGCTTCAGTGAACAAGAATGCGCTGGAGGAACCCACAGGGTCAGGCAGCATCTGCGGAGGGAAATGGACTGTCGACATTTTGGATTGGGATCTTTCTTCAGGACGAAGCAGTGGACTTGGACTATCTTTAATCGGACTTTACTGGACTTTATCTTGCTCTAAGCATCATTCCTTTTATTATGGAATGTTGCCAGAGCGTAATTGTAATTGTTTATAGTCTCGATTGTAGTTGTGTATAGAATTAGAACGCAGCAAAAGCTTTTCACTGTACTTCGGTACACGTGACAATAAACTAAACTAAACTAAACTCTTATCACTTATGATCTCATGTATATTTTCTTCTTCTTCTTGCGTATTGCGTGCACAACCTAAAGTTGTCAGACAACTTGTTCTGTTTGATCTTCTGTTTGTGCACGCCAGGTTGATTGCATTCGTCGAAACAGGGCGGACCACGTGAAGGTTGCAATCCCCCACCCCAATGTATCTTTTCCTTACCCGAGGAGACGGTTAGTTTAAGATAGACACAAACCCAGCCGGACGGGCAGCATCCCTGGAGAAAAGGAATAGGTGATGCTTCGGCTCGAGACCCTTCTCCAGACTGAGAGCCAGGTTTAGTGTGAGCTGTTTTCCTGCAGGATGAGGAGACAGAGTTAAGGTCATACGTCATAGGAGCAGAATTAGGACATTCGGCCCATCAAACTACTCCGCCATTCAATCGGGGCTGATCTACCTCTCCCTCTCGACCCCATTCTCCTGCCTTCCCCCCGTAAACCCTGACATCGCCCCCTTAATGATCCCCTTCACATGCACCGCACCAATCAGTGACATGGGACCATCAGTTCAGTGTTTCGACAGGTCGCTGGTGTCAAGTATGCTGCCTGAGGCAGATTTAACATCAGAAGGTGGATGAAACCATATGTTTTTAATTGTCAGGTTTAATAATGTGACATAGCAGAGGCAAAAAAAAATATCATAGAACAAAATCGAGATTGCAACAGTTTTTTTTAAAAGCCAAGTGACAAGTTAAATATTGTTTATTTATTATGCTGTTGGCAAAGACTGAAACATGTCTGACCTTGGTTTCACAAAGTGCTCGGGCGTGGCAGGCAATTAGAGCAGCCTTTAAGTAGGACCAGAAATCTCCCATGTTTATTGGAGCCCTGCGTTCAGCAAGGAACTCAAGGAGTGGTATCAAAATATTCAAAACATTTCCTCACAATGTAACCACGCTGACGACTCCTGCCTTTGTGCTGAGCTGCAGTGTTGAGGTCATCGGGTTTTTGCAATAGGATCCCTCAGACAAAGGCCCATTGGATGTTGCCATGCACTGGGGGGAGAGAAAGATATTTCCCATTTTATACCTAGACGTTCAATTAGTCATCGCTAATTTAACCCATTTGTTCCGTTTGTGTCAACGGTCTCACCAGTTACCCCGACCAAATCACTTATTGCACACTCCAGCATAGTTTAGTTAAGATATAACCATTCGGCCCGCCGTTTCTTGATTAGTATGGGTGTCAGAGGTTATGGGGAGAAGGCAGGTGAATGTGGTTAGGAGGGAGAGATAGATCAGCCATGATTGAATGGCGGAGTAGACTTGATGGGCCCAATGGCCTAATTCTACTCCGATTCCTTATGACCTGATGACCGTGTCCATGCCAACCGTTGAACGCCAACACACGAGCTTTATGTTTTCCCACTTTCACGTCTGACACACATTCGGGGCGATTTGCAGCGTTGCCAATTAGCACTACAAACCCGCACATCTTTGGGATGCGGAAGGAAACTGGGGCAGACGGAGTAAACCCGCGCGGTCACAGGGAGAACGTGCAAACTCCGCACCGACAGCAGTCGCTGGATTAAGGTGAGGAGGGAAAGATTTAATGGGAACCTGGGGGGGGAGGCCTTTTTACACAAAGGGTGGTGGGTGTGTGGAACGAGCTGTCGGAGGAGGTAGTGGAGGCAGGTAAAATCGCAACGATTAAGAAACATTTAGACAGGTACATGGATAGGACAGGTTTGGAGGGATATGGGCCAAACGCAGGCAGGTGAGACTAGTGTGAATGGGGCATGTTGGTCGGCGTGGGCAAGTTGGGCCAAAGGATCTGTTTCCATGCACTGTGACTCTATGACTCTATAACCTAAATAACATTCTGGGTAATGAGGCCACTCACAGTATCTTTATTAATTTAATCATTTGCTTTCAGTGTTATGAAAACAAGTGTGTAGCTCAGACTGCACTGTATAAACACTTGATGCCTGGTTTTATTTTATGGCAGTGAATGCTTTTGGCATCTGTAACCATAAGCAGCGATGATTAAAACCTGTTATTGAAGTCTTGGACGATTCGAGATTGGAGGATTCGTAAATAGTGACGTCCGCAAAATTCAAGAGAGATCTAGAGAGTTTTGTTGTCATGTGTCCCTGATGGGACAATGGAATTCTTGCTTTGCTTCAGCACACCAGAACATAGTAGGCACAAATACTGAACAGATCAGTACGTCCATATACCATTGCATAAATGTATACACACATGAATAATTAAACTGATAAAGCTTTGCAAAGAGACAAAGTCTTTTGTGTTTTCGTGAAAACTGAACAGCATGCACAGTCATAGAGTCACACAGCATGGATATAGGCCCTTCAGCCCAATTTCCCCATGCCAACCAGGATGCCCCATATACGCTAGTTCCACCTGCCACTGTTTGGCCCATATCCCTCTAAATCTTTCCTATCCATGTACCTGTCCGAATGCCTATTAAATTGTTATTGTGCCCTCCAGGTTCAGGAACAGCTTCTTCCCCACAGCCATCGGACTATTAAACACAACTTCAAACAAACTCTGATCCATAACAGCTTATTGCACTTTATCCGTTTATTGATGTGTGTATATATACTGTATATATTTATTATGGTTTATGGACACACTGATCTGATCTGATCTGTATTTATGACAACAATATCCTGTTGTGCTGAAGCAAAGCAAGAATGTCATTGTCCTATCTGGGACACATGACAATAAACTCTCTCGACCCTTGACCTGAAGCCTCAACTACCTCCTCTGGCACCATATGCGTTCCATATACACATATGAAAATGTTGCCCTATGGGTTCCTATTAAATGTTCTCTCTCACAACTATGGTTCTTGATTCCCCAGAATAGCCGCAAGTCTGAACACTGAGTGATAGGCAAATGAGTTTATGTTTAAGGATAAGGGGGAAGTCTTTTAGGACCAAGATGAGAAAATCATTTTTCACACAGAGAGTGGTGAATCTGTGGAATTCTCTGCCACTGAAGGTAGTTGAGGCCAGTTCATTGGCTATATTTAAGAGGGAGTTAGATGTGGCCCTTGTGGCTAAAGGGATCAGGGGGTATGGAGCGAAGGCAGGTACGGGATACTGAGTTGGATGATCAGCCATGATCATTTTGAAGGGCCAAATGGCCTACTCCTGCACCTATTTTCTATGTTTCCATGTTTCTATGTCACCTGCCCAGAAACACAAGAAAGATTTATGGTGGCGCTTCACGGAGATGGAAAGGAAAGGGGCAGTAAGGTGGCACAGCGGTAGAATTGCTGCCTCACACAGACCAGCATTCGATCCTGAGCTCAGATGCTGGCTCTGTGGAGTCTGCACTTTCCCCCCGTGACCACGTGGGTTTCCTCCAGGTGCACTGGTTTCCTACAACATGCCAAAGACGTGCAGGTTTGTAGGCCTCTGTAAAATTCCCCCCAATGTGTATGGAGTGGTTAAGAAAGAGAAATAGCACATCACCGTAGATAGCACGGTGGCGCAACGGTAGAGTTGCTGCCTTACAGCGCTTGCAGCGCCAGAGATCCGTGTTCCATCCCGACATCCCGGTGCTGTCTGTACGGAGTTTGAACGTTCTCCATGTGGGCTTCCTCCGAGATGTTCGGTTTCCTCCCACACTCCAAAGACGTACGGGTATGTAGGTTAATTGGTTTGCTATGTGTAAAAATTGCCCCTAATGTGTGTATAGGATAGTGTTAATGTGCAGAGATTGCTGGTTGCCGCAGACTCGATGGGCTGAAGGGCCTGTTTTCACGCTGCATCTCTAAACTAAACTAAAACTAATATGAACCGATGATCGATGGTCGGCGAGGACTCGGTGGGCTGAAGGGCCTGTTTCCTTTGTTGTATCTCAAAATTGATCTTAACTTGGAGATATTAATCTAGCAATTTAACCATTGTGTTACTAAACTAATCTAATTACAAAATCTGTATGCAGTTTTCCCAGCTATCATGGCTTGACAGTATTGAGTGATACAAGCATGCAGATATGCATCAGTTGGTGGCTTCATGCAATGCTAGAAAATATTTAATCATCAATAATCATTGCATCCTTGACATTATGCATGTAAATACACACATTTGTTTCCTAGTTTTTAATGTGTTGGCAGGAACTGCAGATGCTGGTTTACACCGAAGGTAGACACAAAATGCTGGAGTAACTCAGTGCATCAGGCAGCATCTCAGGATAGAAGTTTCGGGTCGAGACGCTGGTTCCCCTCCTCTCTGCGATGAGAGTTCTGCATTTCTTCCTACGCAGGAGAGATACGCCATTCATTTGTTTGGCTTTCAGGTGGAGAGTGACAGTCAAGGAACATATTTTGTAAGACTCCTTCATACGCATTCATATCAAGGTTTGTGGTTGTCATAGAGATGAGGTTTAAGCAATTAGACTGCAGATTGTGCCCCTTTTGTGGTAAAATTGATGCACAGAAGAATGAATATCTGGCACGAAAGGTGAGCAGTCTCTGGTCGGCAATACGAATCTTAGCTGGGGAGAACTGTGGTGAAATAAGAAAGGCTTTTGCTCCTGAAGATTAATTTGGATTTACAGGAACAGCCTTGGAGAAGTTTACGATGAGGAGAAGGTTGTGGCTAGAAATGGAGGAGGTCTGAATTATGCTGAAAGTCACAAAGTGTGTTGTTGCTTTAGTTTAGTTTAGGGATATAGCGCGGAAACAGGCCCTTCGGCCCACCATGTCCGTGCCGACCAGCGATCTGCGCACACTAACATTATCCAGTACACTAGGGACACTTTACACTCATACAAAACCACTTAACCTGCAAACCTTCACGTCTTCGGAGTGTGGGAGTAAACCGGAGCACCCGGGGAAAACCCACGCGGTCACGGGGAGAACGTACAGACAGCACCCGCAGTCAGGATCGAACCCGGGTCTCCGGTGATGTCAGGCAGCAACTCTACTGTCGGAAAATGTATCAGTGTTAGTGTACGGGTTGACAGGCTCTTCAGCCCACCGAGTCCGCACCGACCAGTGGACCCCCGCACACTAACACTACCTTACACACACTAGGGACAATTTTACGTTTATACCAAGTCAATTAACTTACAAACATATAAGTCTTCGGAGTGTGGGAGGAAACCGATGATCTCGGAGAAAACCCACACAGGTCACGGGGAGAACGTGCAAACTCCGTAAAGATAGCACTCGCGGTCAGGATGGAACCTGGGGCTCTGGAAGCAACTCTACCACTACACCACTGTGCCACTCAATGTAAAACTAATACTGGTAGTTAAATGGTGACACAATTCTCTGGATTCTTAAGAAGAATGAGTTGCCTTTCTAACAGAATGTGACACTAATAAAATATGAATCATACAGTATTTTAGTGCGACAGAAGTGAGGCTATTTTATAAAGCAGAAAAGGCATAATGACGGCTAAAATCATTTTAAAAAGAGCCCTGTGGTCCTTCTGCATAATCAGATTGATTTTATCAACAGAGAATTGAAAGACAATTTTTTTAAATTTAAAGTTGTAAAACTCCACAACGTGGGTGGGGGCTGTCACGGTGAGAGGGAACCTGGTCCAACGCAAACTAGAAAGCACACGATAATAACAGGAAACGGCAGCACAAGTCAGATACGAGCAGCTAAAAGTGTCAACTGAAGTTCTACAGCTCCTTCCTGTTCTATTTAAAAGTGAGCTCAAACAGAAACCGAGCTAAACATGCAGATTAAGTGAGCAAAGGGGGGGAATTCCAACCGCTGATTCGCATCTCTTTCCTACTACAGATTAGCAATTATTAACGGCAATTGCTCATTTTATACAAGTTCAGAATGAAAATAAAGACGTAAGCGCGGTATTAAGGCACGTGGATGCACAGAGTCTCTTGCCCAGAGCGGGCAAACTGAGGACAGAGGTGAACGGGAAATGATTTAATGGGAACCTGAGGGGTAACTTTTTCCACTCAAAGGGCGGTGGGTGTATGGAACGAGCTGTCAGAGGAGGTAGTCGAGACAGTTAGACAGGTACATGGATAGGACAGGTTTGGAGGGATATGGACCAAATGCAGGCAGGTGGGACCTGTGTAGCAGGGACATTGTTGGCCGGTGTGGGCAAGTTGGGCCGAAGGGCCTGTTTCCACACTGTCTCACTCTATGACTCAATACCAATCACACCTCACAACCAGGGGCAGCCCAGTCTCAGTGACTCGACTTTGTTTATGATCGTCTCCTGACCAAGCGACTTATTTTGGCAGCACAGCTAAGTAAACCAAAGTAGGTTACTTTATCGCACATATATTCCAATTGCAGAAAAATGGTCTTTAATTACCACCACCTCCATCAGCCAGCTCACCTCAAGCAAGGATTGCCCTTATGCCCAGAGCAGAGTAGGGCGGCTCGGTGGCGCAGCGGTAGAGTTGCTGCCTTTCAGCGCCAGACACCAGGGTTCGATCCTGACTACGGGCGCTGTCTGTCGGGGGCTTGTACGTTTTCCCCATGAGGTTTTCTCTGTGATCTCTGGTTTCCTCCCACACTCCAAAGACGTGCAGGTTTGTAGGTTAATGGGCTTGGTATAATTGCAAATTGTCCCTAGTGCGTGCAGGATAACGTATGTGTGCGGGGATCGCTGGTCGACGCGGACTCAGTGGGCCGAAGGGCCTGTTTCCGTGCGGTATCTCTAAAACTAAAATCTAAACTAAAACAAACAAACAAAATATTTAAATTAAAAATTAATTCATTGTAAATTGTCCGTCATGCGTAGTAGGATAGTGCTAGTGCACAGGGATCGCTGGTCGGCACGGACTCGGTGGGCCGAAGGGCTTTTTCCGCGCTGTATCTCTAAACTAAACGAGAAAAAAAACATTTAATCGCCCTCTACTCCACCACAAAAGTGTAAAAGTCTTCGGTTTCAACAGAAGATCTCCTTAACCCTTGCACCGGCTGGTAGGCTGAACAAAGATGTTGCAACAGTACTCTTTGGATTTCCTGGTGTTATATAAAGAACAATTCAGCCACACCCAAGGCATTTCACAGAAATGTGAAGAGTTTTGCCTTCCAGTAAACTGAAAAGGCCGTTAAGCAGTTGGTTTCCAACAGGCCCATGAACATCTTGTTCCAGACACAGAGGGCGAGTGTTGTAACTACATGACCAATGCATGACCTGACCTGCGTGGGTTTTTTCCGGTTGCTCCGGTTTCCTCCCACAGTCCAAAGACAGACAGGCTAATTGTCTTTGGTGTAATTGTAAATTGTCCCTAGTGTGTATAGGAGTCAAGTCAAGAGTGTTTTGATGTCCACGTGTCCCAGATACAACAATGATATACGTACTTGCATTAGTAATAGCATTAATGTGTGGGGATTGCTGGTCGGTGTGGACTTTGTGGGCCGAAGGGCCTGTTTCCATGCTGCATCGTATATAGCATTGGATAGCATTAGTGTGCGTAAATCACTGGTCGGCATAAATCACTTGGTGGGCCAAAAGCCTGTTTCCATGCTGTACCCCTAAAATAAACTGAACGAAATTGGAAAGTGCTGTTCTTTCTCGATGATCACAAGGCTGATAAACGGTTTACTTTAAACCAAGGTACACATTGGGTGAAGAAGGTCGGTCTTGCTGGATGCAGGAGTAGTTAATTTCTGCGAAAGCACGTCCTTCCGAAAATGACGCAAACGTTGATTTATTTTTGGTTCAGCTCTGTGCTAGCAACAGAATTGCCTGTTAAATTGACTTTCCTTCAGGAGTCTTGGGGCTGCACAACGGCGCGGCGGTAGAGTTGCTGCCTTACAGCACCAGGGACCAGGGTTCGATCCTGACCTTGGGTGCTGTCTGTACGGAGTTTGTACGTTCTCCATGGGACTGTGTGGGTTGTCTCCGGGTGCTCCAGTTTCCTCCCAAACTCCAAAGACATACAGATGTGTAGGTTAATTGGCTTCTGTAAATTGTCTCTAATTATATCTAGTGTGTCGGATAGAACGAGTGTACTGGGCGATTGTTGGTTGGTGCGGACTCAATGGGCCGAAGGGCCTGTTTCCACGCATTATCTCTAAACTAAACTAAAATTATCTAGTCTAATCTTGAGCACTTGGATCAGATGCATTGTTACCAATATCAACCCAGCTGCATTGGCAATGTTGGAGATAGATGCAATGTGTCTGGACCTCGTGATTCTGATAACATACAACAAAGTCTGCCCTTCATTACTGTCTAAGCTATCAGTCCACACAACGCAATCTTGATCCTGCACAGTAACACATATACACCACGATCATGATGCTGTTGTACAGTGGTATCTGTTCACCATGGGTCACAGAGTGGCATCTGCACAGCTTGGTCTCACAATAAAAATAGTGGAGGGGATGATTAGTATTGGTGTCAGGGCTTATGGGGAGAAGGCAGGAGAATGGGGTTAGGAGGAAGAGATAGATCAGCCACGGTTGAAAGGCGGAGTAGACTTGATGGGCCGAATGGCCTAATTCTGCTCCTTTCACTTATGCTCTTATGAACTTATGAATGGACAAGCAACATCACGGGTGGGGACCTACTGGAGTCCTGAAGGGTCCAGATCCAAAATGATCCCTCTCCATTCCCTACAAAGATGCTGCCTGACCCATTGAGTTACTCCAGCACCTTATCTTCAGTTGTTTTAGCAGGTGTTGCTATATCTGTCGAGAATTAGGAAGAATGATAAGGATGCAAATTATCTGAATGCATTGTTTAAAACAAAATCATTTTAAGGAGAGATTGGTGAGGTGGGAGAATTCCACTTCCCCTTTGATAAATAAGTCCTGAATCCAGGAATAGTACCAGCCAATAGACAATAGACAATAAGTGCAGGAGTAGGTCTTTCGGCCCTGCTAGCCAGCACCATCATTCACTGTGATCATGGCTGATCATCCACAATCAGTACCCCATTCCTGCCCTCTCCCCATATCCCTTGACTCCGCTATATTTAAGAACTCTATCTAACTCTCTCTTGAAAGCATCCAGAGAATCGGTCTCAATTGCCTGAGGCAGAGAATTCCACAGATTCACAAATATCTCTGTTCTAAATGGCCTACCCCTTATTCTTAAACTGTGGCCCCAGGTTCTGGACCCCCAACATCGGGAACATGTTTCCTGCCTCTAGCATGTCCAAGCCCTTAATAATCTTATATGTTTCAATAAGATCCCCTCTCATCCTTCTAAATTCCAATGTATATCAGCCCAGTTGCTCCATTCTTTCAACATAGGACAGTCCCGTCATCCTGGGAATTAACCTTGTGAACCTACGCTGCGCTCCCTCAATAGCAAGAATGCCCTTCCTCAAATTTGGAGACCAAAACTGCACACAATACTCCAGGTGAGGTATCATTTAGGGCCCTGTACAACTGCAGAAGGACTTCTTTGCTCCCATACTCAACTCCTCTTGTTATGAACGCCAACATGCCATTAGCTTCCTTCACTGCCTACTGTGCCTGCATGCTTACTTTCAGTGACTGATGAACAAGGACACCCATCTCGTTGTACTTCCCCTTTTCCTAACTTGACACCATTCAGATAATAATCTGCCTTCCTGCTCTTTCCTCCAAAGTGGATAACCTCACATTTATCCACATTAAACTGCATCTGCCATGCATCTGCCCACTCCACCCAACCTGTCCAAGTCACCCTGCATCCTCATGGCATCCTCCTCACAGTTCGCACTTCCACCCAGCTTTGTGTCATCTGCAAATTTGCTTATGCTACTTTTAAACCCTTCATCTAAATCATTAATGTATATTAATGTATATTGTAAATAACTGCGGTCACAGCACCTGGCCTCGCGGTACCCCACAATGATTTGAGATACAACTGTGCATCTCGGTAAATCTAATTTGCTTTACTTTGCATGTCAACACCAATCTCACAGATATTTCCATATCTTCCGAGTCACGTGCTTACCACATTGCACTGCCTCCGGGGAGACTGAGCAATTCTCTCCTTGTTTTCCCAGTGGATTAATACAAGATCTGCTGAGGTTTCTACCTCCTGGTTTTGGTTTCGCCCCCTCCCCACCAATTTTGTCTTCTAGCCTACTCCGCTTGTCCTAAATGGCCCGCTGCCAAAAGGCTGGCCATTGAACTCGGAATACCCCCTCTCGTTCGTTCCTTTTTCACCCGTACACAAATATCACCCATTCGTCATTAAATGAGATCAAAGTGGGCCCTAAATACAGTGGGATTTTTTTTTTAATTTGCATCCCACCCAAACAATTTACCATGACGTTTAGTTTAGTTTAGTTTAAAGATACAGCGCGGAAACAGGCCCCTTCGGCCCACCGAGTCCGCAACGACCAGCGATGACGCTAACACTGTCCCACACACACTAGAGACAATTTACAATTACACCAAGCCAATTAACCAATAAACCTGCACGTCTTTGGAGCGTGGGAGGAAACCGGAGCACCCGGAGAAAACCCACGCAGGTCACGGGGAGAACGTCCAAACTCCGTAAGACATTATCGGTTTAGAATCAGAACCTGTAACTTCGGGGTAATTTGGTGGGAAATTGATGTAACTGCAAGATAAGTTCCTCACTGTTACTGATCTTTCACTGCCGTGGTTCCACCTCCATTAACAGTTCTATAAAACTGCTAGTGGTGGTTGTTGTTGAGATCCTCCATTCAAGTGTCTTATATCAGTCAGTGACCGCATTCTTATGCACCCACAGTAAACACCACACAGCGCGGCACGGTGCGCAGCAGTAGAGTTGCTGCCTTACTGCTTCAGAGACCCTGGTTCGATCCTGACTACGGGTGCTGTACGGGTGCTGGAGTTTGTACGTTCTCCCCTTGACTGTGTGGGTTTTCTCTGGGAGCTCCAGTATCCTTCCCACACTCCAAAGACGTAGGTTAATTTGTAGGTTAATTGGTTTGGTAGAACTGTAAATTGTCCCTAGTGTGCATAGGATAGTGTTAGTGTGTAGGGATCGCTGGTCGGCGCGGAGTCAGTGTCTGTTTTTTTCCGCACTGTATCTATAAAATAAACTAAAACAAAATACCAGCAGTTCCACGTCACGTCCAGTGCTACGCGCGGTTAGTCAGAAAATCAAAGCAAAGCGGGAAGAAACAGAGAAATACTTGTTTCGGAGCCAACTGCTTTCGAAAAGTAAACTTAACTTGAGGTGGCAAAGTCCAGTCAAGTATGAATGAAGAGATTGAGTAACCTTGCGAAAGCACACACGGTTTCATTATTAGTAACAATACAGAAATTAAACCACGTTACGCATCCGTTGAGTGAAACTTTACCCACAGCGAAGTTTCAGTTCTACCCAAATCTGGGAAACAACAGAAATTTTGTTGCGATAGTCATTTTTGTTTGGTTTACGAAAATGCAGTAACAGTTAATCTACAGGGAGGGTCTCTGTTTTGACACGATTATAATGGCAGAGGATACGTTTCAACTGCCTTTGCTAAGCTGTAGAAACAAGACTGAAATAAATCTTGCGAAATTAATCATTGAAAACCCACGTGCTTCACAAGGTGAATCATTCAAACGTTTTTTTTTAAATTACGTTATGACTTGTCTGAAGCATAAAGGTGGATTTGAATGTCGTGTGCTCTCTTTTAGAGATGGAATACAAATCATTTGTGTGTGCTTACAAGATGATCTTTGTAGAAATGTGCATCACTTGAATAGGGCATGAAGCTGTAGCATTATAACAGAGGCAAAGTGTACAATGCAGCAGAGTTCTGCAAGGCCAACATGTCTTCATGGGTTACACAAAAAGCTGGAGAAACTCAGCGGGTGCAGCAGCATCTAAGGAGTGAAGGAGATAGGCGACGTTTCGGTCGGGACCCTTCTTCGTTAGTTGTACCTAGGTGAGAACAAAAAAGCTGGGGTGACCTGGGTGGGGGAGGGATGGAGAGAGAGAGGGAATGCAAGGGGTGACTTGAAGTTAGAGAAATCAATATCCCAATCACTGGATTGTAAGCTGCCCAAGCGAAATTTGAGATGCTGTTCCTCCAATTTGCGTTTAGCCTCACCCTGACAATGGAGGAGGCCTAGGACAGAAAGGTCGGTGTGGGAATGGGAAGGGGAATTAAAGTGTTTAGCAACCGGGAGCTCAGGTAGGTGCAGGCGGACTGAGCAAAGGCGTTCAGTGAAATGATCACTAAAGTTGCATTGCAGGATGAGTTACTGGGTCCTGACTTGTGGAGTGTGACATGTGGTTCCTCCTGCCCCTCTTCCAACTATATTAAAACCTTCTGAAGACTGGTCTTGATGAGGAAAGTGCTGTCCTAGCTCAGAGTCCAGAGCCTCATGCCAGAGTTTAGTTTCGTTTAGAGATACAGCGCGGAAACAGGCCCTTCGGCCAACCGGGCCCGTGCCGACCAGCGATCCCCACACTTTAACACTATCCTACACCCACTAGGG
This sequence comes from Raja brachyura, assembly GCA_963514005.1. The sequence continues at coordinate 10,859,509 of OY740801.1, forward strand.
ACAATTTTAACATTTACCAAGCCGGTCACGGGGAGAACGTACAAATCCGTACAGACAGCACCCATTTATAAACCCTATTTAGCAAAACCGAGTGGAAGTTATGCAAAAAGCAGAGATAATCAAGGAAATGTGGAGCCCACAATGGTCCATTGTTGGCTGTGGGATAGGAGATGACGAGTTATAGACAGTGGAACTCAACAGGAAGAGAGTAAAACTAGCACGACGACTAGGGTGGGGGAGGGACGGAGAGAGAGGGGACGCAAGGGTTACTTGTAGTTAGAGAAGACAATGCTCATACCGCTGGGTTGTAAGCTGCCAAAGTGATATATGAGTAGTGCCGGCTGAGGGTTGCACTGGAGCTTGGTGCAGCCAACGCCAAGGCTCTGTGGGGGAGGACTGCAGTCTAGGGCCCTTCCGCTGCTTACTATTGGGGGGAGAGCAAGGTGCGGTGGAGACGCCTCTCAAACAAGGGAAGGGATATTGCCACAGGGATCCCACCAGGGTGGCTGGGCTCTTATGGATGTTGGGTATAAGGATAGTTATCTTATTATTCCAAATGAAGTTTAATTTTAGAATGAAAAACAGCGGTGGAGCTGTTGCCTTAATGCACCAGTGCTGCGTGACTATGACTCGATGACTCTAATGCCATTTTAGCCTTTGTTGATGCTTTTCATAGAGACAAGCAGAACAAAAACAATTTGGAGACCACACCTGGATTATTGCATTCAATTTGGGCCTTCTTGCCATGTAAAAGAAGACATGCATGCTGCAGGACAAACGTAGTCAAGATTCACTCAGCTGGGACGTCACGGCTGCTCCTGTGTAGGGTTGGAATTGCAGATGCCCGTTTAAACCAAAGTTAGACACCAAATGCTGGAGTAGCTCAGTGGGACAGGCAGCATCTCTGGAGAGAAGGAATGGGTGATGTTTTGGGTCGTGACCCTTCCCCAATCCGAAGACAAGGAATGTCGCCCATTCATTCCTTCTCTCCGGAGATGCTGCCTGTCCCGCTGAGTTACTCCAACGTTTTGTGACCATCTACAGAAATAGGTCCATCAGCCCTGCTAATCTTATTGATTATCTGCACTTATCTCATGCACTACAACTAGGCTATCTATGCTGTGCCTATTGTGGTGAATACACTTCAAACTGCAGATGTCAAATTATGGGCAAACAAAGTCTAGGTAGCTTGTTCAACACAAGGCTAGAGATAGCAATCACAGCTGATAACAATGTAATAGATCTGGTTGGAAATGTTGACTGAAATTGGAGGAAAATAGTAACATAGAAAATAGGTGCAGGAGTAGGCCATTCGGCCCTTCGAGCCTGCACCGCCATTCAATATGATGATCATGGCTGATCATCCAACGCAGTATCCTGTACCTGCCTTCTCTCCATACCCCCTGATCCCTTTAACCACAAGGGCCACATCTAACTCCCTCTTAAATATAGCCAATGAACTGGCCTCAACTACCTTCTGTGGCAGAGAATTCCAGAGATTCACCACTCTCTGTGTGAAAAATGTTTTTCTCATCTCGGTCCTAAAAGACTTCCCCCTCATCCTTAAACTGTGACCCCTTGTTCTGGACCTCCCCAACATCGGGAACAATCTTCCTGCATCTAGCCTGTCCAACCCCTTAAGAATTTTGTAAGTTTCTATAAGATCCCCCCTCAATCTTCTACATTTTTTATGTGTTAGATTCGAACACTTTATCTATTTTCTAAAAAGTTACACATAGTGGTGGAGTAACGGGTCAGGCAGCATTTCTGGAGAACATGGATAGATGATGTTTCCGGTCGGGACCCTTCTGCAGACTGAGCTCTTTTTGAATGGTTTATAATGCGTGAAATAATGATTGGAGAATTAGGGGTTGGCATAGTGGCACAGCGGTAATATTGCTGCCTAACCGTGGCCTACCACCCGGTTTTGATCCCAACTAAAGGTGCCGTCCGTACAGAGTTTGTACGTTGTCCCCGTGATCGCATGGGTTTTCTCCGGGTGCTCCGGTTTCCTCCCACGCTCCAAAGACGTGCAGGTTTGTAGGTTAATTGGCTTTGGTAAAAATTGTAAACTGTCGGATAGTGCTAGTGTACGGGGCGATCGTGATTGGCGCGGACTTGGTAGGCCGAAGGGCCTGTTTCCGCGTTGTATCGCTGAATCTAAACTAAACTAAAACTCCATCCATCTACACCACTAACAAAATAAACTAATCAAGAACCTAAGAAGGAGTAGATGGACACAAAAAGCTGGGGTAACTCAGCGGGACAGGCAGCATCCCTGGAGAGAAGGAATGGGTGACATTTCTCGGTCGAGACCCTTCTTCAACCAGTCGTCCATTCCTTCTCTCCAGAGATGCTGTCCGTCTCGCTGAGTCACTCCAGCATTTTGTGTCTATCTTCGGTTCAAACCAGCATCTGCCGTCCCCTACACACTGAGAAGAAGTAGAGCTGAAATAGACCATTCAGTCCCTGAGGTCTGTACTGGATTGTGGTTCATCTACCTCAAACACCATCTTCCTCCTCAATCCTCATTTCCCTTGATTCCCTTAATATCTAGAAATCCACCAGTCTTGGATAGATTCAATGTCTGAACCGCCACAGACCTCTGAGGTAGAGAATCTCACAAATTCACATTCTCTGAGTGAAGAACGTAACTCGAATGACCTGCCCCTTGCTTTGAGATGATTGGGTCTAGACTCCTCAACCTGGGGAAACACTTTATGTGTATCCATGTGTATCCATTTTGTCAAATCCATTAGAACTTATATCTTGGCACAGTGGCGCAGCGGTAGAGTTGCTGCCTCACGGCACCAGAGACCTGGGTTCGATCCTGACCACGGATGCTGTCTGTACGGAGTTTGTACGTTTTCCCTGTGACTGCTTTGTCCAGGTTGTCTGGTTTCCTCCCACACTCCAAAGACGTCCAGGTTTGCAGGTTAGTTGATTTCTGTACATTGTCCCTAGTGTGTAGGATAGAACTAGTGTACGGGTGCTCATTGGGGCCTGTTCCCACGCTGTATCTTTAAACTAAACTACATTTCAACAAGGGTTGAAGAAGGGTCTCGACCCGAAACGTCGCCTACATTTCAACAAGGTCACCTTTTATTTTTCTCAACTCTAGAGAACAGAAGCCAATCGTATGTCCTCATATAATAAATCTGCCAACCCCACGAACCTTTAGACTTTTGTACTATAGATTCTAGAGATACAGCCTGGAAACAGGCCCTTCGGCCACCGAGTCTGCGCCGATCAGCGATCCCCACTCATTATCGCGGTCCTACATAAACTGGGGACCGTTTACATTTACACCAAACCAATTAACATGCAAATTTATACTTCTTTGGAGTGTGGGAGGAAATCAAAGATCTCAAGGAAAACCCACTCAGGTCGTGGGGAGATCGTACAAACTCCGTACAGAGAGCACCCGTGGTCAGGATCGAACCCGGGGACTCTGGCGCTGTAAAGCTGCAACTCTGCCGCTACGCCACCGTGACGTCCCAGCCGAGTGAATCTTTACTGCGTTTGTCCTGCAGCATGCATGTCTTCTTTTACAGGGCAAGAAGGCCCAAATTGAATGCAATAATCCAGGTGTGGTCTCCAAATTTAAGGCGCTGCATTGGAAGTGACTGCTCCTAAACATCTTATTGTCACCCCTCCACTAAGGCAGAATTTGGTGATTTACAATATTCTTCAGCCAGAGGGGCAGGAGCCTACAGCAGTCGACTATCCGGTGAAATCCACTTTGATGTTTGAAATTCCCATGACCTGAATGGCTTTCTGGAGGTCAATAGGATTTAATTGAAGTGTACTGATTACAATGTTTTGGATGAATATTACATTCCAAGTCAAGTCAGCTTTATTTGTCACAATAACATACAAGATGTGCAGTGAAATGAAAGCGGCGATGCCTGCAGGATTGTGCAAAAACAACAAAACAACAAAACAGAACAGGACAGAACCAGTATTTACATTTTAGAAAAATAAAAAAACACAACGCAACAGTAAATGAGTCCCTGGTGAGATAAGAGTTTACAGTCCTGATGGCCTGTGGGAAGAAACTCCGTCTCATCCTCTCTGTTTTCGCAGCGTGACAGCGGAGGCGTTTGCCTGATCGTAGCAGCTGGAACAGTCCGTTGCTGGGGGGGTAGGGGTCCCCCATAATGTTGCTGGCTCTGGATTTGCCCCTCCTGGTGTATAGGTCCTGCAAGGGGGCGAGTGTAGTTCCCATAGTGCGTTCGGCCAAATGCACTACTCTCTGCAGAGCCTTCCTGTCCTGGGCAGAGCAGTTCCCAAACCAGATCATGATGTTGCTGGACAAGATGCTTTCTACAGCCCCAGAGAAGAAGGACTGAAGAATCCTCAGAGAGACTTCCTCAGCTGCCTGAGGTGGTAAAGGTGCTGCCTTGCCTTACTCACCAATGCAGCAGTGTGTGTTGTCCATGTCAGATCCTCTAAGATGTGGACTCCCAGGTGTTTGAAGCTGCTCACCCTGTCCGCATTAGTCCCATTTATCTCCAGTGGCGTGTACGTCCTCGGTTGTTGAGCCCTTCTAAAGTTCACAATCAGCTCCTTAGTTTTTTGTGGCATTCAAGAAGAAGCTGTTGTCCTGACACCAGAGTGCCAGATCTGCCACCTCCTCAAGGTTGGCCTTCTCATCGTTATATGAGATCAGGCCCACAACCACAGTGTCATCAGCAAACTTGATGGTGGAGTTGGAGCTGAACCTGGCCACACAGTCATGTGTGTACAGGGAGTACAGTAGGGGGCTGAGGATGCTGGGGGGATCCTGTGTTCAGGACGAGGGGGTTGGAGCTATGTCTCCCATTTTGACCACCTGGGACCTGGAAGTGAGGAAGTCCAGGACCCATGCACAGAGGGGGGTGTTGTGCCCCAATTCCAGCAGCTTCACAGCAAGTCTGGTGGGGACTAGTTGAAGGCTGAACTGAAGTCTATGAACAGCATCCTCACATAGCCCCCCTTCTGGCTGTCAAGTGGTGGTGAGAAAGTGGTGTGCAGAACCTGGGAGACCGCATCCTCCGTGGATCTGTTCGGACGGTATGCGAACTGCAGCGGGTCTATGGTGCGAGGGAGGAAGGCGCAATTAAACGAATGTTAAATGTTACATAAGTTGCTCTGATTTTCTCACATTTAAATGTGTCGGAAGGAACTGCAGATGCTGGTCTACACCGAAGATAGACACAAAATGCTGGAGTAACTCAGCGGGACAGGCAGCACCTCTGGAGAGAAGGAATGGGTGACGTTTCAGGTCTTCAGACTGAAGAAGTGTCTCGACCCGAAACGTCATTTCGACCCGAAAGGCTATTATTTTCACATTTTAATCTCTCAAACTCGTTTACCTGCAATCTAGCTGCGTAAATAGCGTTCAGTTGAAAGCTCGGTGCTTTTGAGATTATTTAGGCCGCCCGGAGGATTTGATGAGGCTGCTTTATAATCAGGAGCATTTAAAGATGTGAACTCGAGCAATATATTAAAACAGAGCAATTGAAGCAATGTTCCATCAGCTGTTTTATTCATTCAAGGTGCCCTAGGAATGCTGTGCTGGGCAGCTGCCAGCTAGGATTGAGGCTGACAATGACAATCAGAGGCCAAGTACATGTGTCGGGTGGGGGTGGGTTTGAGCTGCATCCCTATTATTAACATGGAATGCGGCACCTGCACTCATTCTTCCTGCTTTAACGAGGCAGAAAGCACCTGCAGCTCTCCTGATGCCACGGCCGCATTCGAAGTCATGGAGTTAAAGAGAGATACAGCACAGAAGCAGGCCCTTCGGCCCACCAAGTCCATGGCGGCCATCAGACACCCATTAACACCAGTCGTGCATTTATCCTTTTTTTTTGTTGCCCCCCCCACTTGTTTATCTTGAAATTCTACCACTCGCCTACGCAGGAACACACAGTGGTGGAGTTGCTGCCGCCCAACGCCAGACACCCGGGTTTGATCCTGACCTCGGGTGCTGTCTGTGTGGAGTTTGCACGTTCTCCCTGTGACTGGGTCGGTTTCATCCGGGTGCTCTGGTCTCCTCCCACGTGCCAAGACGTGTGGGTTTGTAGGTTCATTATGTTCTGTAAATTGCCCGGAGAGTGTCGGATGCAAAAGTGGAAGTATCAGATTAGACATGGTCTTGTCAAATGGCTTCAACCACATTGCTTACCGCGGTTATTATTTTAATGTTCTTTGTTAGTTTAGTTTTAGTTTTAGTTTTAGAGATACAGTGTGGAAACAGACCCTTCGGCCCACCGAGTCCGCACTGACCAGCGATCCCCGTACACCAACACTATTCCACATGCTAATGACAATTTACCCATTTAGCAAACTAATTAACCTCAGGTGACGGGTGACTCATCGGAAGCTTAAATACCAGGAGTCTCCCAGAACTCTCTCTCTTCTTCGTCGACCCTGACTAGTGAACAGGCTGCTGGTGTGAGCTGCAGGAGGCCTGGCCACATGGCATAGAACTTTGTGTATTGTTACCTATATTTGTCAATTAATATTGAATTGGGACGGATAAGGGCTGACCTGAGGGTTTTTGTGTATTTTGTTTCAGGATTATCTCCATTTAGGCAGGTTAGAGACTCTAGTTCAACGGTCCATTGCGAGGCTGGCTGGAGCACTGTTATATTTGTTTGTTAGTCTATTCTTGTCCCTGACTGTGTTGTTAAAATCAGGTTTGGGTTTTTGTCTTCTCTTAACTAAATTAAAGACTATTTTCTTGAACTTTAACCTGGTTTTTGACTATGTTACACGCTCTGAAATACTTGCATTCGGGAGTCGCAACAAAATGGTATGACGTTGGAGTGTGAGAGGAAACCGGAGATCTCAGAGGAAACTCACACGGCCACGGGGAGAACGTACACATTCGGTAGCGACAGCACCCGCAGTCGGGATCGAACCCGGGTCACTGGCTCAGTGAGGCAGCAGCTCCGTCACTATGCCACCGTACTACTTTCTTACAAACATGTGCACAGCACCTGTCAAGCAGCAAATGTCCCACGCTGCTTCATGGAAGCGTCATCATGCCACAAGGAGATGATGTCTGCCATGGAGCTGTTGCAATGGAGGACAATGTACAGTGGATCTACGCTGCCTGGGAGGCTGGAGTTGATGTGCACCGTGTCCGGCCTTCAAAGCACTTCACACCAACTGAGAGCACTGAGGAGGGATATGGACCACGTGCAGGCAGATGAGGTTATGTTCATAAATTATAGCAGCAGAATTAGGCCATTCGGCCCATCAAGTCTACTCCACCATTCAATCGTGGCTGATCTATCTTTCCCTCTCAACCACATTCTCCTGCCTTCTCCCCATGACCGCTGACATTCGTACTAATCAAGAATCTATCAATCTCCGCCTTAAAAATATCTATTGATCCGGCTTCCGCTGCCGTCTGTGCAAATGCTATTCCACAAATTCACCACCCTCCGACTAAAGACATTCCACCTCATCTCCTCACCTCCAATCTCCAAGATTAGTTAATCTTGTCATTATGTTCAGCACAGACACCGTGGGCCGAAGGGCCTGTATGTGCGCTGCACTTTTCTACGTTTTACGTTTTATGATGAGGGAGGTGATAGGATATGGTCAGCTGGAGACTGGATTAATTGACGTCTTTATGTTTGCGTTTGGATGCCTAGATTGAGTTTAGTTTAGTTTAGTTTAGTGCAGAGTTACAGCATGGAAACAGGCCGTTTGGCCCACCAATTCCATGCCGACCTTTGATCAGCTGTTCACACTAGTTCTATGTTATCCCATTTACGCACCCACTCCCTACACACCAGAGGCAATTTACAGAGGCCTTTTAACCTGCAAACCTGCACACCTTTGGTCACTGAAGCACCCGGAGGAAACCCACACGGATATCGGTATCTCTAAACTAAACTAAACTAAATTAAACCCAATCTGGGCATCCAAAGAAGTCTACCCACAGCGCCAACATCCTGGGTTCAATCCTGACCTCTGGTGCTGTCTGTGCGGAGTTTGCAAGTACTCCCTGTGACTGCGTGAGTTTCCTCCGGGCTCTCCAGTTTCCTCCCACGTTCCAAAGAGGGTTCATTGGCCCTCTGTAAATTGCCCCTAGTGTGCAGGGAATGGATAGGAAAATGGAACAACATAAAATGAGTACAAACGGGTGATTGCTGCCTCCGTGGAGTTTGCGGGTTCTGTTTGTAATGGCGTGAGTTTCCTCCAGGTGCTCCGGTTTCCTTCCACATCCCAAAGAGGAGCAGATTTGTAGCTGAATTGTATCTTGCTTGGTGCGTAGGGGGTGTAGGCGAAAGTGGGATAACATAGAACTACTGTGAACGGGTGATCGATGGTCGGCGTGGACCCGGTGAGCCGAAGAGCCTGTTTCCACGCTGTATATTTAAAGCCTCCAAATATAAAGGCCTTCTTGGTTTTTCCTGACGGAAACACCACACTTTGAGTAATCCCAAAATCTCACTTGACCTCCACTGATTTTAACTTTCACCATTTAAAAGTTATTCAGATCTATCAAATGTTGATCCTTGCATTTACTCAGTTGGAAATCCATCTGCTGTACTTTCCCTCTCTCTCACTTCATCTATCAATGTCTCAATGTGTTTATGGTTCAATCTACAATGCTTGCGGTGCCACCCCTCGATGTGTGAGACAGAAACCTAGATATAATACTCTCTATTGTGTTATCAATGTCATTAATCATTAATAAATACACTGAATAGTTGGGAACACAGCACAGGCCCTTGAGGGACACCACGAGTGACTTTGTTCCAATGTGTGTGTGTATGATTTAAACCTACCCTCTACATTGGACCACCTCCTAACTAGGTCAATAATTTGCCTTCGAACCCATGAGGTTTAGTTGTAGCTCACAGGGAATTGCAGGTAACAGAATTGTGTGTTCCTGATATTCAGAGGACGGAAAAAATCCAATGGAAGCTGGACTACTCATAGAGTCATCAAGTGGGAAAACAGGCCCTTCAGCCCAACTTGCCCATACTGACCAACATGCCCAATCTACACTAATCCCATCTGCCTACATTTGGCCCCTATCGATCTAAACATATCCAAATCATGTACTTAAGATGGACACAAAATGCTGAACTCAGCGGGACAGTGCTGGAAAGGAGGAATGGGTGACGTTTCGGGAGTAGGAATGGGTGACGTCACCCATTCCTTCTCTCCAGAGGTGCTGCCTGTCCCGCTGAGTTACACCAGCATGTTGTGTCTTTGGTTTAAACCAGCATCTGCAGTTCTTTCATACACAAGTTTCTTTGTGCTGTTCAAATTAATGCCTGTGTGTGACATCCCTTGAATTTTGGAGTAATGTCTTCCCAGTGAACAGTGTCCTGTGATAGCAAAGAGCTCATGGTTGCCATTGCAATGTGAAAGACTTTAGGGCCTGTCCTACCAGCATCCGACTCCATGCGATGAGCGCGATCAAACTAGAAGCGGGGGCCGCGCGGAGGTCGGGTGATCCCTGTACAGGACCGTTCCCACCAGCATGCGCCTGCATGCAGCAAGTGCGACCAAACCGACAGCGAGGGCCGCACGGAGGTCGAGTGAGTGGCGCAATGCGGTGCAAAGTGAGGCGAACTTGGAGCGAAGTCTTAAAGGTAAGTTCGCCAGGACAGATAGGGGCACACAGAGAGGGGCACAGAGGCACACACACAGAGGGCCACGGAGCCACACACATAGAGGGTCACGGAGGCACCTACAGAGAGGGTCACGGAGGCACGACGTCGAGACGGTGTGTAATGCGTCGAGGCGACTGCGAGCCGACAAGCCGTTGCCGCGCAGAAGTTTTCAACATAGTCAGTTTTTCGGAGCCCCGCGTGATGTCGGGACGAACTCCGTACCAATTCCGCATGGCTCCGGCGATCAAAGTGGGACCGGCCCCGCGACGCCGGACGGCTCAAGCGACCCCATTAGGTCGCGCTCATCGCATAGAGTTGCATGCTGGTAGGACAGGCCCTTATAGAGTTTGGACTTTAGAGACCAGCGATCACCCCGTACGGTACAACTATCCTACGCACTCGGGACAAGTGACAATTCTTGCCGCAGCCAATTAACCTACAAACCTGCACCTATTTTGGAGTGTGGGAGGAAACCGCAGCACCCGGAGAAAACCCATGCGGTCACTGGGAGGTAGTAAAGACTCCATACAGGCAGCACCCGAGGTCAGGATCCCTGGAGCTGTGAGGCAGCAACTCTACCGCTGCACCACTGCGCGATCATAGAGTGGCTTGCAGTGAAACTGTTTGCGTTCTTGGCAACCCGTGGCATGTTGTGACTGCAGAGCGCTGCTGTCCAAACATCCAAACTTGCAAATGTCAGTGGTGGAACAGCTGATATTAAGTGCGCATCTGTTCCTATCCTTCAAGCTCAGATTGTTATTTTTGTTTATATTTCGCTGCTTTACCTCAGTTCCTAGAATTACTCAGTAACATTAGCCAACCATTGCGGTGTGGTGGAATTTTCCAAGAAGGGTTTGGGGCCGATTCTCATCCGGCAACTTTAGTTTTTTGTTTAAAGACATACAATGCGGAAACAGGCCCTTCGGCCCGCAGGGACCGCGCCGACCAGCGATCCCCGCGTGTTAACATTACCTAACACCCACCAGGGACTATTTTTACATTTACCAAGCCAATTAACCTGCAAACCTGTACGTCTTTGGAGTGTGGGAGGAAACCGAAGATCTCAGAGAAAACCTACGCAGGTCACGGTGAGAACGTACAAACTCCATACAGACAGCACCCGTAGTCGGGATCGAACCCGGTTCTCCGGCGCTGTCAGGCAGCAATTCTACCGCTGCGCCACCGTGGCCATGAATTTTAAAACTATACTCCCAAGATAGGCACAAAGTGCTGAAAAGACTCAATGGGTCAAGCAGTATGTCTGGAAAAAAAAAGGATGGGTGACGTTTCTGAAGAAGGGTCCCGACCCAAAACGTCACGTCACCCATCCTGTTTCTCTAGAGATGCTGCCTGATCGGTGTCTATCTTTGGTATAAACCAGCATCTGCAGTTCCTTGTTTCTACTCACCATATTCCTAATATGGCCAGCAGGAAACTGATGTATATTCCTGGTCGAAAATGCATCGCCAACTATATTAGGAAGGGAGACAAAAGATCCTTGTGCCCCAGTATCTATTACCGAGCTGGTTCTTAATTTAGTGCCCAGAGCAGAGTCTCTTTTATTTACGTCATTGACTCTGACAAAGACCACAACAAATTAGTGCGGCACGGTGGCGCAGCGGTAGAGTTGCTGCCTTACAGCGTCAGAGACCCAGCTTCAATCCCGACCACGGGTCCTGCCTGTACGGAGTTTGCACGTTGTCCCCGTGACCTGCGTGGGTTTTCTCCGGGTGCTCCGGTTTCCTCCCACACTCGAAAGATGCGCAGTTTTGTAGGGCAATTTGCTTCTGTAAATTGTCGCTAGTGTGTAGGATAGAACTAGCGTACCGGTGGTCGCTTGCCGGCGTGGTCTCGGTGGGCTGAAGGGCCCGCTTCCACGGTGGATCTCTCGACCAATCTAAACAAATCATTCTTACTCGAAAGGACACGAAATGCGTGAATAACTCAGCGGGCCAGGCAGCATCTCTGAAAAACATGGAGAGGTTGACATTTCGGGTCGAGGCCCTTCTTCAGAGTGAAGAAGAGACTCAACCCAAAACACCACCCATTCCTTCTCTCCAGAGATGCTGCCTGGCCCGCTGAGTTGCTCGTGAGTTTTGTGTCTAACATAGAAACTTGTAATGTGGACAGGCCCACAAGGGTGGTTCGAGACTTGGTGTTTGTGATCCCCATGCTACAAGTGCTTCAGATGAATTCCAATGACATGATGGAATAAAAATGTTCCACAGTTGTAATCATTTTTGTGTGGTCCTTGAGGCACAAGAGATTTTGATTCTCCTCACCAAGTGTGAATATAAATTTACAATTTGAAACAATACCAGTGTTGTACCTGTACCAAGGGCAAGAATGGACTTCATAGCAGACGTATGCGGCACAGTGGCTCAGCTGGTAGAACTGCTGCCTCTCAGCGCCAGAGACCCAGGTTTGATCCTCACCTCGAGTGCTGTCTGTGTGGAGTTTGCACGTTCTCCTTGTGACCACGTGGTTTTCCTCCGGGTGCTCCGGTTTCCTTCCACATCCCAGGGTTTTATAGGTTAATTGCCCCCTAGTGCAATTAGGAGTTGATGTGAAAGTGGGTTGATATAGAACTAGTGTGAACTGTTGATCGATGGTCAGTGTCGACTCGGTGGGCCGAAGGGCTTGTTCCCATCCTCTATCTTTCAATCAATCAAATATATTGTGTCCTGCGGATCTTAAGGGCCTGTCCTAATTGGGTGACCTAATCCGCGAGTCCTGGCGAGTTTGCCCTCGACTCATACTCGCAGCATAGTCGACATGAGGTCATAGGAGGTCTTCGTAACTCTCCTACATGCTCGAGAGTGGTCTCTGCGTACTTGAGGCCTCAGCTAGGTTGCGGCGTTTTTTACAATATGTTAAAAAAAATGCCCGCGAGTAAAAAAAGGTTGCCACGGAAAAAATCGATACATTTTTACTCATAGGTTTAGTCGTAGCAGGTAATCGAGGGTAGTCGAAGGTAGTCGTAGATAGTCTTCATCATAGTTGAAGGGAGGTCGAAGGCAAAGATTATAGAGGAGCAAGATGCGCCACTCCATGGGAAAGGCGTAGTATCACGTGTGTGATTGTCGACGCCATATTAGCGGACCAGAGATGGCGTCTACTGGGAAACTGAGCTTCTCTATGATCTTTGTCTCTCGATCTGCCGCTGTGTAATCCGCTCCAAAACTACAGAGCAGTTGCAAGCAAAGATTATAGAGGAGCAAGATGCATTAGAAAGTTATTAGATTTATTTGTAATAGATCTTTACTTACCTCTCGATCCCTCTCTCTCCCTCTCTTCTCTCGATCACCCTCTCTTCTTTCTATCGCTCTCTCTCCCCTCTCGATCTCTTTCTCTCCCCTCTCGATCTCTTTCTCTCCCCTCTCGATCTCTATGCTATCCTCTGCTATGCCTTCGGCCCAAAAGAGGATAGAAATAAATTACATAATGGTCTTTGTAGGAAGATTTTAATAAGCTCTTCTATCCAAAGATTTGCTTCTATCTGTCCCACCATATATTTATATGAATGTGTGTTTGTGTGTGCCTGTAATTGTGTGCACAGTGTGTGTTAAAGCAATACAAGGGAAGATGTACAATGCAATGCAAGGTAAACTACGCAAAGGAGGGGCTGGGGAGGAAAGATGCGAGGGAAATGGGGGAACAGGAGGGAAAGGGAGGGGGAGAGAGAGAGGGAAGGAGGGGGAGAGGGGAGGGGAGGGAGATCGAGAGAGGGATCGAGGGGAGATAGAGAAGAGAGGGAGATCGAAAGAGAAGGAGAGAAAGATCGAGAGAAAGAGGGATCGAGAGGGAGAGAAAGATCGAGAGGGGTCGAGAGGTAAGTAAAGATCTATTACAAATAAATCTAATAACTTTCTAATGCATCTTGCTCCTCTATAACCTTTGTTTACAACTGCTCTGTAGCTTTGGGGCGGATTACACATGGGGAGGCAGTCCGCCAAAATGGAGGCCGTGACGTTCTGTTCCGTACTACACACCAGTCCATTGGATTTCCACTGAGTGGCGCATCTTGCTCCTCTATAATCTTTGGTCGAAGGGAGGTTGAAGGAGGTCGTCTTCACTCTCCACTATTCGGTGTCCAATTTTCCCGAAGTTAGTCGTAGTTAGTCGAAACTGGTCTTCAACATAGTCGAAGGAGGTCTTCAACATGTTTTTTTCAAACTCTTCTAAATTCGTCAAATTAGGTCGCCCAAGTGGGACAGCCCCTTAATGCAGAGCGACATTTCTAAATCTTTTTTTATACAAATGTCAATTAATTTGAGGATATACAAAATTTATTTTATTAACCATTCAAGATGGATGTAGCTTCTTTAAAATATTTTTCATTCCCGCTGTTCATTAACATTTAATATGACAACACATTGGGTGTTAACAGTACAGCAGAGGAACAGGCCCTTCAGCCCACAATATGTTAACTCCTTGTGTGTTGTCTGCTATATTTGGTCCTACCCCTGCTCTTATCCTTCCAAGGTTTCAAGGTGGTTTCCAGGTCAGTTTATTGTCACATGTACCAATCCAGTGAAATTCAGTTTGCCATACAGTCATATCAATAAAGAGCAACAAGACACTCAAATACGTTTTTAACATGAGCATCCACCACAGCGACTCCCCCACATTCCTCACTGTGATGGAAGGCAACAAAAAAAGTTCAATTTTTTTCCCTTGTTTGTTCTCCCGCAGCCGGGGGCCTCGAACCTTCCGTTGACGGGGCGATCTTGGCTCCCGCAACTGGCGGTCGAGCACATCGCGTCGGGGCGAACAAGCTCCTGCATCGGGGGGGTATCAGCTCCCCTCGGCGGATGATCGGACTCCCGAGTCGGGGCTGGTCGAACCCCCTGCGGCTTTGGATCTTCCCGACATCGTTTGAGCTTTGCGAGCTCCACGATAGTGAAATCCGCAGGCCGCGGTTGGTGCGTCGATCCCAAGCAAGGGATCGCAGGCTCTGATGGCAAGTCCACGGCCCGCGGTGGGGCTCAAAGTCAGTCTCACGCAAGGCCACCAGCTCCGTGATGTTAGGCCGCAGAGCGACCGGAGATACGATCCGGAAGAAAGTTTCCCCCGATTTCCCCCCCCACCCCCAACAACACCCTTTAAAACACAGTAAAAATAACAAAAATGATGAAAAGACACTGACTGTACGCAAAGCTGCCATTGCAGATGGCTCCACCTGGATGTTTTCATATTGCTTTGTGGTAGAAACTATGGGTCTTTGCGGTCAATTATGACATTAAGGCTGCGCCACAATTTTTTAAAAGCATTTTCACACCAGTCCAAAGGTTTTAGTCAAAAGGACTGAGAGATTACACATTCTCCCAGTGACCACATGGCTTTTCTCCGGGTGCTCTGGTTTCCTCCCACATCCCAGACTTCATAAGATCATGTGATAGGAGCAGAATTAGGCCATTCAGCTCATCATGTCTACTCCGCCATTCAATCATGGCTGATCTATCTCACCCTCCTAACCACATTCTCCTGCCTTCTCCTCATAACCCCTGACACCCGTACTAATCGAGAATTTGTCAAACTCCGCCTTAAAAATATCCATTGACTTGGCCTCCACAGCCGTCTGTGACAATGAATTCCACAGATTCACCACCCACTGACTAAAGAACATCCGGCTCATCTCATTTCTAAAGGGCACATCCTTTTATTCTGAGACTGTGCCCTCTGGTCCTAGACACTCCCACTGGTGGAAACATCTTCTCCACATAATTTTCTCGTCACACAGTATTTTCTTTTGTGGTGGGGTTTATTTTTATTTTCGTCACAAATCGCTTTATTTTAAAGGTCAAATGTTCAAGTGTGAGAGTGGGAGGTTACATGTTTTAGAACTTGGTTTATTGATGTAATAATAACATGTCTTTAACTATTTAGACTGGAATCCATTTACGCAGTCATATCCAGATTGCCTTCTCTTGTATTTCCTTTCTAGTTTATTTACCCAGTTTTTCATTGCATTCGATAACCCACCCCTTATACTTACAGCATCTACTCTTTGCTGAATCCCTCACCTATTTAATTTGTGATACAAATCATGAAAACCTCTCCCTCCCCATACTAATTGAGAATTTTGTCAATATCCGCATTAAAAATGTCCATTGACTTGGCCTCCACAGCCGTCTGTGGCAATGATTTCCACACCTATGCCCAACTATTACCTGCCATGTTTTCCCTCCATTCCTGCTTTCTTCCCCCTCCTCCCTCTTCCCATCCCCTACCGCCCACCTACAATCAGTCTGAAGGAGGGTCCCGATCCGATCTTCAGGCATGCTCTCTGACCCGCTGAGTTACTCCAGCACATTGTGTCAATCTTAAACTAACTGTCTCATTGGGTAGAGAGAACAGATACATAAGGTCATAAGGGATAGGAGCAGAATTCGGCCATTCAGCCCATCATGTCTACTTCGCCATTCAATCATGGCTGATCTGTATCTCCCCCCTAACCCCATTCTTCTGCCTTCTCCCCATAACCCTTGACACCCGTTATAATCAAGAATCTATCTACCTCTGCTTTAAAAATATCCATGATATCTTCATACTACATGAAGATAAGTAGAGGAATTCTTTCCCACGCTCTGGCTGACGTTTGATAGGCAGATGGTTGGACAGAGGCCTGAGATGAAACGACAAAAGTTGTGAAACAAAAGGATTGTAAAGTTGAGAATCGTGAGGCTGGCGGAGGGAATGTAGGCTGGAGGGGAGGATGTGGGGAGGAAGAAGTGTGTGTCCAGCTTGGGCCACAGAGGAGAGAGGGAGTTTGGTAATTACCCAAAATTGGAGAATTCAATGTTCACACCGTTGGGTTGTAAGTTACCCAAGTGGAATATGAGGTGCTGTTCCTTCAATGTTTGTGTGTGACCTCACTCTGGCAATGGAGGAGGCCGAGGACAGAAAGGTCAGTGTGGGAATGGGAGGAGGAGTTTAAATGGTTAGATCATGTAGGCCTTGGCGGACGGAGCGGCAGTTGGATGAAATGGTCGCCGCGTCTACGCTTTGTCTCGCCAAAGTACAGGAGCCCACATCGGGAACACTGGATGCAGTTGATGAGGTTAGAGAATGTGCACGTGAACCTCTGTCTCCCTTGGAAGTACTGCTGGGGTCCCTGGATGGAGGTGAAGGAGGAGGTGTTGGGACAGGTGTTGCGAGGTGTTGGGACATGTCCTGGGGTCGCGAGGGGAATGCACCTGGGGAAGGTGGTTTGGGGGGGGGGGGGGGGGGGGGCAAGGGAAGGGCCGGGTGAACAAAGACGTTGTGAAAGGAGCGGTCTCTGTGGGAGGTGGAAAGGGGTGGAGATGGGAAGATGGGAAGCTGGTGAAGATGGAATCACATTGGAGGTGACGGAAATGTCGGTGAATGATTATGTTGGATGCGGTGGCTGATGGGGACCAGGGGGACTCAGTGCTTGTTCCGTCTGGTGGGGGAGGGGATGGGGGAGGCACGAGTGGAACTACGAGACGTG
This sequence comes from Raja brachyura, assembly GCA_963514005.1. Next base: position 10,876,615 of record OY740801.1, read on the forward strand.
AATGAGGTATCCGTCTATGACAGCAGGGGGCAAACCGTGTTTACTAATGAAGGTTGACATTACGGTTGTCCTGGAATGGAGAGCCTGATCTTTGGAGGAGATGGGGCGGTTGGGGTTTATGTACAATGGTTAGTGGTGACAACAACAGGCATCTTAACCTCAGGCATGAAGACAAGTATCACAACCCCACTCATGTCCAGACTTGGTTCTTGGTTACTTGGTCCTCCAAGATATTCCAACTGGAATTTAAACTGGAGACTTAAGTCAAGCAGGATGCTGGCCAGGAATTGATATTGCCTGGTAATGAGTGATATTTGCATATCACTCATCTGGTAGGTTTGTTGACATTAAGCATTTACAGACGACTCTGCTTACGCTACTCTGCTTTTTCCATTGGTATTTTCAGAGAGCAGATGTTATCAGCTGTGGCCAGACTTTCATCTGAGATGAAAATTCCGTCTTGTGAAGACAATAAAACCACTTTCAATTGTTTCCATGCTCGAAGAGAAATAAACTGGATCCCCGCCTTTATCTATGCTAGTTCTCGTAAAGGGCCTGTCCCACTTACACAACTTTTTCGGCGACTGCCGGCACCCGTCATAGGTCGTTGCAGGTCGGCGGAAATTTTCAACGTGTTGAAAATCCAGCGTCGACCAGAAAGACGCTACGAGTCTTTGGACGACTACTCACGACCATACAGGCTTCACCCCGCGGCATGTCGCCAGGGTGTAGCCTGTATGGTCGTGAGTGGTCCCCTCAGTCGCCCAAAGAGTCGTAGCGTCTTTCTACAACGACCTATGACGGTGCCGGCAGTCGCCGAAAAAGTTGCGCAAGTGGGACAGGCCCTTAACTTTCTAAAATCGTAATTCTCTTCTTCAAAAACCTTGTGCCTGGATAGAGTTCGAGGCTTAGTTAAATTATTGTTCACAGCAGGGGGTGGCACGGGGGGGGGGAGGTTAGAGTTGCTGCCTCCAAAGACTCGCAGGTTTGTAGGTTACTTGGCTTCTGTAAATTGTCCCTGGTGTTTAGGATAGAACTAGTGTACAGGTTGATGGCAGGTGGGCGTGGAGTCGGGGTGGTCCATAGGGCCTGTTTCCTCATTGTAGCTCTAAACTGAACTAAACTAGACCAAACTAAATTATCAATGAAGAAGGGTCTCGACCCGAAACATCACCCATTCCTTCTCTCCAGAGATGCTGCCTGTCCCGCTGAGTCACTCCGGCATTTTGTGTCTAAACTATCAATGCAGCTGGAATGGAAAACAAAATTATTATTAGCTACAGGTTTATAACTCCATTAATGCAATGACATAAAAAAAATATATATAATAATCAATGATGCCATGAATTATTAGTAATGAATGGGAACTAGATCATAAGAGTGCAAGCCAAAGGTCATAATAGTACATGAGCAAGTAAAAGGAAAATATGGGGTGAGAGAGCGCTGGCCGGCATGGACTTGGTGGGCTGAAGGGCCTTTTTCCATGCTTTCTCTCTAAATAAGCTAAGCGAATGTAAATTAGACTGCTGACTAAATACTGCCTAGTTAATGCTATTATACGTACTCAATATGCATTATAATTGGTGCAAATGTCACGTGTAAAATTTCAACTGCATGCCTCGACCCCGATGATAGTACTTCACACTGTTTTGTGAATGGAGTTTTATCTTACTACAAAATTAAATGAACAAAATTCTTGGGCAACTGTGAGGCCTTTATGGTGGAATGAAGATCGGAATTGCTGTCCATTGCCCTGACGAGTGTTACAAAGAACAATAGTGATCACGTCACACTTCTCTGATTAGTAATCAGCGACGCATTCATTTAGATTCACGTCGGGTTTTTTGGGCTTTATGTGGATCATCCAGGATGCGAAAGGAACACACACTGAAGCAATCAGCTCCAGTTTGGGGAGGGTTAGGCTAACTTCTGCCACATAAAGGCCATTTTGTTTGCATCAGAAAGGATGTGACAGTACGACTGAGATGTCTTGAATAACTGGCATTCAGTAAGTGCCAAGCCCCGTAACAGACTGATGGAATGAATGAAAGTGAGCTCTGCTCCCGATGATGTAAGCTTCCTGAGTGTGTGAGCCAGCCAACACAGGGGGCGGTTTCACTGCGAGAATCGTCGACCAACTGGTCGCACAACCCTGTGATAACAGGGTGGAAATATCAAATGGATGCCATCGCAGGCAAGATAACAACACTGAACGCTTCAGACATCCTGGCAGCATCTTTATTTAGGCCAGCGTGGATAACTCAGTCTCGCAAAAATAGCAACATAATCAGCTGACTCTGTTTACACTGTGTATTCAAACTGATAACCGCTTTTGATTGTATCTTCTTAATTAAAACATCTCGTGGCATTATATACAACATAGAACGGTACAGCGCGGCAACAGGCCCTTCGGCCCACAGCGTCCGCGCCGAACATGATGGCAAGTTAAAGTTTTGTTTATTGTCTCGTGCACCGAGGTACAGTGAAAAGCTTTTGTTGCATGCTCTCCGGTGAGAGGGAAGACAATACATGATTACAATTGAGCCATTTACAGTGTATAGATACATGATAAGGGAATAACATTCAGTGCAAGGTAAAGCCAGCAAAGTCCGATCAAGGATAGTCTGAGGGTGACCAATGAGGTAGATAGTAGCGTATATAGTATAGATCGTAGAGGTAGATGAGTCTGAAGAAGGGTCTCGACCCAAACGTCACCTATTTCTTTTCTCCAGAGATGCTCTCTGCCCCCCTGAGTTACTCCAGCTTCTTGTGTCTATATTGTAGTTCAGGACTGCTCTCTGGATGTGTAATCCTCTCTGTCCATGTGGGAGGCGTGTCCAAAATGATATAAAGTGCTGATTAACTCAGCAGGTCAGGCAGCATCTCTGAAGAACATGGATAGGTGGCGATTTGGAGCAAGAACTTTCTTCGGACTGATCTATTGGTCTATGACAATAAAACACTCGTGACTCTTGAGGTGAACATGTCGGGCTATCAAATCAGATCCCACCTTCTCAGATCTGATCATATTAGGGAAGGGCGCAGATTCCAACGGGACAAACACAGGAAAATGATTTCTTGAAGCCTTGGGCTGGTAGATCAGTGTTTACAAATGCAAACAAACAAAAAAATAGCTGCCAATATTGGAAACTTGTAATATAAACAGTAAATTCTAGAATTAGCCGTTGGATGCTTCAACAGCCGCTTACATTCCATGTCCTGAGACAACTTATGAGCTGGCAACGAACTTGCAAACAAAAGTTCTGACTTCCAACCATATAGTTGCTATGGGGTTGCCAAGGCTGCAGGGGGGCCCAAGAGATCCAAGAACTGGAGATGACTACCCCAAAAGACCCACCATCAGCAAACCAGGGGGGAAATCAACCAGAGGAACATTAAGTGTAGGAAAGAACTGCAGATGCTGGTTTAAATAAAAGATGGACACAATATTCTGGGGTGAATCAGCGGGACAGGCAGCATCTCTGGAGAGAAGGAATGGGTGACGTTCGGTTCGAGACCCTTCTTCAAATTGAAGAAGTCTGACGGAGTCTGAAGAAGGGTCTCGACCCAAAAAGTCACCCATTCCTTCTCTCCAGAGATGCTGCCTGTTCCGCTGAGTTACTCCAGCATTTTGTATCTATCTTCAGAGAAACATTAAAGTCTATCTTGATTCCATAGTCTTTAAACGACAACTTTGTCTATTTTCATTCCAATATTATGAGTTGTGGGGAACTGATCAACATACAGCCGGGAGCTGATGTGTGTTTCTTCTTGCCCTGGGAAGATGGTGGGCGGCACGGTGGTGCAGCAGTAGAGTTGCTGCCTTACTGCGCCAGAGACCCGGGTTCGATCCTGACCACGGGTGCTGTCTGTACGGAGTTTGTGCGTTCTCCCCGTGACCACTTGCGTTTTCTCCCGTTTCCTTCTGCACGCCAAAGACATACAAATTTGTAGTTTCATTGGCTTCAGTAAAGGTTGGAAATTGTCCCCAGTGTGTAGGATAGGGTTAAAGAAGGAACTGCAGATGCTGGAGAATCGAGGGTTACACAAAAAGCTGGAGAAACTCAGCGGGTGCAGCAGCATCTACCCGAGCATCAGCATCAGACACGAGTCTGAAGGGTCTCGACCCGAAACGTCGCCTATCTCCTTCGCTCCTTAGATGCTGCTGCACCCGCTGAGTTTCTCCAGCTTTTTGTGTAACCGTAGGATAGGATTAGTGTGCGGGGATTGCTGGTCGGTGTGCACTCGGTGGGCTGAAGGGTTCGTTTCCGTGCTGCATCTCTAAACTAAACTATAAACTAATAAACAGGACTTTGAGGATGGTTGAACTACCAGTGATGAGAGAGCAGAGACGGGAAAGTGTAAGATAGGACATCATGTCATGGTGGCAGCCCCAAGCCATCGGCAGGCTGCAGCAGAGTCTTCTGTTTCTGTTTTCTACCATTTACAAAGTCCAAGAATGGACTTGTGGTATTAGAGTCTCCATGATGGTTCTCCCAATCTTTGTTTGTTCATCACTACCGTCTCAAGGACACGGTGGCGCAGTGGCGTAGCGGTAGAGTTGGTGCCTTACAGTGCCAGAGGCCTGGGTTCGATTCTGGCCTTGGGTGCTGTCTGTACGGAGTTTGTACATTCTCCCTGTGACCGCGTTGGTTCTCCACTCGGCTGCTCCGGTTTATTCCCACATTCCAAAGACGTGCAAGTTTGGAGGTTAATTGGCCTCTGTAAATTGCTCCAAGTGTGTTGGATGCTAAACTGGGATAACACAGAACTAATGTACAGATGATCGTGGCAATAGCTTGTGGCTGAGTAGCTTCCTGATGTTCACCGTTTGCATGCATGCATGGAGAAAACTCACTGGGGTGCAGGAACCCAGATGGAGTCAAGGAGAACATTCATAGAAGGACAACAATAAAATGGCCACGTCAAATTCCTTAAAATAGATACAAACTGCTGGAGTAACTCTGGAGAAACAGGATGGGAGACGTTTTGGGTCAGGACCCTTCTTCCTGAAACATCAGCCAGTCTTTTTCTCCAAAGATGCTGAGCTACTTTGTATCTATCCACGGTATAAACGAGCATCTACAGTTCCATGTTTCTAAACTCCTTAAGATGTTGCGGTAAAATTGCCTATCATTTTCTGGTAGAATGCTTGTGAATGAATGAATAAGTTTATTGGCCAAGTATTCACATACAAGGCATTTGCCTTGGTGCTCTGCCCGCAAATGACAACGACATACAGTGACAGTTAGGAATGACACATAAAACATTAAACATGAATAATAAAACATTATTGATTAATGGCATATGTGAATTAAATGAAATACCAGAGCAAAAGGAGGCTGCAGATTTTTTTGGTTATTGAGTTGAGCTATTACTCATTGAAAAAAGCTGTTTTTATGTCTGGCTGTGGCAGATTTGACAGTCCGGGGTCGCCTTCCAGAGGGAAGTGATTCAAAGAGTTTGTGGCCAGGGATGATCAGAGACTATCTTGCCTGCTCGCTTCCTGGACATTGCAGTGTACAGTTCATCAATGGAGGGAAGGTTGCAGCCAATAACCTTCTCAGCTGAACGGATAATTCGCTGCAGCCTCCAGATGTCGTGCTTGGTGGCTGAGCCAAATCAGACCATGATGGGACTATCAGTCTCTGGTTGTGGTAGGATGACTCAGTTGCCTAATAACAGCTGGGAAGAAACTGTCGCTGAATCTGGAGGTAATTCTGTGATTGTTCCCCTGAGCTCCCAACTCAATTTTATTTTAATTTATTCACTTCCACTCTCTTTTTGCTGTGTAGACATGTAAACAATTAACATTGTTAATATTCAAAAGGCGTTCTTGCAGAATCACTTGTTGAATATCCACAACATTAATAGTTTAATTAACTCCCAAAAACAGCATTGAAACAAATCACGAGGTCACTTGAGTTAAGCACCACTAGATGAAAGATAATGGTAGACAGAAAATGCTGGAGAAACTCAGTGGGTGAGGCAGCATCTATGGAGAGACGGAATAGGCGATGTTTCGGGTCGAGACCCTTCTTCAGACTGGCTTCATCACTGATCTGAAGAAAGGTCTTGACCTGAAACCTCACTTATTCCTTCTCTCCATAGATGCTGCCTCACCCGCTGAGTTTCTCCAGCATTTTTTGTCTACCTCCGATTTTTCCAGCATCTGCAGTTCTTTCTTAAACAAGTCGAAAGAACCCCTCTAGCCATCTTCAAGAAGTGTTAAGGTGTGTTTTATCTCCACCCAAGGAGGCAGTTGGCTTATCTGGCTGTGGAGTGGTCTCAGTGATTGGTAAGTAGGATGCCAATGATGAGACTATAAGACTATAACTGAAACTCGTTTTCACCTAGTCCACAGCTAACGATGGCCTATCTCCTTTACCATTGGTACTTTTTTGCATATCTTTCATTCATTTGTTCTATATCTCTCTATAACACCGTCGAGATCTCTCGTTTTCCTTTCCCCTGACCCCCGAAGGAGGGTCTCGACCCGAAACGTCACCAATTCCTTTTCTTCGGAGATGTTGTCTGACCCACCGAGTTGCTCCAGCTTTTTGTGTTTATCTGCAGTTCCTTCCTACACAGACCATAAGACCAATTTGATTTCATGATGCGTTGAGACCATAAGGCCAGAAGACATAGGCACAGAATTTGTTAATTTAGCCCATTGAGTGCATTGCACCATTTAATGATCTATTTTTTCCCATTCAACCCTGTGCTCCTGCCTTCTCCCCATAACCTTTAACGCTCTTCCTAATTAAGAACCTATCAACCTCCGCCTTAGAAAGATTCAAGATTCAAGATTCAAGAGAGTTTATTGTCATGTGTCCCAGATAGGAAAATGAAATTCTTGCTTTGCTTCAGCACAACAGAATATAGAAGGCATGAACACAGAACAGATCAGTGTGTCCATATACCATTGTATAAATATATACACACATGAATAAATAAAACAGATAAAGTGCAAATAAACAGATAATGGGCTATGAATGTTCAGAGTTGGGGTGGAAGATTTCAACCTTCACGTGGTCCGCCCTGTTTCGACTAATGCAATCAACTCGACGTGCACAAATGGAAGATCAGATAGAACAAGTTGTCCAACAACTTTAGGCTGTGCACGCCACACGGAAGAAGAAGAAGAAGAATGTTCAGGGTTTTGTTTGAGTTGAGTTCAATAGCTTGATGGCTGTGGGGAAGACCCTATTCCTGAACCTGGACGTTGCAGTCTTCAGGCTCCTGTACCTTCTACCTGAAGGTAGCGGGGAGATGAGTGTGTGGCCAGGATGGTGTGGGTCCTTGATGATGCTGCCAGCCTTTTTGAGGCAGCGACTGCGATAGATCCCTGCGATGGTAGGGAGGTCAGAGCCGATGATGGACTGGGCGGTGTTTACTACTTTTTGTAGTCTTTTCCGTTCCTGGGTGCCTACCCAATGACTTGGCCTCCTATGACTTGGCTTCCACAGCTATCTATGGCAATTAATTCCACAGATTCACCGCCCTCTGGCTGAAGAAATCCCTCCTGATCTCCATTTTGAAGGTACGTCCTTTTACTCTGAAGCCATTCCCCATGGTTCTAGACTCTCCCATTAATGGAAACATCCTTCCAACGTCCATTCTAACTAGTCCTTTCATTATCTGGTAGGTTTCAATGAGATTGTCTCTCATCTCAGCAACCTCAATAAGTAAGGCCTTTGATAAGGTTCTGCACGGTAGATTCCTCTGAAAGGTTAGATTGTATGTGATCCAGAGAGAACTAGATAATTATACATAATTGGCCATAGGAGACTGAAGGGTGATCTAATAGAGGTGGACAAAATTGTGAGGGGACTACATAAGCTTAATCTCCCTCTTTCTAAAGTGTAGGGATCCTCCCACCCCCACCTCATCATGAAGAAGGGTCTCGACCCAAAACGTCACCCATTCCTTCTTTCCAGAGATGCTGCCTGTCCCGCTGAAGTTACTCCAGCATTTTGCATCTTATCTTCGGTGTAAACCAGCATCTGCAGTTCCCTCACACGAGGCAATGTCATCCCACACCAGAGACTGCTTCGGAAGCTTGACTTCTACGGTATTCGTTCCAACACGAAACAATGGATTTCCAGTTTCCTGACAAAATGTCTTCAGCGCGTGTGTGTGAACGGAAAGAGCTCCAATTGGCACCCAGTGTTGAGTGGTACACCCCAGGGCACAGTACTTGGCCCACAACTATTTTTGCTTTACATCAATGACACCCATGAAAAAGTCGCAAGTACGACCAGGCGATTCGCTGATGATTATTTGCTGTACCGTCCAATTAAGTCAGCTGATGATGAAGATGCTCTCCAAAAGGATCTCGATACTATGGTCGAGTGGTCACAACAATGGGGCGTGCAGTTCAACCCCTCCAAATGTGAAACCATGCGTGTCACCAGAAAGAGGAATCCAGGCGTCACATCTTACAACATACTTGGTGTCACCCTTGAAGAATCCAAACAAACCAAGTATCTTGGCATCAAATTGCAGAATGATCTACGTTGGAATGGTCAGACTCATCATGTAACAATGAAAGCAACATGTGTCCTAAACTTCCTGAGGCGCAACTTCCATCATTGTTCAGTTTCTGTCAAGGAGAAGCTGTATTTCACCCTCGTAAGACCTCATCTGGACTACGCAGTTGCAGCTTGGGACCCATACACAGATAAAAACATTTCATCCATCGAACGTGTCCAAAGACAGGCCGCTCGATTTGTTACTAACACCTACGAGAGAGAAGCGAGTGTCACCAAACTTCTGAATTCTCTGGGTGGGGTGGAACCCTCTCCAAGACAGATGTGAAGCTCACCGTTTGACCTGTTTTTACAAAATGTTAAATGGTCAGCTAGACATAGATCACAAGACCTACACCAACCCCAAACCAATTAGGAGCAGACGAGGGCATTCGACCCAATTTGTGTTCCCAGCCTCAAAGACAGTTGTGTACAGCAATTTGTTCTTTCCATGTACTATTAAAGCACGGAATAATCTGCACCAAACCACGGATGCCCAGCCAGATGCAACTAAATTTAAAGTGGCACTTTCTTCCCAATAACCCTCTCTGGCTAAATCCCTTCCTTCACCACCTCCAGTTTAAATTCCAGTTGGAATATTTTGGAGGACCAAGTAACCAAGAACCAAGAACCAATGTCCCAGTTAAATTCCACCGTCCCCTGGACCCCAGATGTGCATGTTTCCAGTGAAGGTATTGCACATCGATGGACTGTGAGAATTCCTGGTGGCTTTCATTGTCCAGAACAATGTCTAAGACATTGGTGAGGCCGCATTTAGAGTATTGTGTTCAGTTCTATAGGAAAGATGTTGTCAAGCTGGAAAGATTTACGAAAGGATATTGCCAGGGTCTGAGCTACAGGGAGAGGTTGAGTGCGATGGGACTCTGATTCCTTGGAGCGCAGGAGGATGAGGGGGGATGTTATTGAGATGTATAAAATTATGAGAGGAATAGATCGGGTAGATGCACACTCTCTTGCCCAGAGTAGGTGAACCGAGGACCAGAGGACATAGGTTTAAGGTGAAGGGGAAAATATTTAATAGGAGTCCGAGGGGTAACTTTTTCACACAAAGGGTGGTGGATGCATGGAACAAGCTGCCAGAGGAGGTAGTTGAGGCAGTGATGATCCCAACGTTTAGGAAACAGTTAGACAGGTACATGGATACGACAGGTTTGGAGGGATATGGACCAAGCGCGGGGCAGGTGAGACTGGTGTAGCTGGGATATGTTGGCCTGTGTGGGCAAGTAGGGCCGAAGGGCCTGTTTCCACACTGTATCACTCTATGACTCTAGAACGAGATGGGCAGCGACGTGTGAGATCTCGTGACTTCCAAGAACGTAGGGCGTCGAGTAGTGAAGAAAATCAAACCAAAGACTTAAATTGAGCAAAATAACCTTCCAGGAAACAAAATGGGTGCACGGGGGCTTTAAATAAGTCATTGCTGCCCCTCATAAAATAAATAAAAATCCTGCCTCTGGTTCCGACAGCTCTAACCCAGCTCCCCATATTACAGGAAGAAAAATGACCAAACGCCCACACTAACCTACTTCTGCCAAAAGACATAAGAATGCGATACGTCCACCCTCTCTATCAACACAAGGTTTTCCAGGAGAAGTGGTGTTTTCTTTTTATAGCTCGCTATGCTGCACATCTACAGTTTCAGGAAGAGGAAGACCTTAATATTATGGTGTAACTGATAGAAAGGTCTTTAGTTGCCGGATTGATTTACCGGCCGCTTGCTATATCAATTATTCACCCAATTAAATGTGTTATTCTGAGCATAATGCATCAGGGAATGTGTGCGATTTGGATTTTGGAAGCTCTATTCAGAGTAGTATTTATACAAGTAGGCACTTTGTAGATCAGTCATTGAAAACAAATACTAGCCCTCCATCACAGAGCGAGAGAGCACATTGGACACTGTTCACAAAAGGTTTGTGTGTTTGAACAGTCTGTGTTCTGTGCCCAGGGAGAAAGGCCGTCAGGCAAGCAAACAAAGACTTTTTGAAAATACTTTCCTTGTTGATGTTTGGTTACCTGTTCTGTGATGTCAGCAAATAGTTTGTCGAGGACAGCGTGTGCCACTTTTTGTCACTGCCATCGAGTGTTTACTTTGGTTTGGCCTGGAGACACAGGCCCCTCGGCCTACCGGGCCCGGGCCCGCGCCGACCAGCGATCCCCACGCACACGACGGCACTAGCCCACAATTTTACAATTTTACCCGAGCCACTTAACCTACAAACCGGTACGTCTTTGGAGTGTGGGGAGAAACCGGAGCACCCCGGAGAAAACCCGCCTGGGTCACGTACAAAATCCACACAGGCCCGTAGTCAGGATCGAACCTGGTTCTCTGTCGCTGCGAGGCAGTAACTCTATCGCTGCGCCACCGCGACAACTTCAATTGTGTTGCCCCCAAAGCCGGACATGAATTGCTCCAATATGTCTTAAGTTGGCAAACGTTTAATATAATAAGATTTCACTAACACTAACGTTACATGTGTTAACGCCACCTTGGTTCATCGACGCCATTGAGCAATAACTCAAGGAAAGGCAAGCACTACGGGTGGCACAGTGGCGCAGCTTGTGTAGCTTGCCGCCTCACAGCGCCAGAGACGTGGGTTCAATCCTGACCTTGGGTGCTGTCTGTGCGGAGTTTGCGTGTTCTCCCAGTGAACTAATGGGTTTATTCCACGTGATTCGATTTGTGCCCTCATTCCAAAGACAGAAGGAGTCTGGAGGTTAATTGTCCTCAGCATGCAAGGAGTGGATGCAAAGATGGGATTTGCATGGAACTAGTGGAATAGGTGATCATGAGCTGGAGTCCATTAGGTGGGCCGAAAGGTTTGTTTCTACCCTGTATCACTAAACTAAACTGAACTAAATGAAACAAACTATCATGAGAGTTCCTGTGACTGTCCTGTTCTCCCTCCTTGCCTTTTTTTGATTAAATTAACAGGACGTGTGTGTCGCCAGTGTGCGTATGAGGCCACCATTTATTGACCATCCCCACAGGCCCTTCGGCCTACCGAGTCCTCGCCAACTGATCAGCATTTTGGTGGGAATTGGATTGAAGGTGCAGGAAATGTTTTCCATGGTCAAGGGCAGGGTGAAAAGTAAGGTAAACATGGCGGAGATGTGCAAGGAATGGAGGGATCAGTAACCATTGCCAGCATATGCAGAGAATAAGCAAGTTCGGTATTCCGAAAAATGCAAGGAATCATGGGATTTGTCAAAGGTCACTCGGTTACAGCCAGCGCAGAGAAGATGCACTAACTCCAGCTCAATTCTGCCTGTCCCGCCGGGTTAACTGACAGCCCTGGACTGATGGGACACCGGCCTGGAGCAGTGGAGTTATCTGGCTGTAAGCCTGGGGCCACCACTGCTCTGGGCCAGTGTCCCGTCAGTTCAGGGACACCCCGGACATCTCCGACCGCTCCCGGACTGGGATGGGACATTCGGGAGGGGATAAGGACGGTCCAGCACCAATTCAACAGCGCTTGCAGCGCCGGAGACCCGGGTTCGATCCTGACTACGCATGAAACGCAGGTCTGTACGCATGCATTAGCACAGCTGCCAAGAATGTTTATCGCGAGTGACCTATGACCTGGGCATGTGCATTCGGAATACCAAACTCGCTTATAGAGGGACCATATGCAGGCAGAGGTCATTGGTTCAGCTTGACATCATGTTTAGCACAGACGTCGTGGGTCAAAGGGGCCTTTTCTGTGCTGAATGTGTTAAGTTTAGTTTAGTTTAATGTATTGTCATGTGTACCGAGGTACAGTGAAAAGTTTTTGTTGCATGCTAACCAGTCAGCAGAAAAACAATACAATCGAGCCATTTACAGTGTGTGGATTCATGATAAGGGAATAACGTTTAGTGCAAGGCAAAGCCAGCAAAGTCCGATCGTGTTCTTTGCGTATTAAATCTAAAGATCACCCTCTGACTTTAAGTCGAAAGTGGCCAAACATCCGATGCAGCCGAGTCATTAATGAAACTATTTACTCATAAACCTCACCAAATAATGCAGTGACTTTGTGACTAGCACTCGGAACTGATACGAAGGCACTATCTACTTTGTGAAAGATGCTGATTAAAGCTTCTGGGCATAATCTGCAGGAACCAGGACATCTATAAATAGGAACACTTCAAACTGATAAAATTCCCCTTTTAATAAACGGAGAGAGGACACCTATTTTTCTGCAAAATTGATGGCCTGTTCATGCAATGGCATGAATGTTTCTAGCGATAAGATCTGGGACCTGAATTCCTCAGGGACTCCACAGATCTCCTGCTGTTGCTGTTCAGTTCAGTTCAGTTCAGTTCAGTTCAGAAGATGCAGCACGGAAACAGGCACATCGACCCGCCGAGTCCGCGCCGACCAGCGATCCCCGCACACTAACACTATCCCACACACACACACACACACTAGGGACAATTTTCACTAATACCAAGCCAATTAACCTACAAACCTGCACGGCTTTGGTGTGTGGGATGAAACCGAAGATCTCGGAGAAAACCCACGCAGGTCACGGGGAGAACGTACAAACTCTGTACAAACAGCACCCGTAGTCGGGATCGAACCCAGGTCTTCAGGCGCTGTAAGGCAGAAACACTACCATTGCACCACTGTGCCGACCACCTTTTAGAACCATTGGCACTGGGAAACAGACTGCAAGTGTTCACACTGTCTATAACCCTCTTGATCTCTCAATAAGGTCAATACCTAGCCCCTTCTCCTCCAAAGTCCCAGCCTTTCCATCCTCCTCCTATAGTTCAAGTCTGCATGTGCTGGTAACATCCTGCCGATCCAAGTGAATCGCTTAACACAGAACATAGAAATGTGCAGCACAGGAACAGGCCCTTGGACTCATAACGTCTGTTCTGAACATGATGCCAAGATACACTAATCCCATCCGCCGGCAAGTGATCCATATCCCTGCATTTCCTGCCTATCTATGCGCAAATCACAACTCCTATTCCACACACAGAGGACAGAACCCTGGGCCAGAGGCTCTGTTTCCATGCTGTGCCTGGTTTCACTCATTGATTGAAAGATACAACATGGCGACAGGCCTTTCGGCCCACCAAGTCTACACTGACCATCAATCACCCGGCCACACTAGTTCCATGTTATCCCACTCCCACTCCCTACACTGCAGGGGCAATTTAGAGTGGCCAATTTACTTTTAAACACACTAGTCATGAGATATGGGGAGAAGGCAGGAAAATGTTCAGAGAGGCTCTCGACCTGAAATGAGCTGAAGAAGAACATATCCTTCTGAAGAAGCGTCTCGAGCCGAAACGTCACCCATTCCTTCTCTCCAGAGATGGGGCCTGTTCCGCTGAGTTACTCCAGCATTTTATGTCTATCTTTGGTTTAAACCAGCATCTACAGTTCTTTGCTATGAATGTTTAGGTTAGTTTATTGTCATAAAGCTTTTGTTGCGTGCTAACCAGTCAGCGGAAAGACAATACATGAATGGGGTTAGGAGGGAGAGATAGGTCAGCCATGATTGAGTGGCAGAGTAGACTTGATGGGCCGAATGGCCTAATTCTTCTCCTATCGCTTATGAACTTATGGCGTCTTTGGGATGTGGGAGGAAACCAGAGCACCTGAGGAAATCCATACGGCCACTGGGAGAATGTGTAATCTTTCAGTCCTTTTCACTAAAAAGAGAGGCCACCTCATATATATATAATTATCCTTGTCACCTTTTGAAATTTAACCTGGAGGAAGTTTGGCTGCTTTGTTGTTCAAATTCACTTCATACAATTGGTTATGATAAGTGTCATAAGTGATAAGAGTAGAATTAGGCCATTTGGCCCATCAAGTCTACTCCACCATTCAATCAAGACTGATCCCTCCTAACTCCATTCTGCTGCCTTCTCCCCATAACCCCTGACACTTGTACTAGTCAAGAGCAGGTTGCATGAGTAAATGAGCACACTCTGTGTTGGAAGGAACTGCAGATGCGGGTTTGTACCAAAGATAGACAGAAAGTGCTGGAGTAACAAGATAGAGTGCTGATTTAGACACAAAATGCTGGAGTAACTCAGCGGGTCAGGCAGCATCTCTGGGGAAAAAGGAAAAACGCAATGTTTTGGGTCAGAAGCCTTCGTCAGACTCTGAACCAGTCCAGTCTGAACTAGTCTGGTCTCGACCCGAAACGTCACCCATTCCTTCTCTCCAGAGATGCTGCCTGACCCACTGAGTTACTCCAGCTTGTTGTGTCTAAATCAGCACTCTATCTTGGGCATCAAGTTTGAATGTAAACCTAGTTGTAGGCCAAAGAGAGAGAGAAAATGCTGGAGTAACTCTGCGGGTCAGTCAGCATCTCTGGAGAGAAGGAATAGGTGACGTTTCGGGTCGAGACTTGAGACTCGAGACCCTTCTTCAGACTGATTCAGACTGGACTGCTTCTGAGTCTGACAAAGGTATCTGACCCAAAACATTGCGTTTTTCTTTTTTCCCCAGAGATGCCGCCTGACCCGTTGAGTTACTCCAGCACTTTGTATGTAAATGAGCACAAACCCGCATCTGCAGTTCCTTCCTTGTAGTTATCGGTCATTGTGTTTGCATAAGGATGCACTAGACATCGGGCGGAGTGGGAAATATCGTTCACATGACATCATTGTTATTGTGTGTTATTTGAATCCAAACGGGAACTCCACTCTTATGCGAAATTTGCATATCAATTCACATCCAGACACATCGGATCATGTTGGCTCAGTCTTTTGTCAGCGGAACTTTGAGCGAGGCTCAAATATCAGGTTTAAGAAGGAACTGCAGATGCCGGAAAATCGAAGGTGGACAAATGTAGGGTCCCTCGCTGTGGGAAGTTGGGAGTCTTGTGAAGATACCCCTCAAACAAGGGAAGGGATATCACCCCAGGGGGCCACATAAGTGGCAAGGGTTACACAAAAAGCTGGAGAAACTCAGCGGGTGCAGCAGCATCTAAGGAGCGAAGGAGATAGGCGACGTTTCGGATCGAGACCCTTCTTCAGACCGTGGCAAGGGTGTTTGGTTTAAGGATTTTTGTGAACACTATTGAATGTAAGGACACTGAGAATTAGTTTAGAGATAAACACAAAACAAGCCCTTCGGTCCCACTGGGTCCGCGCCGACTAGCGATCCCCGCACACTAACACTATCCTACACATACTAGGGACAATTTACAATTTTACCAAGCCAATTAACCTGCAAAGCTGTACGTCTTTGGGAGTGTGAGAGGAAACCGGAGATCCCAGAGAAAACCCATACACGCCCTGGGAAGAGCTTACAGACAGCACCCGTAGACAAGATGGAGCCCGGGTCTCTGGCACTGTGAAGGGGCCGTCCCACTTGGGCGATCTAATTGACAAGTTTAGAAGAGTTTGAAAAAATGACATGTTGACGACCCCCTTCGACTATGTTGAAGACCAGGTTCGCCTTGCTACGACTAGCTACGACTAGCTACGACTAACTTCAGGAAAATTGGACACCGAATAGTGGAGAGTGAAGACGTCTTCCTTCGATCTCCTTCGGCCTCCCTTCGACCTCCCTTCGACTATGATGAAGACTATCTGCGACTACATTCGACTACCCTCGATTACCTACGACTAACATGCGACCTACTACGACTAAACCTTTTTTTACTCCCGGGCATTTTTTTTAACATATTGAAAAAAACAGCGCGACCTAGCTGAGGCCTTGAGTATGCGGAGACCACTCTCGGGCATGAAGGAGAGTTACGAAGACCTCCTACGACCTCGTGTCGACCATGCTGCGAGTATGAGTCGAGGGCAAACTCGCCAGAACTCGCGGATTAAGTTGCCCAAATGGGACAGCAACTCTACTACCACTGCGCCATCGTGCTGCCCTATTTTTAGAATAATTGACTCTGGGAAACAGACTGCGAGGGTGAGAATGTTGAAAGCGTATTTACACTGTTCTTGTTTTGTGTATGTATTGTTTTACTCTGACTAAGGTTTACTTTTGGAAAATAAAAAAATACTAACCATTCAGTCCCTTTGAGTTAAATGAGACATCACATCACGTTATTGAAATTATTATCATTATTATCTTGTGAAAACTGCCCCGGGGTAAGATGAGCTTTCATGTTGTGCAACTGCTCTACGGTAGTCGAAACAAAGAACTGCAGATGCTGGTTTACAAATAAAAACACAAAGTGCTGGAGTAACTCAACATCACAAGGGGCAGCATCTCTGGAGAACAGGGATAGATGACGTTCCAGGTCGGGACCCTTCTTCAGACTGATTGTAGGGTGGAGAAAGTTGGAAGAGAGGCAACTTTTCATATCTATAAATATAAATATAAAGCAATAAAAGGGTTGAAATGATTGAAAGATACGGCATGGAACCAGGCCCCTCGGCCCACCCAGTCGACACTGACCATCGATCACCCGTTCACACTAGTTCTGTGTTGTCCCACTTTCACATCCACTCCCTTACACACAGGGAACAATTTCCAGATTCCAATTTAACGTCATCTATCCATGTTCTGCAGAGATGCTGCCTGATCCGCTGAGTTACTCCAGCGCTTTCTGTCTTATTTTTTGCTCTAAGACAGAGGTTGTTTGAGCAAACCCCTCTGTGTCTGACACGAAAAACATTGAGGGAGGAAATGCAACAGGTTTGCACAGTTAAGGGGCTGTCCCACTTGGCGACCTAATTGGCGAGTTCAGAAGAGTTTGAAAAAATGACATGTTGAAGACCTCCTTCGACAATGTAGAAGACCAGCTTCGACCTTCTTCGACTATGTTGAAGACCAGCTTCGACGAGCTACGACCAGCTACGACTAACTTTGGGAAAATTGGATAATGAATAGTGGCAAATGAAGAAGACCTCCTTCATAGAAACATAGAAACATAGAAAATAGGTGCAGGAGTAGGCCATTCGGCCCTTCGAGCCTGCACCGCCATTCAATATGATCATGGCTGATCATCCAACTCTTATCCTGTACCTGCCTTCTCTTCATACCCCCTGATCCCTTTAGCTACAAGGGCCACATCTAACTCCCTCTTAAATATAGCCAATGAACTGGCCTCAACTACCTTCTGTGGCAGAGAATTCCAGGGACTCAGCACTCTCTGTGTGAAAAATGTTTTCCTCATCTCAGTCCTAAAGGAATTCCCCCTTATCCTTAGACTGTGACCCCTTGTTCTGGACCTCCCCAACATCAGGAACAATCTTCCTGCATCTAGCCTATCCAACCCCTTAAGAAATTTGTAAGTTTCTATAAGATCCCCCTCAGTCTTCTAAATTCTAGCGAGTGCAAGCCAAGTCTATCCAGTCTTTCCTCATATGAAAGTCCTGACATCCCAGGAATCAGTCTGGTGAACTTCTCTGTACCCCCTCTATGGCAAGAATGTCTTTTGTCAGATTTGGAGACCAAAACTGTACGCAATACTCCAGGTGTGGTCTCACCAAAACCCTGTACAACTTCGATCTCCTACGACCTCCCTTCGACTATGATGTAGACTATCTACGACTACCTTTGACTACCTTCGAGTACCTTCGATTACCTACGACTAACATGCCGACCTACTACGACCTATTACGACTAAACCTACAAGTAAAAAAGTATCGATTTTTTCCATGGCGACCATTTTTTACTCACGTGCATTTTTTAACATGTTGAAAAAAACGCCATGACCGAGCTGAGGCCTCGAGTACACGGAGACCACTCTCTAAAATGAAGGAGAGTTATGAAGACCTCCTATGACCTCGTGTCGACCAAGGGCAAACTCGCCAGAACACGCGGATTAGGTCGCCCAAGTGGGACAGGCCCTTTACCACTAGAAGATAGTCCCAAAAAGCTGGAGTAACTCAGCGGGTCAGGCAGCATCTCTGGAGAAAAGGAATAAGTGATGGTCGAGACCCTTCTTCAGACTGAGAGTCAGGCGAGAGGGAACTAGAGATATAAAAAGGTACATAGAACAAATGAATAAAAGGTTTGCAAAAGGAAAAAATCAAAGCCAGCAATGATGGTC
Source organism: Raja brachyura (assembly GCA_963514005.1). The sequence goes on from OY740801.1 coordinate 10,895,141, forward strand.
AAGGAAAGGTGGAGCCCACAATGGTCCATTGTTGGTGGTGGAGAAGGTGATAATGAGTGATGCGAACAGTGAAACTCAGCAGAACGACAGTGCAACTAGTAGGACGACTAGGGTGAGGGATGGATGGAGAGAGAGGGGATGCAAGAGTTAGAGAAGTTAGATTTAGAGTTGGATGAAGTTAGAGAAATCAACTGGGTTGTAATTGAAGATAGACACAAAATGCTGGAGTAACTCAGTGGGACAGGCAGCATCTCCGGAGAGAAGGAATGGGTGACGTTTCGGGTAGAGACCCTTCTTTACAAGCTGCCCAAGCAAAATATGAGTGGCTGCTCCTCCAATTTGTGCTTGGCCTCACTCAGACAGTGGAGGAAGCCCAGGACGGAAAGGTCAGTGTGTAGGAATGGGAAGGGGGTGGTAAAGTGTTTGGGAACCGGTAGATCGCGAAAGCCAAGGCGGACTGAGCAAAGGTGTTTGTGTGCTGCAGAGTCCCAAGAAAAATAAAACTCCCATCAATTCCCACTGAAGGACGATTGAGGAAATAAAATCACCTACATTGGAGAGATTTGAATGAGAAGAAGATGTAGGTGGGGACCACTTTTTTTGAGTTTTGGTTTTGTGATTGAAGGGTTGAATAGGCATGTCGGAATGTCTACTTGCTGAATCTGCAAAGGATCTGTGATACACCTGTCCCTACTTGCTCCACTGACATTTTAGAACGAATTGATATGCATCCTGCAATTATGTAAGTGCAACACTGCTGTTGCTATGCATTGAACACAGAGCTGATGAATAATGATGTGTTTAACTTTGATCAGAGTTTTTTTTTCACTTACAAATGTCATCATTAATTCTTTATCCTTTGGGATTGTTATTATTGGTGGGAAACAATTACAGCTGTGATCCGAACAAGTTCAGTTGAGTTTACAAATCAAGTCCGGGCACATTCTCCCGAGTAGGGAAACTTTATTTAATTCTTCCACAGGATGTGGGATCTGGGGCAAGGCCGCCCGCCTCTCACTGCCCATCCCTACGGGCTTTCGGGAAGAATGCGGTGAGCCATCTTGTTGAACTGCTCAGTCTTTGTGCCAGGAGGCTTCACACTGTGTTGTCGGGGCGGTTTAGTTTAGTTTAGGGACAGGGCGCGGAAACGGGCCCTTCGGCCCAGCGAGTACACGCCCACTAGCGATCCCCCCTACATGGTGGCGCAGCAGTAGAGTTGCTGCCTGACATCGAATGCAGCGCCGGAGACCCGGGTTTGATCCCGACTATGGGCGCTGTCTGTGCATTTTCGCTGTGACCTACGTGGGTTTTCTCTGAGATCTTCGGTTTCCTCCAACACTCCAAAGACGTACAGGTTTGTACGTTAATTGGCTTGGGATAAATGTAACTTGTCCCTAGTGGGTCTTCTTCTTGTGTATGGCGTGCACAGCCTAGATTGTAGATCAAGGGCCAGGACAGCATCAGTTACTGGGTGGAATGCTTTGATGCCCCCAGATAAAGGCCTCAGTGAGCAGTCATTCACGATGTGTGGGATGGTTTGGTCTGGATGTCCGCAGTCACAAGCTGTCTGTCATCCCCCACTTACGCAAGTGGGTGTCGGATAGTGTTAATGTGCAGGGATCGCTGGTCGGCAGGGTCCCGGTGGGCCGAAGGGCCTGTTCCCGCACTGTATCTCTAACTAAACTAACACTGTCCTACATACACTAGGGAGAATTGACAATTTTACCAAAACCGATTAGCCTACAAACCTGTAAGTCTTTGAATGTAGGAGGAAATCGGAGCACCTGGAGAAAACCCACGCAGGTTATGGGGAGAACGCACAAATTCCGTACACCATAAGGGTGCCGCATTGTTTTATCATTTGTTTATTTTTAGTTTGTTTTAAAAGTGCGAGTTGGAGGGGTCTTTCGTTTTTCTATGTGGGGGAGGGGGGTAGAGTAAGGGAGAAACCCTTTCCCAGTTACTATTCTCCGAGTCGCGTCCTCGCCCCCCTCCTCGCGGCTTACCAACTGGATTGTTGCAGCCTTTCCTGCCGGGGACCGGAGCAGAGCTTTAGCGGCGGTGCTGCACTGGATTCACCGCGGAGCGGGCGATGCCTCACCTGGGATCGCCGTTTGAAGCTCCGGAGTGTTGGACCTGCTGCTTCAACATCGCGGAGCCGTGGTTTGCGGAGCTTCCAGCGCGGGCGGCGCTGGCTTCAACATCGCGGCGTCCTGGGACCTTTTGCCGAGGGCCCCCAGCGCGAATCTCCGCCCAGCGCGGCCTGTGGACTTCGGGAGCCGCGGACTCCGGTAGGAAGTGGCCGATTCGGATGCCCAAGCTGCTGAGGTTGTTCCCCCGTTCCGACGTTGGAGTTCCATCATCCCAGCGAGAGGGCCCGAACATCGGGCCGCCCGTAGCGTTGACAGCGAGGGGTTCGGGAGCCCCCCGACCACGGGTGAACAACAGAGGGGGGTGACTGAATTTTGGTGCCTTCCCTCACAGTGGGAAACTTTGATTCCGCTGTGTGGGGATGTTTATGTTAAAGACGTACGTGTTCTGTGCTCTTTTTCACTCGTATGGCTGTATGGTGGCCACACATTTCACTGTACCAATTGGTACACATGACAAATAAATGTCTCTTGTCTCTTGATATGTTTGTGTGTGTGGATATATATAAATGGGTAAGTAAGTAAGTAGGTTTATTGGCGTGTGTGTGTATGTATATATAAATGGATATGTCCATGTGTGTGTGTATGTACATGTATGTATGTATATATACATACACAAAACTTTTTTTCTCGTTTATTTATATTGTTTACAGTGAGCTATGTTTACATATTCTGTTGTGCTGCTGCAAGTAAGAATTTCATTGTTCTATCTGGGACACATGACAATAAAACGCTCTTGCCTCTTGATACATAGGCTGGGCTACTCTCAGTGCTGTGGAGATGAGGACTTCTATCCCCAGACCCTGCTTTCTGCTGTACTTTGTACGTCCTCTACCATTTCCTTTCCTGACCGCACTCTAGCCTGTCTATAATCTGCAGAGGCCAGAGTCCAGCCTCTGATTCAGCCAGTTCCTCATTCTCACGGTGTTCCTTCCAACAACAATAACCTCTCTTACTTTACAACTTCTGGCTTCAAGTCGACACCCAGCAGCTTCGGTCTGCTCTGCAAATCTTGGCCTCTGCGACACTGCGAATCTTGGCCTCTGCTATTACGACATGAAGTAATAACTAGATCTTATCCCAAATTTGGCTTCCAGATTCCTGAGATTTCTTTGGACACCATTCCGTGTTTCCGCACCAGACCGCACTGGTGTCTTTGCTCCGGTTCTCAGTTGCTTAGATTTCAACATAGCTCTGACCGACAGACGGCCATCGCCCCTCTCTCTGCTCTCCACGAGTGGACAACTGGTCCCTCAGCTGCAGCCTCAGTCTAATCCCAGGAGAGATAGTCTCATTTCTGGTCTGCAGTCTATTTCTCCATCACTCTGCATCTTGCCAAGCCTTCAACGCTATTTTGTTCCAGGCAAACTGATCACATAGTTTCCACCAGTGGGAGAGTCTAGGATCAGAGGCCACGGCCTCAGAATAAAAGGCAATAGCTTGAGAAAGGAGATGAGGAGGAATTTCTTTAGTCAGAGGGTGGTGAATCCGTGGAATTCATTGCCACAGAAGGCTGTGGAGGCCAAGTCAGTGGATACTTTTAAGGCAGAGACAGACGGATTATTGATTAGCACGAGTGTCAGGGGATATGGGGAGAAGGCAGGAGAATGGGGCTGAGAGAGAAAGATAGATCAGCCATGATTGAATGGCATAGATTTGATGGGCCGAATGGCCTAATTGTGCTCCTATCACTTATGAACATAGTGCTCCTGGATTTTACAGCTCGATCAATCATAAATCAGTGGTGCAGCTGGAAGAACTACTGCCTCACAGCGCCAGTGACCTGGGCTCGATCCTGACTTTGGTGGCTGACTGTGTGGAGTTTGCACGTTCTCCCTGTGACTGCGTGGGACCCTCCCCCCCCCACGGGTTTCCTCCCACATCCCAAAGACGTGCGGGTGTGTAGGTAAATTGACCTCCGTAAACTTTTCCCTAGAGCTTAAGGGGTGGATGAGAAAGTGGGAAAACATAGAACTAGTGTGAGCGGGTGATCGATGGTCAGTGTGGATTCGCTGGGCCGAAGGGGCCTGTTTCCAATAGTTAATCTTTCAATGTCGATCAAACTCATCAGTGTGCGTGCCATGATATCGTAGCCTCCAATTTCATCAATTCACTCACACACAACATTCATCTCCAAACCCAAGCAAGTCCATGGAAGGTCCATGCCATCTTCACCATGCCATGGCCTGCTTTGACCTTACCATACCATGGGAGCCCAAATACAATATTGTTCTTGGATGTTCTTCATCGATTTGCCCTGGCCTCTCTATGTGACGTCGTGGACTAGGTTGTGTTTAAACTTCTGTTCACGTCTGTTGACCCTGTCTTGCACTAATAAGCAGCGAGGAGTCACTTCAGTATTTGTAGAAAGAACTGACATCTTTGGGAAAGACACAAAATGCTGGAGTGACTCAGTGGGTCAGGCAGCATCTCTGGAGAACAAGAATAGGCAACGTTTCGTGGTCAGAACCCTTCTTCAGACCCGACCCGAAACGTCACCCATTCCTTCTCCCCAGTGATGCTGCATGGCCCGCTGAGTTACTCCGGCATTTTGTGTCTATCTTTGGTATAAACCAGCATCTGCAGTTCCCTCCGACATAGCCATCTTTGGGATGTTCTGCAGTCCTAAAATGATTGTGGCTGCTTTGGTTAGGAGATCGAAAAGTTAGAAGTTAGATTATAGAACAGTACAGCACAGGAACAGGCCCTACAGCCCACAATGTTAGTGCTGAACATAAAGTCAAGGCACATTCTTATCCACTTGCACATTATCCATATTCTTCAGTTCCCTGCATATCCATGTCCTCTATCTAAAATCCTCTTAAACACCACTATTGCATCTGTCTCCGTCACCACTCCAGGCCTTTGCGTTCCAGGTGCCCGTCCATCCTGTGTAAAAACCTTGCCCCGAACACCACCTTTAAATGTTGCCTCTCTTACCTTCAAGTTATCAAGTCAAGAGAGTTTATTGTCATATGTCCCAGATAGGACAATGAAATTCTTGCCTGCTGCAGCACAACAGAGTATTGTGAACAGAAATATGTATTTGATATTTCCATCCTGAGAAAAGGGTTCTGTCTGTCCACCCTAGCCTATGCCTCGTCAGTTTAAATACTTCTACCACGAATCCCCTCAACTTCCTGCACTCCAGAGAAAACAATCCAAGTCTGTCCAACCTCTCCTTGTGGCTAATACTCCCTGATCCAGGCAGCCTTCTGGCAAACCTCCTCTGCATTGTTTCCAAAGGCCTCCCGCCTGTAACAATTGCACGCACAATTGCGAATGTGGCCTCACCAAAGTCTGCATAAATCTGCACCGTGCCTTCCTGACTCATATGCTCAAACTTCCTGAACTTTCTACTCAAAGATGTTAAAGTAGCTGAAACAGGAACTCAATCGAGCTCAAACTTGTCTGGGCTTCAGTTTTTAAAGGAGCTGAGACAAACAATAAAGCGTTTTGTGCTTCCGTTTTTTAACAGAAACATTTTTTTAATCCCCTCCGTCACCCATGTTGCTTCCCAGGAGACTAGGCTGGGAAAAAAACCCAGGAATACTGGATCTATTGACCAAATACCAACTGGGTGAACCAGCACGGTGGCGCAGCGGTAGAGTTGCCGCCTTACAGCGCCAGATACCCCAGTTCGATCCTGACTACGGGGTGCTGTCTGTACGGAGTTTGCACGTTCTCCCCGTGACCTGCGTGGGTTTTCTCCGGGATCTCCAGTTTCCTCCCATATTCCAAGGAGGTACAGATTTGTAGGCTAATTGGTTTGGTATGAGGTCATAAGGTCAAAAGGAATAGAAAGGAGTAGAATTAGGCCATTCGGCCCATCAAGTCTACTCCGCCATTTGATTTAGGCTGATCTATCTCTCCCTCCTAACCCCATTCTCCTGCCTTCTCCCCACAACCTCTGGCACCCGTACTAATCATGAAATTATCATGCTAAATTGTCCTTAGTGCGTGCAGGACAGTGTTAGCGAGCGGGGATTGCTGGTCGATGCGGACCCGGTGGGCCGAAGGGCCTGGTTCTGCGCTGCATCTCTAAACTAAACTAAACTATAAACTAAACTGAAAATTATGTGTTACCCCAGTACACGAGGGGTATGTGCGTTGCCTTGACATACTTTTGGTGAGCCTTAGACATGCCAGCACTGCTCCGCATCCATGAGAACCAAAATAGCACAATTGCTCTCAGCATGTGTACAATTTAAAATCTCAGGCCATAATATAAAAGTCTAATGTGGATTTAAATAAAACTGCATTATAATGCCCCCAGTTATTACTTCATTTTGAATCTATTTTAATTCTAATGCTGAATTTATTTGAAATGCATTGTTTTTCCTCAGAGGTAAGATTTGTTTTTTGGTATATTGTCCAATTTAGCTTTAAAATCAGACATTATAAGCTGGCAACTATTTTTGAAACGCCCTGGTGTGTTATATCGATAGTTCCTGGGATGTCAGGACTGTCTTATGAACAAAGACTGCATAGACTCGGTTTATACTCTCTAGAATTTAGGAGATTGAGAGGGGATCTTATAGACACTTACAAAATTCTTAAGGGGTTGGACAGGCTAGATGCAGGAAGATTGTTCCCGATGTTGGGGAGGTCCAGGACAAGGGGTCACAGCTTAAGGATAAGGGGGAAATCCTTTAGGACCGAGATGAAAAGGACTTTTTTCACACAGAGAGTGGTGGGTCTCTGGAACTCTCTGCCACAGAGGGTAGTTGAGGCCAGTTCATTGGCTACATTTAAGAGGGAGTTAGATGTGGCCCTTGTGGCTAAGGGGATCAGAGGGTATGGAGAGAAGGCAGGTACGGGATACTGAGTTGGATGATCAGCCATGATCATATTGAATGGTGGTGCAGGCTGGAAGGGCCGAATGGCCTACTCCTGCACCTAATTTCTATGTTTCTATCTATGTTTCCCTTCTGTCGTGATTGGAAAGTCCATTCTGAGAGTCACATCGCATCCTTACATGATCCGGAAGTGATTACATTGAAGGTTCCTTTTCACTGGCGTATTAGTCAAATACAGTGGTGCAAAGTAAGAACGGGGACCCAAACGCTTATACAGAAGCACTTTGCATGGCAGATATATAGGTTCGCCATCGATTTTCCCTCACCCTTAGTTCCATAAAGTGGGATAGCATATAACTAGTGTGATCAATGGTCGGCGTTGACTCGGTGGGCTGAAGGGCCTTTCACACACTGTATCTCTAAACTAAACTAGGTCAGTCAGACAGGCCATTATTTTGATCAAAATCAATAACCCCATGATGCACATTTTAATTTTTTTTTTGGTTTAGTTATGACGGAAACAGGCCCTTTGGTAAGAACGGTTTCGGCCAAAACATTGTTCGACCAAAATGTATGATTTTCCTTCGCTCCATAGATGCTGCTGCATCCGCTGAGTTTCTCCAGCATTTTGGTCTACCTTTGGTTAATTTAGTTAGGTTAGTTTAGTTTAGTTTATTAGTATTGTCACGTTTGCCGAGGTACAGTGAAAAGCTTTTTTGTTGCGTGCGATTCAGTCAGTGAAAAGACTGTACATGATTACAATCAAATCTGCCACCGTGTACAGATACAGGATAAATAGTATAACTGTTAGTGTAAGATAACGTTCAGTAAAGTCCAATTAAAGATAGTCCGAGGGTCTCCAATGAGGTAGATGGGAGGTCAGGACCGCTCTCTAGAAGGTGAGAGGCCAGTTCAGTTGCTTGATAACAGCTGGGAAGAAACAGTGTCGGGAGGTTAATTATTTGATGAAAAGGAACTGTTTTAAGAAATGAAAACTCTTGACAGATTGCAGTTTAGTTTAGTTTAGAGATACAGTGCGGAAACAGGCCCTTCGGCCCACCGAGTCTGCGCCGACCAGTGATCCCCACACACTGATGCTATCCCACACACTATGGACAATTTATAATTTTACAAAGCCAATTAGCCTGCAAACTAGTATAACTTTGGAGTGTGGGAGGAAACTGAAGCACCCGGAGCAAAACCCACGCAGGTCACGAGCAGAACGTACAAAGTCCATAGAAACAGCACCCCGTAGTCAGGATCGAACCTGGGTCTCTGGCGCTGTAAGGCAGCAACTCTACCGCTGCACCACCGCGCCTCTCTTGACATTGACTAGTTTCGCTGGTTAAAACCAAGCGCCTGCAAAAGTGTGTTTTAACAAAGATTTAGAGAATTGGGATCAGTAACAGAGGTTTTCGACTATGAATTGAAGTAATACACTTTTTTTGTGCAAGGGATTCAGTGGGTTGACTGAGGAATGCCTGCAATGCCTCTGGCCCTGCTGCGTTTGTGTACATCGGGTTGGCTTGGTTGAAGATAGGCACAAAGAGCTGGAGTAACTCAGCGGGACAGGCAGCATCTCTGGAGAGAAAGAATGAGTGACGTTTCGGCTCGTGACCCTCCTTCTGACTAAGAAGGGCCTCGACCCGAAACGTCACCCGTCCCTTCTCTCCAGAGATGCTGCCCGTCCCGCTGAGTTACTCCAGCTTTTGGCGTCTATCTTCGGTTTAAACCAGCATCTGCAGTTCCTTCTCACACTGGTTGTTTTGGTTGCTGCTGCCCTTTGGCAACATACCAGGCAAGGGAGTGACTGTCACATTCTAGCTGTCGGTTATGAAACCAAAGTTCTGATGGAATGGTAGTGGTTTAAGTCTCTGCTGGTTGCTTAATACATGGATCCACCGTTGCAGTATTTATTTTGGTTTGTCCTTCCGTTTCTGTTCTCTCTGGAAAGTGCTGACTCTTTATATCTCCAATGATGTAAAATCTGTAGAATACTCCATTCTTTCCCATCTTTATATATATATATATTTTTTTTTGTTTAATATTTTTCCACTATTTTCTACCTTTATAAAAAATGGAGAAAAAAAATAATACAGAAGCACAATTATTAAGCAAAGATTAACATAAATAATACTGATTATGTATATCTACAAAGAACAAAATGATTTTTATTATGTCAACAATGAACACGTATCTTTTTTTTTAAATTATGTAATTGCTTCTAACTAATAAAAAAACTTAACAAAAAAAAAAGGGAAGTGCTGACTCCATTTTAGTTGGTCTGGAGCAAAAGATATTGCTGGCTTTTTCCACAATGAGCAGCAATAAACTGAACCCAATTTACAAGGAGACACAAGGAACTGCAGATGCTGGTTTAACAAAAAAAAAACGACACAAACTACTGGAGTAACACAGCGGGTCAGGCAAGCAAGAGTTATAGGGTTGAGTGGGAAAGATGGGTCAGCCATGATTGAGTGGCAGAGTAGACGCGATGGGCCGAATGGCCTAATTCTTGGATTTACTTTAGTTAGAGATAGAGCGGGCAAACAGGCCCTTCGGCCCACAGAGTCCGGGCCGACCAGTGATCCCCGCACATCAACACCACCCTGCACTAGGGACGGTTTACATTTACACCAAGCCAATTAACCCACAAACCTGCACGTCTTTGGAGTGTGGGAGGTAGGAAACTGACGCAGGTCAGGGGGAGTACGACGTGGGTCACTGGGAGAATACCTCTCCAAAGCCCCCCACACCCTTCCTGCATTGGGGTGACCAGAATTGCAGGCAATATCCAAAGTCCCCTGGGGCCACATCGTGACAAGATAGCTAACAAAGTCAGGCCGCACCAGAAACAATATTCAACTCTCATCAGAACGTTTGGGAACGCTATGTTGTGATATCTAAATAGCGTTCTGAAGGGTCATAAAACGCAACACTCATCCATTCAATTGGGAAATGTGTGCACCAGATTGTGAGTAAAGTGCTTAATGAGATATCTGTCAATGAGTGACAAAGGTTGCATAGTATAAACATGAAACAGTCCAGAATGACACTGCACAATGTTGAATATTGCATTTCTATATTTTTTAAAGATACTTATGCCACTTTCATGTTCCTCCAGAACTGGCTAAAAGGGACCGGTTGGTGAATCGGATAGCTTGGCACAGGAGAAAAATATCAAGTACATAGGATCATTAATATCATCTGCTATTAAACTGGAGGACTGTATGTTCGCAGGGGGGGGGGGCATAAGGGCATGTGATAGGAGCAGAATTAGGCCATTTGGCCCACCAAGTCTACTCCGCCATTCAATCATGGCTGATCCATCTCTCTCTCTCTCCTAACCCCATACTCCTGCCTTTTCCCCCGTGACCTCTGACACTCGTACTAATAAAGAATCTAAGGGTCTCGACCCGAAATGCCGCCTATCTCCTTCGCTCCTTAGATGCTGCTGCACCCACTGAGTTTCTGCAGCTTTTTGTGTAACCCAAGAATCTATCTAACCCTGCCTTAAAAATATTGTGAATTGTCTTGGTAAATGTAAAATTCTTGTAAAATGTAAAAATTCTCCCTAGTGTGTGTAGGATAGTGCTAATGTGCGGGGATCGCTGGTCGGCGCGGGCGACCTGTTTTTGCGCAGTATCACTAAACTAAACTAGACCTGATAGAAGTTTATAAAATTATGAGGGGAAATACACCAGCTACTCCAGATTCCTCCCAGATTCCAAAAAAACTGGCCAAGGTCAATTCCTACTTGTGTCAGCAATTGGCAAAATTAACCAAAGCTGGGGTTAGGGAGTGATGGGGTTTGAAGGAGAAACTTGGTTGCAGGGATACAGAGAAAGAAAGAGAAGGGGAAAGGGACTGATGGGATCACCCTTCTGGGAGACAGCATTGAGGCAATGGGATGAATGGCCTCTTATGATGGTGTCATAGTCATTAATTATGAATCATGGATTATGAAATGTTCCACGTTTATTTAGAATCCCAAATGCATTCCATGAAGATCGCACCCTCTACATATTGCTGTTATTGTTGAACACATGGCTTCATTATACTGTTGGGTTTAGTGGGAACGCACTGAATTGTGTTCGGACAACTACCAGAATTGAGAGATGGTATTGGAGAGGTCAGATGAAGTGTAGGCTCTCTGTTTGACTTGGCACTCACACGTCGTTCTCAACGAACCAAAGCCTTTGATCAATACAGCAACTAACCGGTGGAATGTGCGACATACAACGTATTAAAGATAGACACAACATGCTGGAGTAAATCAGCAGTTCAGGCAGCATCTCTGGAGAGAAGGATAGTTGACGTTTCGGGTCAAGACCCTTCTTCGGATCGTCCTACACTTCCCCCACATTCAATATTAATTGAGTTTAGTTTTAGTTTAGAGATACAGCGTGGAAACAGGCCCTTCGGCCCACCGTGTCCGTACTGATCATCAATCCCCGCACATTAACACTATCCTACACCACGGACAATTTTTACTTTTAGACAATAGACAATAGGTGCAGGAGTAGGCCATTCAGCCCTTCGAGCCAGCACCATCATTCAATGTGATCATGGCTGATCATCCACAATCAGTACCCCGTTCCTGTCTTCTCCCTATATCTCCTGACTCCGCTATCTTTAAGAGCCCTATCTAGCTCTCTGTTGAAAGTATCCAGAGAACCGGATCCCCACTGCCCTCTGAGGCAGAGAATTCCACAGACTCACAACTCTCTGTGTCAAGAAGTGTTTCCTCATCTCCGTTCTAAATGGCTTACTCCTTATTCTTAAACTGTGGCCCCTGGTTCTGGACTCCCCCAATGTCGGGAACACAGTTCCTGCCTCCAGCGTGTCCAAGTCAATTAACCTACAAACCTGTATATCTTTTGGAGTTGGACACAAAATGCTGGATCAACTCAGTGGGACAGGCAGCATCTCTGGAGAGAAGGGATGGTTGACGTTTCGGGTCGAGACCCTTCTTCAGACTGAGATTTGGAGTGTTATGTGCCATCTGCATACTGACTGAAAATTCCTGGGCATTTGACTCAGAGCGTAGACTGATTACATAGCCACCATTTACCAAACATGCAAACGAAAGTTTTGGAGAAGCTCAGCGGCAGATTACATGCGTCGCAATAGCCTGTGCTAATCACAAACAAAACATTTCCTCTCGCATGAGCCATTTTCACAGTTGAGAGAAATATGCTTGGGAAGAGCTGTGGATAAAGTGAGGATTGTATTTCACTGCATTTTATGCTGGAAATGAATGAGGTAATGAACAATGACTTTAGCACATTAACTCTTTAGCAGAGCCCCGGCCTACAGGCGTGCTGTTGTAACAACACTGCTGCACTCTACACCAAAATGCTTTGTTCGGCTGAACCAGATATCACAGTGGTAATAATTCAAGGGAGACAAAAATGCTGGAGAAACTCAGCGGGTGAGGCAGCATCTATGGAACGAAGGGATTCAACGTGTAATTCAACATTTGTCAAACCTTTTCAATGAAAGCTATAAGTAGCTTAACACAGTGAAGGGAATATTTGGCAAAGGAGACAGTTCCTGTATCATTAATTCACCAGCCTCGGTGTAAGAGAGGCAACTTATTAAAAACGTTTCCATGTCCTGAGAGAATGTGAGAATGGTGTCTGTTATTAAATGGCAGATTAAATAATGCTTGTCCTTGTTTCTGCTTATGTGTTAAGGAGCACCACAGGAACATGTTCACACTATTACACATCTCGACACGGTGGCACAGTTAGTAGCATTGCTGCCTCACCATGCCAGCTACTCAGGTTCAATCCTGACCTCCCATGATGTGTGAGAGAGTGTGCGTGTGTGTGCGTGTGTGTGCGTGTTTGTGTGTGTATGTGTGTGAGTGAGTGTGTGTGAGTGTGTGTATGTGTGTGTGTGAGTGTGTGTGTGAGTGTGTGTGTGTGAGAGTGTGTGTGTGTGAGAGTGTGTGTGAGTGTGTGTGTGTGTGTGTGTGTGTGTGTGTGTGTGTGTGTGTGTGTGTGTGTGTGTGTGTGAGTATGTGTGTGCGCATGTGTGTGTGTGTGTGTGCATGTGTGTGCGTGTGCATGCGTGTGCATGTGTGTGCGTGTGTATGTTCATTAGAGTGTGCCTGAGAGTGTGTGGGAAAAAGTTTGTATGTGAGAGAGTGTGTGTGTGGGTCTGCGTGTGCGATTGTGTGTGTGTACGAGCGCGCGTGTGTGTGTGGGAGGGATAGAGAGAGAGAATGTGTGTGTGTGTGTGAATTGGTGTGTGAGTGTGTGGGTGTGAGAACATGTGGGTGTGTGTGTGAGTGAGTGTGTGAGGGGATGTGAAGACTTTGCATTCTCTCAGCAGTATATGCCCCCAGTGGAATCTCCTTCCACCAGATTTGTCGGTCGTGCATTCTAGATTACAACCATAGTTTGCAGAAATAACTCGTTCCTCTGGTCACCTCTAACCCTCTTCCCCCATATTTTATACATTACCCTCCACCAAGGCAAAGAGGCCTCCCACTATCCATTCTGTCCAGACGTCTCGTCATTTTATATACGTCTAACAGGATTTCCACGGCCTCCTTTTCACATCCAAGTCAATGTCAGTAATGCACATTTTAAAGGAGCCAGTGGCTCTAACATGGAATCATGGATTGGCGTAGAACAGAAATAGCTTCTTCTGTGTGAGTGTGAGAACATGTGGGTGGAGGTGTGTGTGAGTGAGTGTGTGAGTATGAGTGACTGAGTATGGTGTACAATTTTGGTCGCCTAATTATAGGAAGGATGTCAACAAAATAGAGAGACTACAGAGGAGATTTACTAGAATGTTGCCTGGGTTCCAGTAACTAAGTTACAGAGAAAGGTTGAACAAGTTAGGTCTTTATTCTCTGGAGCGCAGAAGGTTAAGGGGGGACTTGATTGAGGTCTTTAAAATGATGAAAGGGATAGACAGAGTTGACGTGGATAAATTTCCCATTGAGGGTAGGGAAGATTCAAACAAGAGGGCATGACATGAGAATTAAGGGACAGAAGTTTAGGGGTAACATGAGCGGGGAACTTCTTTACTCAGCGAGTGGTGGCTGTGTGGAATGAGCTTCCAGCAGAAGTGGCGGAAGCAGGATCGATTTTAACATTTAAAAGTAAAGTGGATAGGTATATGGACGGGAAGGGAATGGAGGGGTATGGTCTGTGTGCAGGTAGATGGGACTAGGGGAAAATAAATGGTCGTCACGGACTGGAAGGGCCGAGAAGGCCTGTTTCCGTGCTGTAATTGTTATATGGTTGTTATATGGTTCTTCCATGGGAATGTTAGTAGTTGAGTTGAGTTGAGTTTATTATTGTCACGCGTACCAAGATACAGTGAAAAGCCTTTGTCTATAACTCTGCAATTTCATGCAGCCTTCACCTTTTTCTAGTCTGATCAACAACTATTCCCCACATCTGTATTATATGCTGCTGAGACGACTGCGGAACTTTACTTTCAATGTGCCTTTTATGCTCCATACGTGGACTTTGCTGATGAGTCCATTATATAGAGGGAGTGCAGAGAAGGTTCACCAGACTGATTCATGGGATGTCAGGACTGTCTTATGAACAAAGACTGCATAGACTCGGATTATACTCTCTAGAATTTAGGAGATTGAGAGGGGATCTTATAGAAACTTACAAAATTCTTAAGGGGTTGGACAGGCTAGATGCAGCAAGATTGTTCCCGATGTTGGGGAGGTCCAGGACAAGGGGTCACAGCTTAAGGATAAGGGGGAAATCCTTTAGGACCGAGATGAGAAGGACTTTTTTCACACAGAGAGTGGTGGGTCTCTGGAACTCTCTGCCACAGAGGGTAGTTGAGGCCACTTCATTGGCTATATTTAAGAGGGAGTTAGATGTGGCCCTTGTGGCTAAGGGGATCTGAGGGTATAGAGAGAAGGCAGGTACGGGATACTGAGTTGGATGATCAGCCATGATCATATTGAATGGCGGTGCAGGCTCAAAGGGCCGAATGGCCTACTCCTGCACCTAATTTCTATGTTTCTATGTTTCTATGTATGACCTACCCTTAACAAACCTGTGGTGGTTTGCCTCCATTGATCTATTTTCCTCTGGATGACTATTGACCTTGTCGCAGATCAGTCTTTCTAAAGGCTTTCCTGCTGTCGGACATTAAAACAGACAACACTGCAAATACACGGATCATGAAAAATGCTCTTAACATTCCCTTTATTTCCTAAAAGGTTCATTTGTCACTGACATGACCAGCTTGCACTGCAACAATACATTCTTGGGATAGACACAAAGAAAGCTGGAGTAACTCAGCGGGACAGGCAGCATCTCTGGAGAGAAGGAATGGGTGACGTTTCGGGTCCAGACCCTTCTTCAGACCCTTCAGAGTTGGAGAAGGGGGTGGAGGCCAGGAGTGGATCAGCCATGATCTTAGTTAATGGAAGGAAGGAACCGCAGACATTGGTTTAAACCAAATATTTAGATAACAATAAAGGTCTGAAGAAGGGTCTCGACCCGAAACGTCACCCATTCCTTCTCTCCAGAGATGCTGCCTGTCCCGCTGAGTTACATAGAAACATAGAAAATAGGTGCAGGAGTAGGCCATTCAGCCCTTCGAGCCTGCACCGCCATTCAATGTGATCATGGCTGATCATCCAACTCAGTATCCCGTACCTGCCTTCTCTCCATACCCCCTGATCCCTTTAGCCACAAGTGCCACATCTAACGCCCTCTTAAATATAGCCAATGAACTGGCCTCAACTACCTTCTGTGGCAGAGAATTCCAGAGACTCACCACTCTCTGTGTAAAGAATGTTTTCCTCATTTTGGTCCTAAAGGAATTCCCCCTTATCCTTAGACTGTGACCCCTTGTTCTGGACTCCCCCAACATCGGGAACAATCTTCCAGCATCCAGCTTGTCCAACCCCTTAAGAATTTTGTAAGTTTCTATAAGATCCCCCCTCAATCTTCTAAATTCCAGCGAGCACAAGCCGAGTCTATCCAATCTTTCCTCATATGAAAGTCCTGACAGCTTACTCCAGCTTTTTGTGTCTATCTTTGGTTTAAACCAACTGCAGTTCCTTCTGACACATTCTCGGGAGTGTCAACTTTCCATTCCCATCAGTTGATTTCACCATCAGCATTGGCTCTTTCACTTGATCTTTTGCCTGCATGCAGCTTTTACTCCGATGGCCCAAACTCTAGGCTAGCAGCCCCTGGCATTCTTGCACTTGCTCCTCTTGCCTCACAGCCCGAGTTTCACAGTTCGGATGGCTAAAGCAAGTTACTCTAACTCAGCAAAAAGTTGGTTTTTTTTAGATATAGAGCGTGGAAACGGAGCCGTTCGGCCCACCAGCGATCCCTGCACACTAATAGCCCTGTCCCACTGTACGAGTTCATTCAAGAGTTCTCATGAGTTTCCCCTGAATCGAAATCAGAGATTTACGGTAATGGCCACTCGCAGGTACTCGGGGCTCTCGTGGACATTTTTCAACTCTGGAGAGAAGGGTCTCGACGTTTCGGGTCGAGACCCTTCTTCAGACCTATATTGGTATCTAAATATTTGGTTTAAACCAACATCATTTATCAACGTGTTGAAAAATCTTCACAAGTCTTCCCGAGCTTGGCGCGTTTCCCGAGTACCTGCCGTTAGCGTTAAGAGACGTCCCCGAGCTCCGACGTACTCACTACGTTCATTCTACGTGCTTACCACGAGTTTGATTTTTTTTTTTAAACTCGGGAGAGCTCTTGAATGAACTCGTACAGTGGGACAGGGCTTTAACACAATCCAACGCCCACTAGGGACAATTTACAATTATACCAAGCCAATTAACCTACAAACCTGTACGTCTTTGGCGAGCACATCCTCCCTGAGACAGCGTGGGTTTTCTCTGGGTGCTATGGTTTCCTCCCACACTCCAAAGATGTATAGGATTGTAGATTAATTGGGATTCGGTAAAACTGTAAATTGTCCCTCATGTGTAGGATAGTGCATGACGTCATCGCAGGCCGGCACGGACTCCGTGCGTCGAAGGGCCTGTTTCCGCACTGTAACTGTAAAGACTAAATACTGGGCAACCCCACCACGCTGGAACTAAAAAGGTCTGGAAATTGTGACATTTGGCTGGTATTTACCCAGGCCAAATAATTCACCAGCTGTTTCCTCTGGTACTTGGTTGCATGTGAGAAAAACGTGCAACTCGTGAAAATTCCTGAGGCCACTGGGTTAAAATGTCTCTTCAAAGTTTTAACCGCATCCTCATTAGAGACCTCCTCATTGCCACATCCTTGTTTTAGAGTCATTGAGTCATGCAGCATGGAAACAGGCCCTTCGGCCCAAGCTGTCCATGGATGCCCCGTCTGTACCAGCCCCACCTGCCTGCGTTTGGCCCAAATCCTTCTAAACTTTTCCTATCCATGTACCTGTCCAAATGTCTTTTAAATGGTGTTATTGTATCTGCCTCATCTACCATCTAAAGGGGTCCCAGCGTGGAGGGGCCGCCAAGAACTAAATGGGACACAATATGGGGGGTGAGGGGGGGTAGGGTGAAGGGGGGGGAGGGCGAAGGAGGGGCGTTATTTTTATTACTGTGACGGCGCGTTTGTGGTGACTCTCTCGTGTACTTTCAATGCAAAAAAAATAGAATTTCACTGCAGCGAGTCTATGTACAAGTGACAATAGAGTATCATCATCATCATCTGACAGCTCGTTGCATATAACCAGCACCCTCTGAGTGAACAAGTCCTATTAAATCTTTCCCCTCTCACTTTAATCCCCTCGCGCCCGTCTATAGTACGAGACACGTACCACAGGCGGCCGTGCCCACAGTACGCGGCACCAATGTCCCGTGTGCATCAGACTCCACACCAGCAACAACATCACCTTCCTCATTTCACATATGGCTGCACCGCTCCGCTCTGAGCCTTCCTCCGGGACCTCTGTGATGTTGTTTGCTTGTCGGAATGTTTCCACTTGTTCCGCGCGCAGCGAAAGGGGCGGAGAGAGACCAGAGGTTGGGATTTTAGTTCAGTTTAGTTTAGAAATACAGCGCAGAAACAGGCCCTTTGGGTCCCAACATGTCCGCGCCGACCAGCGATCCCCACACATTAACGCTACCCCTCCACATACTAGGGACAATTTACATTTATACCAAAGCCAATTAACCTACAAAACTGTACGTCTTTGGAGTGTGGGAGGAAACCGAAGATCTCGGGGAAAAGCCACACAGAGAAGATACAAACTCCATACAGACAAGCACCTGTAGTTGGGATCGAATGCGGGTCTCCGGTGCTGCAAGCGCTGTAAGGCAGCAACTCTACCGCTACGCCACCACCATTCTCTCTCACATGTAGCCAGCAGCACCCCTTTGAGTTTTTATCGCTCCACTCCGGGGTAATGTAGGCTCAATGATTATGTAACCTACTGGACACATAATCACTCACTTGATCCCATCCAGAAAACAGCAGCACTTCAAACCAGTCACTGATGCGGTGGGCTGGAAGATTGCAACCTTCACGTGCTCCGCCCTAATGCAATCAACTCGACGTGCACAAACAGAACATCAAATAGAACAAGTTGTCCGACAACTTTAGGCTGTGCACGCCACACCTTATGAAGACTGATGTAGTGCCCATGGGCTCTTTCCCGTTGCTGTTCCATAAGGACACGGCTGCTAAACAAACATCCTGAGCTTAAAGCAGCCAGAGCTCAAGAGCAGTACCTGACACAACAGAGCGTTAAAAGATATGTCGCACCATGGTTCTGAAAGTACCTTCACACAATAACCCGCCAACATAATGTTGGGTCCTTTCTCATCCTCAAATTCAATACCTCCGCCATTGCCAGCTAAGTCTTCTGCTGAGAGCTACACGATCCAGGTTTCCCTTCCTTCACCACTCCGTCTCCTTACAACTAACTGTCGTCTTCCTTTAAATTACTCCCTAAAACCACAAGTTCTTGGCCCTTTTCCCTTGGGTTCTGGAACAGCTTCTTCTAGTGCTGCTGCAAGTAAGAATGTCAGTGTTCTATCTGGGACATACGACAATAACATCTTGAAACACTACAATCTCCAATAAGCTCTGAAGAGAGAGAGAGTGTGTGTGTGTGTGTGTGTGTGTGTGTGTGTGTGTGTGTGTGTGTGTGTGTGTGTGTGTGTGTGTGTGTGTGTGTGTGTGTGTGTGTCTGTGTGTGTGTTTGTGTGTGTGTTTGTGTGTGTGTGTGTTTGTGTGTGTTTGTGTGTGTGTGTGTGTGTGTGTGTGTGTGTGTGTGTGTGTTGTCTGTGTGTGTGTGTGTGTGTGTGTGTGTGTGTGTGTGTTTGTCTGTCTGTCTGTGTCTGTCTGTGTCTGTGTCTGTGTGTGTTTGTCTGTGTGTGTGTCTGTGTGTGTGTTTGTCTGTGTGTATTTGTCTGTGTGTGTGTTTGTCTGTGTGTGTGTGTGTGTGTGTGTGTGTGTGTGTGTGTGTGTGTTTGTCTGTGTGTATTTGTCTGTGTGTGTGTGTGTGTGTGTGTGTTTGTGTGTGTGTGTGTGTGTGTGTGTGTCTGTGTCTGTGTGTGTTTGTCTGTGTGTTTGTCTGTGTGTGTGTCTGTGTCTGTGTGTGTGTGTGTGTGTGTGTGTGTGTGTGTGTGTGTCTGTGTGTCTGTGTGTGTGTGTGTGTGTGTGTGTGTGTGTGTGTGTGTGTGTGTGTGTCTGTGTGCGTGTGTGTCTTTATTTATATATACACACATTGAACTTTTTCTCTCTTGTTTATTATATTGTTTACAGTGAACTATGTTTACATATTCTGTTGTGCTGCTGCAAGTAAGAATTTAATTGCTCTGTCTGGGACACATGACAATAAAACACTCTTGGCTTGACATCTTTTTGCGTAGCTCAGCATGGCCATTTTTAACATGTCCCTGTAAAGAACTTTGGGCTGTTTTGAACCATATGAAAGGCATTACGTAAATTAATATTGTCGTTGTTGCTGTTGGGAAACAAAGGCTCAGCGTATTTGGAGAAGTCCCCACGTGGCCACTGGTCTTCAAATAACCACATCCTGAACAATCTTGGCTGCAGCATTCCTAATGATATTCTTTTAAACCAGCCATTTGCTGAATTCAATATCGGCTGGCAGCTTGCTGTAAATAAGTAATTAGACCAAACCTTGGGAATTTCTGCAGGCATAAAGGTTTCTCTCAAGTGCTTTTGCTGATTTAATGCCCACATTGCAAATTACATCTTACTCCAAGCAATTCCATTAAATTGACACCACAGGAACCGAGCAATGGGTCCAAATGGTCTGTGCAGAGGGTGAATGCTCCTTGCGAGCTTTCTCAGTTCAGTCTATTGTCACATGCAACGAGGTACAGTGAGAAAGCTTTGTGTTGCGTGCCAACCAGGCAGCATAAAGACAATACATAGAAACATTGAAACATAGAAAATAGGTGCAGGAGCAGGCCATTTGGCCCTTCGAGCCAGCACCGCCATTCAATATGATCATGGCTGATCATCCTAAATCAGTACCCCGTCCCTGCTGTCTCCCCATATCCCTTGATTCTGTTAGCCCTGACAGCTATATCTAACTCTCTCTTGAATACATCAAATACATGATTACAATCAATCAATTTACAGTGTATAGATACATGATAAGGGAATAATGTTTAAGGCTAGGTGGAGCCAGCAAAGTTGGATGGCGAAGTAGACTGGAGGGGCTGAATGGCCTAATTCTACTCCAATCACTTATGACCTTATGAACATATATTGTGCAATATACAGGCACAGACCACGCTGACAGCACAGTGTATTGTTTGGCTACCAATAAGTTATTGCTTAAATTTTACCTCGGAATTCGACATGTAAGTGGAAAGTTTTAAGCGTTTCCATGACTTGCACTCTTTGTGGCTTCTCAAACAAGGTCTCTGTATTCCGAAACCCCCAAAGCAGTCCGGGAAATGGATTCTTTCGGACCAGAGTAATTCCTTCAAAGGCTTTCAGCAGCTGTTGAAGTGGAGGACTTGCATCACTGTGGCTGAGGTCGCAGCCAATCACCATGAAAGGAAGTGTACCACAACATCGCCAATCCCAGAACCAGACTTCTAAACGAAGACAAGGTCTCGTGATTGATTCTGTCTGTGACCAGAAGCTTACAGTTAGTTGCCTTAAATGTGGCTAGTCGGGTTTGTTTACAGTCTCAACAGAAATATTTTTAATATAAAATGGTTGCACGCTTGAGGAGGTCCACACAAAATCCTCTTGGGTTTGTTTAATGATGGATTTGAAACAACTTTGTGATTTTTGGTTCCATATTTGGTCAAACTCACTCAGCTACTCTGCTGAAACTGACCTATTATTGAATTCTTCTGACTGAGAAAATCCTCAAACGAGCAACCCAACTAATCCTGTAAGTGAAGAGCTCAAATATTGCAACTTAATGGATTACCTCTGATTATCTCGGAGCACATAGCTGACACATTGTGCAGTAAAAAACCGTTGCCACATCACTTGTCCATGATTCAAGTCTTTCCTGCCTTTCCCACACTTCAACGATGCTTGCCAAACGAATGAGACAATACTCATTCCTCATCAAAGCCAGATATTTGGCAGAATTAGGGTTTTTTTTTTTTTTGTCTACGAAATGCCTGCCTCCTTTTAAGCGCGATTTCCATCCTTCTGCATCCTAACGTCATTAAGATTTAAGGGTTACACAAAAAGCTGGAGAAACTCAGCGGGTGCAGCAGCATCTAAGGAGCGAAGGAGATAGGCGACGTTTCGGGTCAAGACCCTTCTCCAGACTGGTTAGGGATCAGGGAAACGAGAGATATAGACAGTGATGTAGAGAGATAAAGAACAATGAATGAAAGATGCAAAAAAGGACTACTTTAGAGATACAGCGTGGAAACAGGCCCTTCGGCCCACCGTACTTTGATTCATGCGGGTGTCAGGGGTTACGGGGAGAAGGCAGGAGAATGGAGTTAGAAACATAGAAATTCAGTGCAGGAGTAGGCCATTCAGCCCTTCGAGCCTGCACCACCATTCAATATGATCATGGCTGATCATCCAACTCAGTATCCCGTACCTGCCTTCTCTCCATTACCCCTGATCCCCTTAGCCACATCTAACTCCCTCTTAAATATAGCCAATGAACTGGCCTCAACTACCTTCTGTGGCAGAGAATTCCACAGATTCACCACTCTCTGTGTGAAAATTTTTTTTCTCATCTCTGTCCTAAAAGACTTCCCCCTTATCCTTAAACTGTGACCCCTTGTTCTGGACTTCCCCAACATCGGGAACAATCTGCCTGCATCTAGCCTGTCCAACCCCTTAAGAATTTTGTACGTTTCTATAAGATCCCCCCTCAATCTTCTAAATTCTAGCGAGCACATGCCGAATCCATCCAGTCTTTCTTCATATGAAATCCCCTGACATCCCAGGAATCAGTCTGGTGAACCTTCTCTGTACTCCCTCTATGACAAGAATGTCTTTCCTCAGATTAGGAGACCAAAACTGTACGCAATACTCCAGGTGTGGTCTTTTGTTCTTGATCTCTCCACATCACTGTTTATATCTCTCGTTTCCCTGATCCCTGACCAGTCTGAAGAAGGGTCTCGACCCGAAACGTCGCCTATCTCCTTCGCTCCTTAGATGCTGCTGCACCCGCTGAGTTTCTCCAGCTTTTTGTGTAACCCTCGTGGTCTTACCAAGATCCTGTACAACTGCAGTAGAACCTCCCTGCTCCGACACTCAAATCCTTTTGCTATGAATGCTAACATACCATTCGCTTTCTTCACTGCCTGCTGCACCTGCATGCCTACTTTTAATGACTGGTGTACCATGACACCCAGGTCTCATTGCATCTCCCCTTTTCCTAATCGGGTTAGAGGGGAGAGATAGATCAGCCATGATTGAATGGTGTAGACTTGATGGGTCGAATGGCCTATTTCTGCTCCTATCGCTTATGACCTTATGAGTCTGCGCCGATCAGTGCCGTACATTAGAGCCTTTATCCTTGTAGTGCACAGTACACTATAAGCTGTACACTAGTTCTATCCCTCACACTAGGGGCAATTTACAATTTTACTGAAGCCAATTAAACTACAAATCTGCATGTCTTGGGAAACTGGAGCACCCGCAGAAAACCCACAATGTCACAGGGAGAACACACAAACTCCGTACAGACAGCGTCCGCAGTCAGGATCGAACCTGGGTCTCTAGTGTTGTAAGGGAGCAACTCTATATCAGTTAGTTCATCTCAGTACCATTTATCTTTCTGCTGAGGCTGATAAGAGTAGTCAGTCAGATCTCTAACTCCTTAAAATTCTAACTGCTTCTAAAGTGCAGTTTATTTCCTGGAGTTTATGCCAAGTACGTTGAGATGTGTAGGTTCCATTTTGTTTCTGGGCTTCTGGCTTAATCTTAATGGAGAAGACAAAGAACCGGTGGCATGGTGGTGGAGCCACTGCCCTACAGCGCCAAAGACCCGTGTTTGATCCTGACTACGGGCGCTTGTCATAGAAACATAGAAAATAGGCACAGGAGGAGGCCATTCTGCCCTTGGAGCCAGCACCGCCATTCATTGTGATCATGGCTGATCGTGCTGTCTGTACGGAGTTTGTACGTTTTCCCCTTGACCTGCAGGGATTTTCTTAGAGATCTTCGCTTTCCTCCCACACGCCAAAGACGCACAGATTTGTAGGTTAACTGGTTTTGTATAAATGGAAAATTGCCCCTAGGATGGTGTGCGGATCGCTGGTCGGTGAGGACCCGGTGGGCCGAAGGGCCTGTTTGGGCACCTGTATCCCTAAACTGGACTAAACTAAACCAATTCTTGGTGATGCGGGGAAGTCTAGTCATCACTTCTTGTACAATAACAAGGGGACGTGGCTCTATCCCAAGATAGCAGCTGGCAATGCAATCACTACTTTGGCCGGGTGAACACCAAACCATATGGATTCCAAAGCTGAATCCCGAGAAGAAATGCACACTTAGCCTTTGACATTGTCCTTGAAAACACATGCAGAGCCTTGGTTGGCGGCTTTCGGCTTCTCTTTGCCTCTCCAAAACCACAGAGCTATGAGGGGAAACTGTTAATTGAATCTCAGAACGTTATGCAAAATGTACGAACGCAATGCACGAGTCACAATCACCAGTTGTGAGTAAAAATCTCTCAGGGTTCACAGTGAGAGCAAGTACTACGCACAGAGTAACCTAATAATCCAACTTGTTTTTTGTGCAAATAAAAAATTATTTAATTACCATCACGATACAATACAAAACCATGGTAACCGTGGTAACACACCCACCACCACTGTACAAAATCACCAAATTATCTAGACACTAAATTCTCAAACAACTTATAAATGTACTAAATAACTACTATGTCCCTTTCTAACACTACCCGGGCGCGGACGTAACGCCGGAAAAGGGGCAAGCTTCTGGCTCTGGCAAAGCCCTCTTCCGCCTGGTGTCGTGACTCGCAGATGGCCAGCTCAGCCAGACCCAGGAGCAACCCGACCAGGACATCTTCGGCCCTGCCCACTCCCTAGATCCCGTCACCAGTCCGCCGGTCGCTGACTGACAGCAGAGCTGCTCCTCCCCCTACGGACCCTAGGTGGAGTGGCCGCTGCTCCTTGCCCCCCGGACCCTGGCTACAAGGGACGCTCTACTGGTCCCTCCCCCCTCAGCAGGAACATCGCCGCTCTGGGCGATCCAACTTCCTCGTGGGCTCGTCTCCAACAGTAACGTCAGTCGGTCACAAATCCGTGGCCATGTTCAAAGATCAGAAACGGCCGATCAGCTCATATTTCATCTCAAGTCCACAGATTGCTCCAGGGCGGGCAGCGTTTCATTAATGGCATCGGCTGCCCCAGCTCCACTACTCGGCGAACAATTCCGAACGCTGTCGGAAAGGGAATCTCCCTCACTTTCCGCACAAAAACACGGCGAACTAGATAGTGCCACAACTGAGCTCGCCTGCTTCATGTAAACAAACGCCCAACTGCTGCCAAACCGGTTTCTTTCTAAACAAAGTCTGCTCTGTTTTTAATAAATCGCGGCTGTGCCAATATCCGATGAATGTGTCTTACAAAGGAGGAAAGGAATCTTACAGTGACTTTCCATTTGCACATAATAAACCGGAGTCTTTAGCTGCGGCTGCTTGAAACCAGCTTTAACGCTGATTATTGTGGACAGCCATGTTCTGCATCCCTGTGGCTGTGCCGTGTCGAGCTGGTTAAAGGCACCTGGTGAATGTAAACTAAAGTGTTAACGGAAAATCACTCACTGTTTGTAAAGCTTCTCCGAGATAAAAAACATTTAGATATTCGGTACTTGGTTAACCTAGTGCTCGGGCCGTCTTTGATCGGACTTCACTGGCTTTGTCTTCCACTAAACGTGATTCATAAGGAATAAGGGTGGAATTAGGCCATTCGGCCCATCAGTCTACTCCACCATTCAGTCATGGCTGATCTCTCTCTCTCCCTCCTAACCCCATTCTCCTGCCTTCTCCCCATAACCTCTGACACCCGTACTAATCAAGAATCTAGTTATCTCCGCCTTGAAAAATATCAACCAACTTGGCCTCCACAGCCTTCCATGGCAAAGAATTCCACAGATTCACCACCCTCTGACTGAAGAAATTTCTCCTCATCTCATTCCCTTATTATGTATCTGTACACTGCGAATGGCTTGATTGTGGACATGTATTGTCTTTCTACTGGTTGGTTAGCGCGCAACAAAAGCTTCTCGCTGTACTCGGCACACCTGAACTGAATAAACTAAACGGAAATGATGCTTTTTATTTTACTGAGGGAAGCTTTTCAGAATGATGCATTAGCAGAGAGAAAATATTGTGTAACTGCTGTGTATTCCAATGGTCAGGGAGGACCATTTGGAAGACTTGATGTTGTCTGGTCATTAACTTAAAGGAGGAAAGTTATTAGCTATGAGAACACACAGGGTTGATAATCAAGGTTGAGTTTTATGTGGAAACGCTTCAGTTGCATTAGTTTTCTTAGCTGAAGTGTAGATTCAAAGGGAGCCAGTGAGAGATACAACACAGCATAAGAACAGCCCTCTGACCCACATGGTCTGTGCCAAACATGATGCCAAGACCAATCTTTATCTGCCTGCATATAATCCATATCACTCCAATCCCTGCCTATCCATGTGCCTATCCAAAAGTCCCTTCAATGCCACTACATATCTGCCTCCACCACTACCCCAGGCAGCTTACTCACCACCCTCTGTGTAAAATACCTGCCCCACATGTCCCCTTTCAACTTTGTTCTATGTTCTAAGTGAAGACAAACCAACCCCTTTTGGGCTTGAGAGATACAGCATGGAAACCGATACTTCAGCCCACCAGGTATACAGAAAGGTGCTGGAGTAACTCAACCCTTGGTCTCGACCCGAAACGTCCCTCATTCCTTCTCTCCATAAATGCTGCCT
This sequence comes from Raja brachyura, assembly GCA_963514005.1. The sequence continues at coordinate 10,921,493 of OY740801.1, forward strand.
CACTCCCTGAGTGACTCCAGCACTTTGTGTCTACCTTCGATTTTACCAGCATCTGTAGTTCTTTCTTACACACATCAGCCCACCAGGTCCGCGCCAACTAGCGATCCCCGTACACTTGCACTATTCCACACACTTGGGGACAATATTGCAATTTTACCAAAATCAATTAACCTGCAAATCTGTACGTCTTTGGAGGGTGGGAAGAAACCAGAGCACCCGGAGAAAACCCACGCGGTCACGGGGAGAACGAACAAATTCCGTACAGCCAGCAGACATAGAGAAAGTGGGGAGGTTAAAATCACCCCTGAAGAAGGTCCTGATCCAAAACGTCATCTGTCCATTCCCTCCACGGATGCTGCCTGACCCGCTGAGTTCCTCCAGCACTTTGCCTTTTGCTCAAGATTCCAGCATCTGCAGTTCCTCATGATTCCACCCCAGGAGTAGACTATTCTGTAATGTACTTCACTGCATCGATGTTTCTAAACATTAGGAACACAAGGCAGAAGTGCCCAAAACGTTGCCTATTTCATTCGCTCCATAGATGCTGCTGCACCTGCAGAGTTTCTCCAGCACTTTTGCCTACCTTTGATTTTCCAGCATCTGCAGTTCCTTCTTAAACACTTTGTCTACTCCACTGCGAAATCTCCTCAAGGGCACCAATGAGATAGCTAATTCCCCATTTCTTCTCCAAAGCAATGCAGGAGTCCAGAATCATAGCTATACACATGGATTAAGGGCTTGTTCTTGTGTTGTACTGTTCAATTATCTATGTAATGTAGTGGTATTTGTTTTCAGATTATACAGAAAGTGCACGCAGTAAATTAATTTCCAACAGTTAAGATCATAAGTGGTGAACTAACAAACAGAGATAGCTATGATGAAATATAGAGTCGTAGAATCATAGTGATACAGTGTGGAAATAGGCCCTTGGGCCCAACTTGCCCACACTGGCCAACAGGTCCCAGCTACACTAGTCTCACCTGCCTGCATTTGGCCCATATCCCCCCCCAAACCTGTCCTATCCATGTACCAGTCTAACTGCTTCTTAAACGTTGGGATAGTCCCCGCCTCAACTACCTCTTCTGGCAGCTTGTTCCATACGCCCACCACCCTTTGTTTGAAATATACGAAAGCTTAAAGAACACAAGCAGCTCTGCAAGTTATTTTTGGCTGCTAGGACTCTTCAGTCACATCCACAGACGCTCATGTGGCCTTTAAGAGGTCCGCAACATGGCACAAGTCCTGAGACACTTGGCAGACGACCTTGCCACTTAACCTGGCCACGTTCCCAGCCCGTGAAAGAGTTTAACCTCCTGTGTTATTGTCTCCGTGGCAGTTGTGGGCTGCAGCAGGGGCGTCTGAGAGGGGAATATACCTCAATGTTTCTCACACAGTGACTCGCGTTACAATTACTGGCAACTACCAAGTCACGGGGCTCCCCCCCTTTGATGGCGGTGAAAGCTGGTCCTCCATCAGGCACGCTGCCACCAAGGGAGGCAGAAGTCACGGGGAGTCTCGACGCAGAGTAAAATGGCTCTAATTCTGGAAATATTTAATGACACTGCCACTTGGCTCCCGTGCATGCTAAGCATCCATTTATACTCACCTCTCGCCTACACACCATGGGCATTTTACGCTGCCGAATTAACACACCAACCTTCCCCTTTTTGAGATAATCTACAATATAAGATCAACACTTGGATTTGTCTTTTTACACTATTATTGTTTATTTGTTTTGTGTGTGTGAATATATATGTGTGTGTGTGTGTGTGTGTGTGTGTGTGTGTGTGTGTGTATATGTGCGTGTGTGTGTATGTATGCATGCGTGTGTGTATATGCGTGCGTAAGTATATGCGTGTGAGTGTGTGTGTGTGTGTATGCGTGTGTGTGTGTTTGTTTATAAATACAGTATATGTGCGTGTGTACATGAGAGAGGCAGAGGCAGAGGCGCAGAGAGAGAGAGGCGCAGAGAGAGAGAGGCGCAGAGAGAGAGAGGCGCAGAGAGAGAGAGGCGCAGAGAGAGAGAGGCGCAGAGAGAGAGAGGCGCAGAGAGAGAGAGGCGCAGAGAGAGAGGCGCAGAGAGAGGCGCAGAGAGAGGCGCAGAGAGAGGCGCAGAGAGAGGCGCAGAGAGAGGCGCAGAGAGAGGCGCAGAGAGAGGCGCAGAGAGAGGCGCAGAGAGAGGGGCAGAGAGAGGGGCAGAGAGAGGGGCAGAGAGAGGGGCAGAGAGAGGGGCAGAGAGAGGGGCAGAGAGAGGGGCAGAGAGAGGGGCAGAGAGAGGGGCAGAGAGAGGGGCAGAGAGAGGGGCAGAGAGAGGGGCAGAGAGGGGCAGAGAGAGGGGCAGAGAGAGGGGCAGAGAGAGGGGCAGAGAGAGGGGCAGAGAGAGGGGCAGAGAGAGGGGCAGAGAGAGGGGCAGAGAGAGGGGCAGAGAGAGGGGCAGAGAGAGGGGCAGAGAGAGGGGCAGAGAGAGGGGCAGAGAGAGGGGCAGAGAGAGGGGCAGAGAGAGGGGCAGAGAGAGGGGCAGAGAGAGGGGCAGAGAGAGGGGCAGAGAGAGGGGCAGAGAGAGGGGCAGAGAGAGGGGCAGAGAGAGGGGCAGAGAGAGGGGCAGAGAGAGGGGCAGAGAGAGGGGCAGAGAGAGGGGCAGAGAGAGAGGCAGAGAGAGAGGCAGAGAGAGAGGCAGAGAGAGAGGCAGAGAGAGAGGCAGAGAGAGAGGCAGAGAGAGAGGCAGAGAGAGAGGCAGAGAGAGAGGCAGAGAGAGAGGCAGAGAGAGAGGCAGAGAGAGAGGCAGAGAGAGAGGCAGAGAGAGAGGCAGAGAGAGAGGCAGAGAGAGAGGCAGAGAGAGAGGCAGAGAGAGAGGCAGAGAGAGAGGCAGAGAGAGAGGCAGAGAGAGACAGGAACTGCAGATGCTGGTTTAAATCAAAGGTAGACACAAAATACTGGAGTAACTCAGCAGGACAGGCAGCATCTCTGAAGAGAAGGAATGGGTGACGTTTCAGGTCGAAATGTCTGAAGAAGGGTCTCAACCTGAAACGTCACCCATTCCTTCTCTCCAGAGATGCTGCCTGTCCCGCTGAGTTCCTCCAGCATTTTGTGTCTATCTTAGTAAATGGTTCAATGGATCAATTGGCTTCACCCTTCTCCTGTTTCTCCTCATAGAATGATACAGTGTGAAAACAGGCTCTTCGGCCCAACTTGCCTATAACGACCAACATGTCTCATCTATACCAGTCCCACCTGCCTGCGCTTGGTCCATATCCCTCCAAACCTGTCCGATCCATGTACCAGTCTAACTGCTTGTTAAATGTTGGGATAGTCCCTGCCCTAACTGCCTCCTCTGGCAGCTGGTTCCATACACCCACCGCCCTTTGTGTGAAAAGGTTACCCCTCAGATTCCTAATAAATCTTTTCTGCTTCACCTTAAACCTATGTCCTCTGGTCCTTGATTCCCCTCCTCTGGGCAAGAGACTCTGCGCATCGTGTCCTAAAATTGCAGGCGAGGCAGCATCTGCGGGGAGAGAAACACCAAGGCCATCGACCTGCACGTTAACTCTGTATCACTCTGTACGATACTGCCTGAACAGCTCAGCATCACCAGAAGATAGACACAAAATGCTGGCGTATCTCAGTGGGACAGGCAGCATCTCTGGATAGAAGGAATGGGCCTTTTTGTATCTATCTTCAGTTTAAACCAGCATCTGCCGTTCCTTCCTACTCAGTATCACCAGTACATTGCTGTTTTATTACACCATTGTGTGACGTTTGCTAATCCCCACTGCAGACAGACAAGGCATGAAACAAATAGAAGTTATTTAAAAAGTGGTTCAGGAGCTAGACGTTGCAATCAGGGTCTGTGTACATAGGACTCACATCTGAAAGAGATCGGAAAAGAACCAATGCAAAAGAGCACAGATGCGAGCGCTGTCTGTTAAGTTAGTTTAATATGATCTGCAGTAATAATAGAGATACTAAAGACGTCCTTTAGAGAGGCTGGTCAGGTTCCTACTTATATTAGCTATCCAGAAATCCCTACCTTAAAATGGCTGTGCGCAGGTAATAGGAATGCTCCAATTTGTGTTTACTGCAATGTCTCTTTGCTTGCTTAAAAAAAAAGACAAAGTGCTGGAGTAACTCAGCAGGTCAGGCAACTGGAGAAGATGGATAGGCGATGTTTTGGGTCCAGTCCTTTCTTCAGACTTCCTGATCCGAAACAACGGCTATCCATAGATAGACACGAAAAGCTGGAGACCAGTCTGAAGAAGGATCTCGACCCAGAACGTCACCCATTCCTTCTCTCCAGGGATGCTGCCTGGCCCGCTGAGTTACTCCAGCACACTGTGTCTTTTTGTGTACACCAGCCTCTTAAGGGCCTGGGGGTTACATAAAAAGCTGGGGAAACTCAGCGGGTGCAGCAGCATCTAAGGAGCGAAGGAGATAGGCGACGTTTCGAGACCAAGGGTCTTGACCCGAAACGTCGCCTATCTCCTTCGCTCCTTAGATGCTGCTGCACCCGCTGAGTTTCTCCAGCTTTTTGTGTAACCCTCGATTCTCCAGCATCTGCAGTTCCTTCTTTAACACAGAGGTAATTCGGGAGTTCTCCCGTGTTTCCCCCGATTCAAACTCGGAGAATTACGGTTAAAGCCGCTCGTAGGTCCTCGGGGCTCTCGTGGACATTTTTCAACATGTTGAAAAATCGTCACGAGCTTACCGCGTTTCCCGTGTACCTGCCGTTAGCGTTACGAGCCGCTAAGAGACGTCCCGGGCTCCGACGTACATTCTACATACTTACCACGAGTTTGATTTTTTTTTTAAACTCGGGAGAGCTCTTGAACAGTGAGACAGGCCCTTAAGGTTCATTGTGTGTCTCTCTCTATCTTTACTGGCTATTGCGGCGATAAGAGCACACGTGACAAATCTTCACGTTGGAGAGCAACCAGCTCCCGTAGGTAAAATATTGCGTCACAAAATTAATCACTACCCTTAAAAACAAGGGGACGATCACCAACGAAAGAGAGTGGGAGATGGGCCAGAAAGGGGTAGTTTTACTTTCAAAGTTGTTCAGTGATTTCTGCCAATGAAATGCTTAGCGTGGTCAAGATAATCTTATCTTCCTTCATTTATCCCAGTTGAATAAGCTGTAATTTATGGAGACATTTCTCGGCAGGGTGTGTTGCAGGAGGGTCTGGGTGTGACACGCTGTTATTACACTGGAAGCCTTGTAGTGGTTTGCCACTAATCTACAGTATATTTAGATCAGAACAAAATGTCTTCCGTGTGGAGTGTGGCCACAAGAAAACTTTATTGCAAGAATATTTCATATGTTGTATCACCTCAAACTACGAAGATAGCAAAGGAACCAAAGATTAAAATATAACTTGGTAAACATCTAAGTATTTTAAATGCCACCAAAAGGAGGTATTGATGCCACCAAAAGGAAGGACATTATTGCCATAGAGGGAGTGCAGAGAAGGTTTACCAGACTGATTCCTGGGATGTCAGGACTGTCTTATGAACAAAGACTGCATAGACTCGGTTTATACTCTCTAGAATTTAGGAGATTGAGAGGCGATCTTATAGAAACTTACAAAATGCTTAAGGGGTTGGACAGGCTAGATGCAGGAAGATTGTTCCCGATGTTGGGGCGGTCCAGGACAAGGGGTCACAGCTTAAGGGTAAGGGGGGAATCCTTTAGGACCGAGATGAGAAGGACTTTTTTCAGTCAGAGAGTGGTGGGTCTCTGCCACAGAGGGTAGTTGAGGCCAGTTAATTAGCTATATTTAAGAGGGAGTTAGATGTGGCCCTTGTGGCTAAGGGGATCAGAGGGTATGGAGAGAAGGCAGGTACGGGATACTGAGTTGGATGATCAGCCATGATCATATTGAATGGCGGTGCAGGCTTGAAGGGCCGAATGGCCTACTCCTGCACCTAATTTCTATGTTTCTATGTTTCTGTGATGAATACATTATAATATGCGAGCATCGTGCCTGCATCAGGTCACTTCTATATTGCCAGGCATGGCACAGGAATTGTGGCATTGCTTTTCCTTGAAGATGGACACAAAATGCCAGAGTAAATCAGAGGGACAGGTAGCATCTCCTGATAGAAAGAATGGTGACATTTTGGGTCGAGACAGCTCTTTAGACTGAGATTCAGGAGAGAGGGAGTCACAGAGATAAGGAAGGGGAAGGTGTCAAAATGGGACATCAAAAGAGATGAAGGTTCAATGAAAACGTAGAATCGATCATTGTTAGCTAGGAGAAAAGTGACAACAAAGCAAGCAGATATGTATGGTCGACACAAAATGCTGGAGTAACTCAGCGGGACAGGCAGCATCTCCTGAGAGAAGGAATGGGTAACGTTTCAGGTTAAGACCCTTCTTCAGACTGATATCAGGGGAGGGGACGGGACAAAAATAGAAAGTAGGTGGAGACAGTAAGACTACTGGGAGAACGGGGAAGGAGAGCGAAAGCAAGGGCTATCTGAGGTTGGAGAAGTCAATGTTCATGCCGCTGGGGTGTAAACTACCCAAGCGAAATATGAGGTGCTCTTCCTGCAATTTGCGCTGGGCCTCACTCTGACAATGGAGGAGGCCCAGGACAGAAAGGTCAGATTGGGAATGGGAGGGGGAGTTGAAGTGCTGAGCAACCGGGAGATCAGGTTGGTATTTTATCAGAGATAAAATGTAATCAGGGAGAGAGTCAGACTGGTCAGAGAACTTGGAAGGGGGAGGGATTAAAAGAGAGGATTACTTGAAGTTAGTGAAGTTAATGTTCTTACCGCTGGGGTGTAAGCTGCCCAAGTGAAAAATGAGGTGCTGTTCCTCCAATTTGCGCTGGGCCTCTCACTCTGACAGTCTTGAATATCCATAATGAGCTGGGTTTTTTTTCATAGGCGCGTGAATATGCAGAGAATGGAGGGACATGGATAATGTGCAAGCAGACAAGTGTTGGTCTTGGCATCATTTTCAGCACAGACAATATGGGCCAAAGGGCCTGTTCCTGTCCTATTCTATGTAGAGACAAGGAAGTGCAGAAGCTGGTTTGCACAAAAGGAGACCAAGTGCTGGAGTAACTCAGCTAGTCGGACAATGTCTGTGGAGAACATGGATAGGTGATGTTTCAAAGTTTCAGACAAGTGTTACCTTTGTATACCCTGTGGAGTACAGTCCTCTGTGACCAGGTTTTGCTCTGCATGGTCTATCATTTCAACTTAGCTTTTGATTTTAAAACTAAAATCGAACTGATGGTTGAAATCACATAAAAATCTGGAGAAGGGTCTCGACCCAAAACGTCATCCATTCCTTCTCTCCAGAGATGGTGCCTGTTCCGCTGAGTTACTCCAGCATTTAGTGTCTATCTTAAGCCATTCTCCAATTTACTTCCCAACTGCAAACAAAATGGCAGCTAAAAGGATGAAACTTTCCACCAAGGAGGTACACAATTTAACATTTTGCTCAGCAAGATTTGTTAGTCATACAGCATGGTTTCAGGCCCATCAGCCCATCTCGTCCATGCCAACCAAGATGGCCCCATCTAAGATGGTCCCATCTACCTGCGTTTGGCCCATATCCCTCAAAATCTTGTTGAAGACAGAGTAATCAAACTCTGCTGTTCAGGTTGCCTGAATGTGCTTGTTACAGGAGAGTCATAAAAGATTGAAGATGCTTGAATCTGGAGCCAAAAAAAAACAAAACTGCTGGAGGAGCTCAATGGGTCAGGCAGCATCAGTGGATGGTAGACATTTTGGGTCAAAACCCTTCCTCAGGAGTGAAAATATGGAAGGGACATAGCTAATGTTTTTAACTAGTCTGGTTACGTAGAAACATAGAAAATAGGTGCAGGAGGAGGCCATTCGGCCCTTCGAGCCAGCACCGCCATTCATTGTGATCATGGCTAATCATCCCCTATCAATAACCCGTGCCAGCCTTCTCCCCATATCCCTTGACTCCACTAGCCCCTAAAGCTCTATCTAACTCTTAAATCCATCCAGTGACTTGGCCTCCACTGCCCTCTGTGGCAGGGAATTCCATAAATTCACAACTCTCCGGGTGAAAAAGTTTTTTCTCACCTCAGTCTTAAATGACCTCCCCTTTATTCTAAGACTGTGGCCCCTGGTTCTGGACTCGCCCAACATTGGGAACATTTTTCCCGCATCTAGCTTGTCCAGTCCTTTTATAATTTTATATGTTTCTATACGAGGCCCCCCCCCCCCTCATCCTTCTAAACTCCAGCGAATACAAGCCTAGTATTTTCAATCTTTCCTCATATGACAGTCCTGGGACGCAAAATTCAGGCAAAGAGTTTAATGGCACCATTTTAATCTTTTCAAGCTTTAAAGTTATCTCCTGAATCACCAAGCGAAGAAAGGCATGGAGAAGTAGGAGGTTTCACTGTGATCTCTTGTTCAGTAGCACTGTCTCCACAGAACAGGAACGTGAAATACAAATGTGAAACATTGATATCTAACTTTTCAAAACCTCAATAAAAATAGCATTAGCAGGAACTCACTTCTGTGTTAAGCCACTAATTAACAGCCACAGCAAGCAACTAAATAGATGAGACTTGGAGTTCGCAAAGCATATATATTTAAACCAGTTGGTTGCTGAATAATAACCGAGTATGTCCTTTGCGCTGAAAGTATACATTTCCAATTGAAATATCACGAAAAGGATTTTGCTGGTGGACAGGTTACAGCATCAATAATTGACAAATAGGCTGATAAATAATTAGTAGATCATTCATCAGGCACCAGATGTAAAGTTCATGAAATTGTGACCAGGTTGTCAATTAATTCACTCAAGTTAGATCATTCGATCCTCCTCAGTACAGTGGACATTGTTTTAATTACTTTCTTGGAAAAAGTAATCATTGAGATTTACTAGCATCTCACCACAACATGGGGAGGCGATATTTCAGGCCGTGATCTGAAGAAGGGGCCTGACTCGAAAAGTCGCCTGTCCATGTTCCACTGAGATGTTGCCGAAGCTGCGTAGCTACTCCAGCACTCTGTGTCATCTTCTACAAGTTTAGGCAGTAACATTTCTGGTCAACAATTGGAAGCAGGCAGTGATGGTGACATTGTCTTCCAGCATGGTAGGCCCCAAAGCCTTACTCTGTAGATTTGAGCACATCCCAGCTGACACTCCCATGTAGTAACAAAGGAACATAGCAATGACACAGATCCTTTTAGTTATTAAACCAAAGTCCCATGTACCCTCGTAGTTAATCATAAAAAGATCATGGTAGGGTGAATGCACAGAGTTTTTTTTTAAAAAAGGGGCTGCACAGTGGCGCGGCGGTAGAATTGCTGCCTAACAGCGCCAGAGACCCGGGTTCTATCCTGACTATGGCTGCTGTCTGTGTGGAGTTTGTATATTTGCCTCGTGACCACACGGGTTTTCTCCAGGTGCTCTAGTTTCCACACTTCAAAGGCGTACAGGTTTGTTGGTTAATTGGCTTCGGCAAAATTGTAAATTGTCCCTAGCGTGTAGGAAGTGCTAGCATATGGGGTGATCGTGGATTAGCGCGGACTCGGTAAGGCAAACGGCCTGCTTCCATACTGTATCTCTGAAACTAAGGATACCTTGTGATGTCAGGGGTAATAAAGTCTACTCTTGGTCTCCCAGTCCAAGTAATATTAATTGAAGAATAATTCAATGAATATTACTAAAGCAATTCAACTAGTAGTTTATTTAAGGTAGACAAAAAGGCTGGAGAAACTCAGCGGGTGAGGCAGCATCTATGGAGAGAAGGAATAGGCGACATTTCGGGTCGAGACCCTTCTTCAGACTGATGTCGGGGGGGGTGGGGGGGAAGAAAGGAAGAGGCGGAGACAGTGGGCTGTGGGAGAGCTGGGAATGGGAGGGGAAGGAGGGAGAAAGCAAGGACTACCTGAAATTGGAGAAGTCAATGATCATACCCCTGGGGTGTAAACTACCCAAGCGAAATATGAGGTGCTGTTCCTCCAATTTGCGCTGGGACTCACTCTGGCAATGGAGGAGGCCCAGGACAGAAAGGTTGGATTCGGAATGGCAGGGGGAGTTGAAGTGCTGAGCCACTGGGAGATCGGGTTGGTTAGTGCGAACCGAGCGGAGGCGTTGGGCGAAGCGATCGGCAAGCCTACACTTGGTCTCGCCGATGTGGAGAAGTTGGCATTATTTAACATCTGTTAGGAACCCAGCCACTGCCACTTTTCCCTGCGTTTAAATACGTTTAAAATACTTCAACAATTGTGAAAACAATTTGGAGCATAAAAGTTATGATATAAATATAAGCTCTTCCATCAAACATCCTGTTTTTCCAAACAGAACATCTGTGGTTAGGAACATGGAAGCCTACGGCACAAGGTTGCATAAGCTTGAAGACCTTCAAAGTTTGAAAAGTAAAAACTTGTGATGCAAGGGAAGAGGAAGAAAGGAAACTAACCACAGTTCAGCCAAGAAGGAAGTGAAGAGGAATCTTCCTATTATTTTGTAAAAGTTGTGCAACATGTCAGAATCTGACAAGCCGCAGAAAACTGCAATAGCATGTCTGTAAAGGAGCATGAAATAATATGTTAAAAAATAAATAAAACTGGCATTGAACCCAGAGCACAGCCAGATGCTAAAGGTTAGCCAGCAGACTGCTGCTGCAATATTTGTCCTTCAGTTCAGTGAGCATAGTCAATATCTTCTTTCAGTAACGTTAAACAGTTGGCCTTGTTTGTGTTATAAAAAGTTTGTAACAAACTGTTCAATGTTAGTCTGGTTTCCTAACTGCTAGACATATTAGCATTCTGAGGCAATTTGCTGTAGTGCCTTTTTCTGTTACGTTCCATTTTGTAACTCATTCAATTTATAAGTGGAGAAACAAGGAACTGCAGTCACAGAATCGTACAGCATGGAAACAGCTCCTTCGACCCAACTTGCCCACGCCGACCAAGAAGTCCCATCTACACTATAACCATATAACCATGTAACCATATAACAATTACAGCACGGAAACAGGCCTTCTCGGCCCTTCCAGTCCGTGCCGACCATTCATTTTCCCCTAGTCCCATCTACCTGCACTCAGACCATACCCCTCCATTCCCTTCCCGTCCATATACCTATCCACTTTACATTTAAATGTTAAAATCGATCCTGCCTCCACCACTTCTGCAGGAAGATCATTCCACACAGCCACCACTCTCTGAGTAAATAAGTTCCCCCTCATGTTACCAGACTGATTCCTGGGATGTCAGGACTGTCTTATGAACAAAGACTGCATAGACTCGGTTTATACTCTCTAGAATTTAGCAGATTGAGAGGGGATCTTATAGAAACTTACAAGATTCTTAAGGGGTTGGACAGGCTAGATGCAGGAAGATTGTTCCCGATGTTGGGGAGGTCCAGGACAAGGGGTCACAGCTGAAGGATAAGGGGGAAATCCTTTAGGACCGAGATGAGAAGGAATTTTTTCACACAGAGAGTGGTGGGTCTCTGGAACTCTCTGCCACAGAGGGTAGTTGAGGCCAGTTCATTGGATATATTTAAGAGGGAGTTAGATGCGGCCCTTGTGGCTAAGGGGATCAGAGGGTATGGAGAGAAGGCAGGTACGGGATACTGAGTTGGATGATCAGCCATGATCATATTGAATGGCGGTGCAGGCTCGAAGGGCCGAATGGCCTATTCCTGCATCTAATTTCTATGTTTCTATGTTACCCCTAAACTTCTGTCCCTTAATTCTCATGTCATGCCCTCTTGTTTGAATCTTTCCTACCCTCAATGGAAAAAGCTTATCCACATCAACTCTGTCTATCCCTTTCATCATTTTAAAGACCTCAATCAAGTCCCCCCTTAACCTTCTGCGCTCCAAAGAATTTGTTCAACCTTTCTCTGTAAGTTAGTTGCTGGAACCCAGGCAACATTCTAGTAAATCTCCTCTGTACTCTCTCTATTTTGTTGACATCCTTCCTATAATTAGGTGACCAAAATTGTACACCATACTCCAGAATTGGTCTTACCAATGCCTTGTACAATTTTAACATTACTTCCCTACTCCTATATTCAATGCTCTGATTTATAAAGGCCAGCACACCAAAAGCTTTCTTTACCACCCTATCTACATGCGATTCCACCTTCAGGGAACTATGCACAGTTATTCCTAGATCCCTCTGTTCCACAGCATTCCTCAATTCCCTACCATTTACCATGTACGTCCTATTTTGATTTGTCCTGCCAAGATGTAGCACCTCACACTTATCAGCATTAAACTCCATCTGCCATCTTTCAACCCACTCTTCCAAATGGCCCAAATCTCTCTGTAGACTTAGAAAATCTACTTCATTATCCACAGTACCCCCTATCTTAGTATCATCTGCATACTTACTTATCTAATTTTCCACCCCATCATCTAGATCATTGATGCACATGACAAACAGCACTAGTCCCACCTGCCTGCGTTTGGCCCATATCCGTCTAAACCTGTCCTTTCCATGTACCTGTCTAATCATTTCTTAAACGTTGCGATAGTCTCTGCCTCAACTACCTCCTCCGGCAGCTCGTTCCATACACCCACCACCCTCTGTGTGAAAACGTTACCCCTCGGGATCCTATAAAATCTTTCCCCCTTCACCTTAAAGCTATGTCCTCTGGATTGCGAAACAAGATATTCTGCTATTCAACATGATCCTGGCCAATCTGCCCCTGACCACATCTCCTTTCTTGCGGCACTTTCCCATTGTCCTGAACTTCCTTCGCTTTTTTGGAACTCTGCGTGGTGCTCAGACGTGGCAGCCCTGTCCAACTCCTGCTCTCCACACCTCGAACATCTGGCGGGGAAGTGCAGTCCCTTCTACCTCCTGAGGGAATTCACCTCCATCATCCTGATCGCGGTCTACAGCCCACGTCCATCTGGCACTGGAGGAGCTGCATCCCGTGGTCAACAACCACCAGACGTCTTACCCCGCGGCGTTTACCACCATAGCTGGGGACTTCAATAAGGCAAACCTAAGAGGAATAACTACAGGACTGTTTGGAGTCTTGTAGTTTGGAGTCACAGCAATGTTCAAGGACTCGGCAACGGACTTGAACGAATACGCCACAGTCGTTATAGACTTCATTAAGAAATGCGTGGAGGACTGCATCCCTACAAAAACCTTCTGAGTGTTTCCCAATCAGAAACCTTGGATCAACTTTGAGACTTGATGCAAAGACCCACACCAGCAGGGAGATGAGTGTGTGGCCAGGATGCTGTGGGTCCTTGATGATGCTGCCAGCCTTTTTGCGGCAGCGACTGCGGTAAATCCCCTCGATGGTGGGGACGTCAGAGCCGATGATGGTCTGGGCAGTGTTTACTACTTTTTGTAGTCTTTTCCGGTCCTGGGCGCTCAAGTTGCCGAACCAAGCCACGATGCAACCGGTCAGCAAGCTCTCTACTGTGCACCTGTAGAAGTTAGAGAGAGAGTCTTCCTCGACATACCGACTCTCCGTAATCTTCTCAGGAAGTAGAGACGCTGATGTGCTTTCTTTATGATTGCATCCGTGTTCTGGGACCAGGAGAGATGTTCGGAAGTATGCACGCCCAGGAATTTGAAGCTCTTGACTCTTCCCACCATCGACCTGTTGGTGATCATGGCGACCACCCCTCATCCTCCTGCGCTCTAAGAAATAAAGTCCTTGCCTGCCCAACCTCTGCGTTCAAGCTCAGGCCTTCGAGTCCTGGCAACATCCTCGTAAATCTTAAATCTCTTCCAGGAATGATGCACGAAGGATTCAAGATTCAGAGAAAAGTATTGCACACAAAAGATCCATGGAGTGAAAGAGCCGTAATCTTCTGATGCATTATCCCAAGATGTTGCTTCAAGGAACAAATTGTGTTGTTGTAACAACATTAAACCTGGGTCGTTTTCTTGTTAAAACATTTAAAAACTTGGTTAAATCACAATGCCAGAGGCAATCTTGGCAGTGGATAGGCTTATTCACATGCAGTGCCTGTGGCGAATTTTAACTGCTGCAACTTTATCTAAAAGTACATAGAGCCATTTTTTTGGTTTATATGCGCAATTTAAAAATATCAGCATCGTTAAACGTGCTTGTCCAAGCCCACTGCAGAATGATTTAGTTAAAATTCACATCTTGCACAGATTATACAAACCTTATCAAAATAACTGCAGCCATTACAGGAATTATAAATGAAAATGCTATTTTTAATTACTTTGCTGAACACAAGTGCTCATTCATCTCACAAAATATGTACATTGCACAGCAACCTCTGACCACATCAGCGCCCACCCACAACCTGGATTTGTTTTTGTGAGGTACTGACAACAAGTGTGTCAGGCAAAGAACTGGAGATAACTGGACTTATGATAGTCATCAGCACCTCAAGCAACTTACTCAGAAAGCAGAGACCGTTTAAAGAGAACAAGCCAACAGAACTTGGTTAAAACTAGTTAGCTCTCCTTCTTTCACCCTCATAAACAGGGGATACACAACCTCAACAGCAAATAGATAAAGGGCACTAAGTGGTGGAACGGAATAGTGCGGCACGGTGACGCAGCGGTAGAATTGCTGCCGTATAGCGTCAGAGACCTGGGTTCGATCCCAACTACGGGTGCTGTCTGTAGAGAGTTCATAAGATCATCAGTGGTAGGAGCAGAATTTGACCCGCCAAGCCTACTACACCATTCAATCATGGCTGATCTATCTCTCCTAACCCCATTCTTCTTCTCTCCACAACCTCTGGCACCCGTACTATTCAAGAATTTATATCTCTGCCTTAAAAAATATCCATTGACAGTCTCCACAGCCTTCTGTGGCAACGCATTCCACAGATTCACCACCCTCTGACTAAAGAAATTCCTCCTCATCTTCCTAATAGAACGTCCTATAATTCTGAGGCTCGGACCTCTAGTCCTAGACTTTCCTTCTAGTGGAAACATCCTCTCCACATCCACTCTATCCCTAATAATACATGTTATCCCCGTGACCTGCGTGGGTTTTGTCCGGGTGCTCTGGGTTCCTTCCACATTCCAAAGACGGCTGAGGAGACGGGTCAACGGCTCCATTCTTGATCATGTTTAATCACCTATTATCTGCAGGCAATGTTTAAATGTAATAGGCAAACTACCAGTCTGGCTGTGCGGTACAGGAGTAACTCACTTGCCTCATTTATTAACATTGTGTCTTTGTGTTCAACTATTTATATTTCAGAGTCAGAGTCAGAGACAGACCCTTCGACACAACTTGCCCATGCTGACCAACATGTCCCATCTCCACTAGTCCTGAATGCCTGCGTTTGACAAATATCCCACTAAACCTATCCATGTGTTCAAGTATTCATATTTCAGTCAGTCTTACAGCATGGAAACAGGCCCTTCGGCCCAACTTGCTCATGCCGACCAACATGTCCCATCTACACTAGTCCCACCTGCCTGCGTTTGGCACATATCCGTCTAAACTTGTCCATGCACTCGTCTAAACGTTTCTGAAACATGGCTTAAACGATTTTTGTGTCTTAAACGATTATCTTTATTTCTCAAAGATAATCTTGGAAAGCAGGAAGAGGTTGCTCACCAATATTGTCCAACCCTTGTATATTTTTAAAAACGTTGACAAAGGCAAATCTGTAGATAAATAATTTCTGTTTAAAAATTGCTGAAAGGAGGCTTGCTGCAACTTCATGCCAAGTTATATTTCCATCAGGATTGAAGAAATAAGTTAAATGTTGTTTGAGCATCTTCTTTTCCTTAACTTTGCTTGAAAACCTAAACTACTTTCCTACTCAAGGCCCCGATACAAAAAGCAAACAGATCTCGCCCATGTTATTGAAGCCTGTTCTGCAAGGCCTCAGTAGTTTCAGGCATGCCCTTCTCATAGGTTTTCAGCAGTGCTCTTCTCCCCATGAGAATCAGGGTTTAATCTTGCCCCCTTGCTACTCAATCCTATTAGTTTACATCTCTTACAAGTGCTATTTGTTTTAAAAAGAAATCAGACTTCACTTCTGTAGCAACTTGTGGCAGAAAAATGTACACTCTAAATCACTCTTCACTGTTCAGTTTTAGTTTATTTTAGAGATACAGCGAGGAAACAAGCCCTTCGGTCCACCGAGTACGCTCCGACCAGCGATCCCCCCCACACCTACACTATCCTTCACACACTGGGGAGAAGTTTACAACTTAACAAAAGCCAATTGACCTACTAACCTGTACGCCTTTGGAGTGTGGGAGGAAACCGGAGATCCCGGAGAAAACCCACACAGGTCATAGGGAGAAAGTATAAACTGCATACAGACAGCACCCGTAGTCAGGATCAAACCCAGGTCACTGATGCTATCAGGCAGCAACTCTAATGCTGAGGAACTCACTTGCCTCATTTATTAACATTGAAATATAAATAGTTGAACACAAAGACACAGAGTCAGAGTCAGAAACAGACCCTTCGACACAACTTGCCCATGCTGACCAACATGTCCCATCTCCACTAGTCCTGAATGCCTGCGTTTGGCCAATATCCCTCTAAACCTATCCATGTGTTCAAGTATTCATATTTCAGTCAGTCTTACAGCGTGGAAACAGGCCCTTCGGCCCAACTTGCCCATGCCGACCAACATGTCCCATCTACACTAGTCCCACCTGCCTGCATTTGGCACATATCCCTCTAAACTTGTCCATGCACTCGTCTAAACATTTCTGAAACATGGCTTAAACGATTTTTGTGTCTTAAACGATTATCTTTATTTCTCAAAGATAATCTTGGAAGGCAGGAAGAGGTTGCTCACCAATATTGTCCAACCCTTGTATATTTTTAAAAACGTTGACAAAGGCAAA